>QLNU02015270.1:33704781-33717843 GCA_006491805.2 Dysdera silvatica
TTTTCTTCTGATCATTAGTATGAAAGAATCTCAAAAGGTAAGTTTTTTAAATTTTCGAAACGATTGAAGCGTCCATAGAGGAAATCCATACGTTAACAGGATTTTTGCCACATAAATGCAAAAGTATATTGTGCTATGCTGTATTTACTTAATTTCCCAACTCAGAGTGAGATTGTGTTGAAGAAGTACGGTCTTATACGGAAGGGTTATCTGAACTTATAATTGCTTTCATCTGAAAGCTTTGAAATTAATTGCCTATTTGTTAACAAGTATTTGTTGTTTTAATAACGAATTACATATATTGCTTCACAAATATTATCAAAAACAGACCATGTATTAAATGTACTGTCCACCAACAATGAATTTTTCTTCTAACATATGTGGTTTACATGTACAAATTATATATAATGCTTTTCTCCTACCTGTCAACCCAAACAAGCTTCTAATCCATGCAATGACAGCTTTGACCAACATCACGGGCAAAAACAGAAGTCACGTTCTGATAATGATATCATGTGGTTATCGAAACAGCTGTTAATGAAGCTTTTATCACTTCACCAAATAAATTGTGTGTAGTAATTTCTTCATTACACAATATTTTGTTCATTAAAATACCTAAATGGTTAATTCCTAGGTTACAGATTTATATCTAAAACATTTCAGTATATATTTCAGTAAACATTTCATATATAGAGTAAAAGAAGATGATACATTTTTATATATATCCCGGAAACCAATCATAGAGCAACAGTACATTTATCAAACATTTTTCCAAATATTGTTTTAAAGCAAAATTAACCGGCGGTTATAGATGAGGCATGTCTACATTGAATTATAATAAAGCAACTATGCTTTCAAAAATAGGTAAAGGAAATGGCTTTTGAAATAATTGTGCAATGAAGCTTAGTTCTATCCCAGCGGCTATGGAATTATTGGAATTTTCTCATGCGACGGGTTCGTATATGTATTAAGATTTTGTGGAATAGGTTCTAGCACACTTCTAATCCACTTCTAACAGCGGCCTGGTAAAATATGGGTGTAAAGAAATAACTGGCACATGAGGATATTACCGATTTTTCATTCACCATAGCGATAGAGTGAAAAGAATCACAGAAGCAGATAAAGATGGCATTCAGCAGAACCACATAATTTATGCAAAAGACATATGACGTACGATAGTCCAGTTGTACTGTGACACCTTAATCACGCACCAAATATCTTTGCAATGCACTCATTGGCGTAGCCCCGGCTTAGAGATCTGGGGGAGGTGGGAGATATAGTTCATACACAGCATTTATTTTTAATTTTTGCTTTTCTAGGGAAGGCGGGGAGCTAAACCATCCTTAGCTCTGACCCTGGCTACGTTAATGAACGTATCAGAAAATAAGACTGTAGTAAGCAAAGAAATGTGTCACAACCAGACCGTGGAAGACTAGGGGACGACGTCTAGTCCAGCGTTCTCCAACCTTTTCTAATGTAACGCACCCTTGCAAAATCCTTTTCTGTTTATCATAGACACCTGAATCAATCCAAGATGAACGCAGAGTGTATTAAACAGCAAAATGTTGCTTACAAATTTGTAATAACCATATAAGCACAATCCAGCTTAAAATTTGGTGGGAAACGTTCGCATTCCCCCTTTTACTCCCTTACCTAATTCCCTTCCATCATTTCTGCTAGTTCATGCATCTGCAAGGAACCTCAGAAATTTCCCTTACTAGTTGATTTATATCAGATATATACTCGTCTTCTAGAACGAGATCATGCTGTGCACTGCCACTTTAAGGCAAATGGAGAATACTCAATGCTGGCCGTAGCTTACATTCCATTCCTTGATATGATACTGGTCACAATTCAAAATTTCTTTATGAAAAGATCATACACTATTTGCAGTAAACAATAATAAACACAATATTGTGACAGTTAAAATTTATCAATGTTCTTAACAGCTGTTTCAATAGCACCTGCTATTGAAACAACTGTTAACGACGTTGATAAATTTTAATTGTAACAACTTTGCGTTTATCTCATTTTTTACTTCCATTCCAACTTTGTGTGTATTAGTTTTAGGCAGTAGTCCACAAAACGATTTACTAATTGTAATTTAGTGTTATTTTTATAAATTGAGACCACTAATCACTTTGTGAGGACACGAAACAGCTTAACAATTAATAATCTGTGTGTTAAGTGAAATTAAACATAACTATTTCAAATTCGCATTAGATTGCAAAATGTGAATGCCTACATATATTTTGTAGTCACGCTAACGCCCACCCGAAAGGCCGTAACACACCACAAGAGGGTGCTGCCATCCACGTTGGGGATCGTTGATCTAGTCAGATAAATTATAAGATTTGAACTTTTTTTCTGTGCTGATGGACAGTTACCTAAATGTCTGGGAATTTTATGGTCGCTAAGTTTGGGTATTACGTGTGGATGTGATGTCCTGGAGAGCATGTACGAACTTAAAATCTAAATGCAAGATCTCTAAAATCTGTCATATTTATTAAAACCGTCATCTGCGGCAGAAACTATGCTAACGTACTCGCCGACTATCCACATTTGATCGTGACTATCCTTTCCTCCTGTCATAATGACATCTTGCAACATGATGATGCTTCACTACATGGACTCAAAGTGGCAATATATATTGGCTGAAAGAAAATTCACAGCTCTTGGATGGCTTTCAACGTTCGCAGATTTGAATCATACACAATTGATATACTTCAATATACCTTGTACTATATACTTCAATAATCATAACAATTGAGAATGCATGGGCGAATCAAAATAATCCGTTTAAACTCAAAGGCCACTACCGGCATCTCTGGGTGTTCTGTAAACGGTGTTTTAGATTCTCGAATCTTAATAGCATCCTAACATTTCCAGTTCTTTGTCTTATCCATTCTACGCTTTGTTGCATCTATTTCGAGGACAAAAGGTGGTATTACGTTATTAGCTAGGTGTGCTAAATAATTTCTCGTTTCAATATAAAAAAGTTACTCAAATAAACGAATGGGCTTTGTACCTTTATTTAGTTGTAAATAAGCAAACCAAATTGATCATACTTTATGTGGATATCTCTTCTAGTTTCATCAATATCAAATTTCTCCCATTTCGCAGTACAATTTCATTTGCAGTTTTCTTGAGGTATCAAATTCTGAATATGGATTTTTTTTTTTTTTTCGTTTACCTTTTAAGGTGCAAGCCTTTATAGTTTCCTAGGAATTCAAACCTTTTTCGCCTAGGGAAACGAACTCTGGACTACGGATGTGTAGAGAAAAAAAATGGGTAAACGCTAGAGGTGGAGGGGAGGCTTACCCGCTGAAATCGAACTCGGATTGCTCGTATGGTAGCTGTGCTGTGACGTAGTTACGCTACAGCGTGACCTGATTTCTGACTGGGAAGAAAACTTACACCACTTACGTTTAATACCAAATTGACAATCAGATCAAGAACAAAATTTAACACACAGATTTCCAGGACATGCCTTTGAGTGCAAACTGTAACTTTAGTGACCAGTTAGACAACGCCGATCGGCATAATGAAGAACTTGTTCCACTACTCATACAGGATGGTCGAGTTAAAAAATCCATTTTATTTGACCTTTCCCACTGGAAGAAAAGTCAATTCACTTCTAGTTTTCAAACTACGCTCATCTTTTACTTGTCTCACTCAGATCTCTATTACAGCATTGTTTTCACTTTTTGACATCTTTCCATTTTCTTGTCTTAGTTGTATTTAATTTTACTAATTATTAAAGGGAATGGGTAAAATAAAAGCAGGATCAAAGAACTAAACATGAATATGAAAATAAACGAAAAATTATATAAAATTACATATATTTGAAAAAAGGAAGGAACTATCACAGAAAAAGAGAAGGTAGTGAAAAGAAAAAAAAAACGGAGTTATAGTAGTGAGCTCAGCGGTAATTAAATAAATATTACGTACGAACTGAAAACCAGAGGTGAACTGACGTTCTTTGGACTTTTCCTCATTGGTCAAAGCAAAATAGAATACTAGTGAGCTCATAGCCAATTAAAATATAAGTGAGGGGAATAACGCATTCCCCATCCGGCTGATCACTGTATCTTGATGGCGGGCGAAGACATTACTCACGCCGATCGGCCTGGTCTGGAAATCAACGTGTTAGGCATTATGTAAACGCGTTTACATAGCAATAACCATATACAATGCTAAGTATTTATATTAATAATGTATACAATGCTAAGTACATACATCAATAATTTATGCAACGCTAAATACTTATATTAATAATATATACAATGCTAAGCAGGGGCGGACTGGTTCTTTTAAAAGGCGCATACCTTGGATTATCGGAGGGCGCGAGTCCTATAGCCCATGAGGGCGCAAGTCCTATCGCCCATGAGGGCACAAGTCCGTCCCTGATGCTAAATACTTATATAAGTACTAATTTTAAATATATACAATGCGGGTTTTTGAGTTATTCGGCCTTCTCCTTCAATACATCTATAACCTAAACGTAAAATTTGTTCCATGGACCGAAAGCTTCCATCAAGGTAGATACTGAGCAAGTGTGCTTATTCTGGCTGATATTTAGATTGTAGGTTCCGTTCTAGTACAATACTCATTTTCTTGTTTTTTGTATATTTTATGGGCCAAGACGTTGGCCATTTGGAACGGGACCAACCGATAGACGGGACCTTTGACCCACAGTACACATAGGCAATCTTACTGGGAGTCGAATCTAGTTTAGCGGGTCTGACAGCAGCAGACGTAACCACTGGAGCGCATAGTCATTTGCAGGTTGATCATATGAGATGTTATATATACAAGACACCGCACAGACATCGTGTTATCTAGACGTATTTAAAAAGTCGTCTTGTTAGACTGTCATGGTGGCATCCATAAACTTATAAACAAAATTTTGTGAATGCGTAAATTCTTCAATTTTTCGTCACCTTGCAACTTTTGGTTCTGAGCAGTGCAAGCCATCCTCAAGAAGAGCAGGTTTTCACAGTGTATGGAGTACTAAGACTTCAATTTATTTGCACAGCTATGTAATCGCAATTTTTCGCTCAACAGAGGAAAGATAGAGAACACACATAGACAACAAAACATAGTAAATTTTCTTAATAACGTCATCATAAATAACGACTATTTCTGTTTAACGACGGTATTTTGCAGAATTATACATTTTTCCAGTAACATACTTTCCGTTTAACTACGTTTCCTCTCCGTCCGTTGAAAGTTTTCGATGGGAGAAGTACTGTATAGTATTCTGCACTGGCATAAAGTGCGTATTTTTAAAATTTATTATACAGCATTGAAAATATTCTTTTAAATATGCACATGATTAAATACTTTACAAATGTACGATATATCTATGTTTAAGATTGTATACTACATTTATTCATTATATATTTAAGACGATTTTTTAAACTGGGTGGTTTTCTCATAATTTGAAAATATGAATATTGCATGAGTATAAGTATTATAAAAGAGCATTTAATAAAATAAATGCCATTATGGAAGAGCAAGCTTTTCGTCACAAGGTCAGATAAAAGAAGTTACAACAAATTCCCTCATTAACGATTTTCAAAGGAAGAAGCAAAAATCTCGTAAAACAGAAAAGGACGGTAATTAGAAGATGTGTAAGTCTATGAAGAATTTGTCGGGATTGCGAAATCCCGCCATTAAAACAGTCGCTAATTAAAACGCCGTTATTGAGAGAATTACTGTAGCACCAATGTGGTAAAAATACGAATAGTACAACTGGTAAAGATATAAGTTTGGCAAAAATATGTTATGTAAAATGTAAATGCAGGGTTCTCAATCAATGGCTATCGAAGTGGGTAATGCACTGGCGTACACGGGTGGGGGTTGTAACCCCCATTGTGATAAAATGTTGTATATACAGTTAAATCTCTCTAAGGCGACTACCGTTGTTTCCGTGAAAAGGGGGTAGCTCAGGGAGGTAGTCTTTGAAAGGAGGTAAATTTAGCATTGGGTGTATGGGAGAAGAGGAAATCCGTTTTCCGAAAAAGTGGTCGTTAATAGCGGTAGTCGCTGAATAGAAGTGGTCGTAAAGAGTGGTTTACTGTATACATATGAATATATGGAGTTGTAGCTCCATAAGCCCCTCCAT
The DNA here is from genome assembly GCA_006491805.2 of Dysdera silvatica. Classification (NCBI taxonomy): domain Eukaryota; kingdom Metazoa; phylum Arthropoda; class Arachnida; order Araneae; family Dysderidae; genus Dysdera; species Dysdera silvatica. The sequence continues at coordinate 33,710,912 of QLNU02015270.1, forward strand.
CATAAGCCTGTAACCCACCCCTTTATGACCTTTCTGGGTACGCCTATGCGGCAATGCGACAGGCTGTACCAAAAATATTTCAGATTGATTTGTTGAATCTATCTTTTTTGCTGTATGTTTCATATTGGACGATAGTTAAACCTATTTTGTTTTGATATTATGGGAGTTGATAGTGTGGTGGCAGAGCTTGTGCATGTTCTACTTCAAAATAAGATTGACCTGAAACCGAAGTTATATAAAAAAAAAATTGTAACAGGAACTTCGGCTGTAGAAAGTTTTTTTGTGTTTTATGGTGCAAGGATAGCTGAGGTCATGCCGTGACAAGAGCAACAGTTTCCCTGGGAGTCAGAACATCTATCGCCCAGGGGTCAAATCCAGGACCAGGCCCTGCGGTGGCGCAGTGTGGTAACGCGTTCTCCTATTGCGCGGCTAATCCGGGTTCGACTCCCAGCAGTGCAAAAAGAACGCTTACTCAGAGATCTCATAAAGATCGCACTGCTCACTGTAGTCCGGGGTTTGGTTCCCTAGGCCTTAAGAGGTTCGGATTCCTCGTAGGTCCAGAGGTTCGGATTCCTCGGAAAACAGTAGGTCCCGGCGCAGCATGACCACTGTAGTCTTTGAGCCGTAAAACCAAAAACAAACAAATTCTGGACCACCAATCAGTAGAAAATCGTCAAGCATTCGCTACCATTTGGATGTAAACTGGGATTTTTAAAATGGCAGGCAAACTCATTCAACCAAAATTCCCAACGGTGAATAAAGAAATGCCTGCAGGCTAACGTATTGTAAGTACGTTGGTTAGTTCCCTGGGCGTTAAGTGGTTTGGATTTCCCGGGAAAATGCAAGTCCGTTGTCCTGTGGTTGCGTAGCAATAACGTTTACTTCTATGGTGCCATGAACTCCAGTTTAAATTCGAGTAGTGAGTAGAAAATGTAGGTCCGTTGTCCTGTGGTAACGTAGTGATAACGTTTACTTCTGTGGTACCATTAACTCCAGTTAAAGTTCGAATATTGTATAGGAAATGTAGATCTGTTGTCATGTGGTGGCGTAGTGATAACGTTTACTTCTATGGTGCCATTAACCCCAGTTTAAGTGCGAATAGTGTCGTGGAATGGGTGCCGGTTTTTCTACCCACCGTGGTTGGGGACTGAGTTCTTTTGAGAGCAGAGGTTGGAATTCCTCGGAAAATTGTAGGTCCTAGCACAGCACCTTTGCTGTCCTTACGCCAGAAAAACACATATAAGATATAAATTTTAACATACGAGGTGTGATCAAAAAGTATCGGGACTGGGGTTAAACAAAAAACTACAGTACTTGCAGATTTGGCATTTAATCTCCTTCAAAGTAGTCCCCTTCTAAAGTCCCACACTTCATCCCATGTTTTTTCCATTGTTGAAAGCCAGACTGAACTCATTTTCTGTAATAGCGAGCAGCTCTCTCGTTGCATTCTCGATGGATTTCCTCGACACCCTGATATCATCTTCCTTTCAAGTGGGATTTAATTTTTGGAAAGAGCAAAAAGTCGCAGGGTGCGATATCTGGAGAATATGGTGGATGTAGGGAGAATTTAATGCTTGGCCATTCAAGGAGATCGGGCTCAACTGAAAGTCAATCTTCTTTTTTGCCTGCAGATAGCAGTTTTGGCACAAACTTGGCAAACACACGTCTCATACTCAAATCTTGAGTCAGAATAGATTGAACTGAATTGTAGCTAATGTTGTACTCTTCAGATAACTCACAAATAGTGGTTCGACGATTTTCCCGCACATCTGAATGCACATCTTGGATGTTTTGATCAGTTTTGTTGGTTGAGGGCCTCCCCAGACATTCATGACTTTCGACAATTTCACGGCCATCTTGGAAATGTTTGAACCACTCATAAACACTTGTGGCTCATACTCTCTTCCCCATAAACTTTCTTCAATTTTGCATAGGTCTCAGCATAGGCATCGTCAAGCTTTTGGCAAAATTTGATGCAGATTCTCTGTTTTGAAATTTCTCTGCCATAACGAGTATGACGACAATACAGTACGACGTTTGTTCAAAACTCTACTGTAAAGAAGTGGTGGGAGCTATGACGTTGTGACTTTCGGTGCATGTGTGGGAGGGTTCAAGGTCAATATCTGCCGAGCGTCTTCCCTCTGCATATATTTACCTTAAGCGTAGGGTACCAGTCGCGATACTTTTTGATCACACCTCGTACAGTGGATATCGGTTATAACGAACTCGGTTGTAGCAACGAAAAACAATATTAAAAAAACTTGCTAGCCCCAATAGGAATAAGGTTATTTTGCCTTGGTTACAATGTCACAAAATTTACAGGAAACTGGAATATCACATCAAAATATCCATATATATATATATATATATCATCATCATCATCATATTCAACCATTATCTATCCACTGCTGGATGAAGGTCTCTCCAAATGCTTTCCACACAAGTCTATCCTGAGCAATTCGCTTCCACGTCACCCCAACCTGTTTTCTTATTTCATCCACCCATCTAGTTTGAGGACGTTTTCTAGGTCTTCGGTGGTCTCTTGGAATCCAGTTCAGAATTTCTGTTGTCCATCGTTGATCAGTTCTTCTTGCAATATGCCCAGCCCATCGCCATTTCAGCCCTTTTACTTTAACAATGATGTCCTCCACTCTAGTTTGCTCTCTCACCCAAGTGTTCCTTTTCCGATCTCTCCTAGTTATTCCAAGCATGCACCTCTCCATGCTCCTTTGTGTTGTCTGTAACTTTCGTATTGCTCCAACAGTTAGACTCCATGTCTCTGATCCATAAGAGAGGACTGGCAATACACACTGGTTGAAGACCTTTCTTTTTAGACACAAAGGCAATTTCCCCTTCAGGATAAAACTGTTTCTTCCAAATGCACTCCAGCCAAGTTTAACACGTCTGTTGAGTTCTTCCATAATGTTGCCATCCATTGAAATCAGCTGGCCAATTTAAATATACAGGGTTTGTCCCAAAAGTTCCCGAAATGATTTTTTTTAAAATCATTTATTCAATATCAGTTTACAATCTTTTCAGAACTTTTCAAAGTATTCTCCCCCTGCTTCGATGCACCGTTGCCAACGCTTCACCCAATCATTGAAGGCGCCCTGGAAGTCGTCAACGGGAATCTCCTTCAGTGAGGTCGTCGCGGCTGCTTTTACCGCCTCCAGCGTCCCATGCCGAGTTCCTTTCAGGGTTCTTTTGATCCTTGGGAACAAAAAGAAATCCGCTGGTGCCAGATCGGGGCTGTACGGCGGCTGGGGCAGCGTTGCCACACCCATTTTGGCCAGCAACTCGGAGACAATGAGCGCGGTGTGGGTTGACGCGTTGTCATGGTGCAAGATCCAATTGTCGCGAATTTCGTTTCGGACGCGTCGAACCCTGTTGCGCAACCGTTTGAGCACTTCACAGTAAAACTCCTTGTTGACTGTTTGTCCTTGTGGCACGAATTCACTGTGAACTACACCTTTTCTGTCAAAAAACACAATGAGCATTGCCTTGATTCGCGATTTGCTCATCCTTGCTTTTTTCGGGCGAGGAGACTCCTTGGTGTGCCACTCGCTGCTCTGGCGCTTTGATTCGGGATCGTACTGAAAAATCCACGTCTCGTCCCCTGTGATCACTCTGTCCAAAAATTCTGGGTCCGTTTCGTAGCGTTCATGCAATTCCTGGCACTTCAACAAACGCTGCTCCTTCATCTCACTCGTCAGGACTTTTGGCACCATTTTCGAGCAGACTTTCCTCATTTGAAGATCCTCCGTTAAAATGCGATGAACGATTGTTTTGGGTATTCCACACTCCTCTGCAATCACCCGAACACTTAATCGTCGGTCATTGTCCAAAACTTGACGCACTTTTTGCACCGAGTCGTCCGTTTGTGATGTCGACGGGCGTCCAGAGCGGTCGTCGTCGTTGACGGACTCCCGACCTTCCCGGAACCGCTTGTGCCACATGAAAGTTTGGCTTTTTTTCATCGCCCCGTCACCGTAGGCTTTCCGAAGCATTTCGAGTGTCTCCGCCCCGTTTTTACCCAGTTTCACACAAAATTTGATTGCATAACGCTGCTCCAAAAACTGGTCCATTTTTTGATCGACGAGGGTGCAGTAGATACCTCTGCGCGGAGCGTGACCCTGCCTCAACAACTGCCCGCAGGCGACTGATACCGGTCTCGTTTCCAAGCTCAGATCCCCCACCAACTTCTCCGCCCCGTCAGCCAGCGTTGCCAACTACAAAAAATCATTCCGGGAACTTCTGGGACAAACTCTGTATATATATATATATACAAAATTTCATCGCGGTGCGGGGATTACAACCCCCATTAATCCCCCCCCCACCCGTGAACGCCAGTGGTCCTCGATTGACCTGGAGATTGTGAGTTCGCGTCAAAATAATTTTACCAAATTCATTTATTCCATAGGGCAACAGTGATGATTAAAATAACAGTTTGATACTTGTCACCTCAGTCTTCATTTATGACTAATTGTGCTAGTCAAGGCTCGCAAACTAAATGACTTTGTATACGCTTAGTCATCCAATATGTGTGAAATAATAGCGCCGAATGACGCTTGCTCTCCTTGTGCCCTTTAAAATTCAACCAATAATTCAATAAATCATCCAGATTGCATTCATGATAAATTGTTTTCCATAAAATGAAATAATAAAAGTAACAAAATATCAAATTCAGATTTAAGTAAATATTACTTTATTACCTATCAATTTAGTTTTAATTTCATATTTTATTAGTATTCCTATTTAAGCTTTAAGAAAAATTATTATGAATTTGGACCACAAATTGTGTTGGGTGGGGATTCCCAATATTCGTGTATATAAACTTAGGACATTCGCTTACACTACCTTCATTCTGCTTTCACTTGACAAAAGCAGCAGGTGTGTTCTCGAATAGCCGTGTTCTTAAATCTTACGCCAGTGTCAAAATAACAGAATTATGGAAACTCTTGGTAAAACTTTGTGTTGTTTCGTTAATATGAAACACAAAATCACCAAATATTAGAAAAATTTCGGGTGCATATTGGAGCTTAAGTTTGTCTTAACTACCGAAGACGGAAAATCTACGGACAAAAAATCCCTAAATAAAGCTAAAAAATCCCTTCTCCATTTTTTTTTGGACTCGTTTTTTTACGCGCATTAAAATTTAATATACTTTTCGTGGATATTTTGAAGTAAGAAGATTAAATACCATTTCGGAAAGTTTAGAAACAGAAAGTTGAGCAGAAAATCAGGAGATTTTAATATTTTTATGAAGTTTACAGTATGTAGCCTCTTGAAAGTATTAAATTTATGTTTAAGTATAATTAATTACTTATATAAAAAAAAAGATTATTTTATGTGATGATATAGTAGATAAAGTAGAATCCTTTCAACAGTGCCAATAACCCTAGTTCTAAAAATGGTTGCATTATTTGGCTTGTTATCAAGAAAGTTTACCAGCCTTTATATCGCCAATAAAATAACAAATCGGTTTCCACAACAAGGACAGAAGACTATCTATGCTGCAGAAGAAATTCGTGATTGAAACTACCGAAATGATTGCGCAAAACAAATACAATAACAACGAAGTATTTTCAGTACACCAGCACAATCAACAAGTTTCCATCACCGCGTGGACGAGCAAATATGAAGCGTTCTTAGCTTTGGATTAATGTTTACCTTCAAAAGTTTTCAGAAGTTAATGACTTGGAACAGAATTGATTGTCCTTAACTGACCTCATACCTACTGACGGTCCGAGTAGCCAAGGAGCAATGGCTGGAGATTGTCAGAGTAATTTAGTGAAATTGAAAGTCGTGCGTACACTAGGTTGTCTGAGACCTATTAATAGAGTGAAACCCCTTATTAACGGACACCCATCAGATGCGGTCACCTGGTTTTTAAGGTCAAATAAAAATTCCTCAGTAAAAAGCTTCCTGTACAATAATTCCTCTTTGTTACGGTCACCCTTGTTTTACGGAAAATTTTTCTGTTCTACGAAATTCTGCTGATGAGAATTTTCACTATATTTTTATTGCCTTTTTGTGCCTTGTATAGTTTTAATGTAGTCTATGATTCGTTTTCGAAATATTGTAAAATTTCTGAAGACAGGGGTCATCCTATGTAATCAAAGGAAGATGCAAAGAAATTAATTAATACGATTGTGTCTTGAATTCCCCACTTTTCTAAGGCGCACATTGAAACTTATTATTTGTGCAAAATAGTCGAAAACAAACTTTATCACGCGCTCAGGCCGGATTCGAACCCGCATCTTCTGATTTACAGTACCAGTGTCTCGATCGCTAGACCACTTACTAGAGAAGCGTACGAGGCATAACTGTCGATTTTGACTAAAGTGGCATCATTGGAAAGGATTTGCAGAGGAGAGTGAAAAGAGTTCATACAACTACCCGTCATATCTCAACCATTTTCGAGATATGGACAAATTTCTGCCTCGAATACAGCTATACATAAAGGGGAAATATCGTGTAGGAAAAACTTTCGGTCTAATCCATAAAACTGGGATTTTTCAAAAGCTGCCCTTGCAAGAGATAAGTTCGGGCCTAATTTTCGAGGCCTGAGCCCACCTGAGCCCGGAAATTCAATCTATATATATATATGGAAAAGTTAGTTTTTGGCTTCAATTGCATATGTCTTATGAGCCCAATCCCGAAAATAATATGAATTATAGAGCCCGAGCCCATTTCGGACTCGGACCCTGGCACCCGTGCTGAGCCGTCTCATCTCTAGCCCCTGCATGATACTTTACCTGAGTGCATAGCTGTATGCAGGAGCAGTAACATTTAGGGGCAATAGTTTACCTTTATGCAGAGCTGTATATAGGGTGTTCCGAAAACACCGAATCAAACGTATATAGCCGTGATCCTTGTGCAAAATGGACCATAATGGCCTTTACATGGGAGGTCGGAAATGGATATCCACG
>QLNU02015270.1:33726197-33742423 GCA_006491805.2 Dysdera silvatica
TGCCACAAATGTTTAGGCACATATGTCAGATTTATGCAAATTAACGGCGCGAAGTTCCCAAGTGATCGAAGGGGCGTTTCCCAGAGTTGTTATATAAGGCCTGAAATAATTTAGAATGCTTAGAACGATGCCGAAGTCAAAGCAATTTACGAATGACGAGATTTTGAAGATTTGGAGGCTGAAAACTAAAGGTAAATCTGTTACTCAAATTTCTGTTGCATTGAACCGTTCAAAGCGAGGCATTTATCGAGTGTTATCCCGGGGTGATCAGTATCAACCAAAATCACGATCTGGGAGGCCTCGAGTGACCAGCATTCGGGATGATAGACAAATACGAAGATTGGCTTCAAATGAAAGCCTGTCTGCAAATCAAATAAAAAACACGTTAGCAATGCGAGTGTCAAGAGAAACCATACGTAGAAGGATTGTAGAATGCAGGCATTTGAGATATGCAAAAATGCGCCGCAAGCCCTGCTTGCAATTACATCATAAACAAGCACGACTACAATGGGCAAGGCAGCACATATCATACAGTGACGAATGGCTGCAGGTGTTATTTAGTGATGAAAAAAAGTGGAACTTAGATGGTCCCGATGGCCTTTCGCACTACTGGCACGATCTTCGAAAACGCCCCTTAAGTCGGTTCAGCAGACGTCAAGGAGGAGGTTCAGTCATGGTTTGGGGAGCCTTTAGCTTCAATGGACAGACTTCTTTGGCGTTTTTGAATGGAAAACAAGATTCCAAGGCATACCAGGCAACTCTTGAAAGTCACCTATTACCTTTTGGCGAACTTTTATGTGGACGAAACTGGGTTTTCCAACAAGATAATGCGTCCATCCACACATCCAGGTCAACAAAAGAATGGATGAGCGCTAAAAATATTACAGTTCTCGATTGGCCTGCTCTTAGTCCTGACTGTAATCCCATCGAAAATGTATGGGGCATACTAACGAATGTTGTGTATGCCAATGGAAAGCAATATCCGTCCGTTTTAGAACTTAAAAAGGCTATAGAAGAAGCGTGGTTTAATTTTGAACCAGAAACCTTTCAAAATCTTGTGCTTTCAATGAACGACCGCGTATTTAATCTAATACGAAGTAATGGTGGCTACATTGATTATTAAAATTGTTCATTTCCTTATGCAAGTGCTAAAATTTATGTTTGTGCCTAAACTTTTGTGCCACATATTTTACTTATTTTAAGTTATATATTGCAGCAAGTTCGCTACTGATGTGATTTCTGTTCTCAAATTTTTAATTTGCATATTACATGTGTGTTTATTTATATGTCGGAACACCACCCTGATTAAATTAAACAATGTCAATCAATCAACGTTTATTGGCGTAGTGATACCAACGCCGATGGTATGGCGTGATTAGATGGTGAAACGTTCGAAAGAAAATAAATATTTCTGCCTTCGGTGGGACCTGAACCCACGACCTTCCTTTCGGGCGGAGAGCGGCCAGGAGAGCCATCTAATCACCATCCCGGCGTCGGTATCACCTTAATAAACGTTGATTGCTTGACATTGTTTTAATATCCAAATGTGTTCATACTTCGTAATATTAAAGTTCCTACTTCTTCAGTTTTAATAGTATTTTGTTATACTCAAATTTGTGTTGTGTCTAAACTTTTGTGCAGGCCTGTATATATGATACGCAGTTTTTTTATTTAAATGAAATAGTCACAAAGCTAATGCAGTCATTGATCATTGTTTCGGCAGAAATACATATGTCTATTTCGGAACAACTCTGCGAATGAAAAGCCAACAGTACCAATGTCACTTCTGCACAAACACCGTGTTGACTTTTCATTCACGCTTTGTTTCGAAGAGGGCAGACGTTTTTCTGTGGAAACTATTGTTTGAGTTGAATAAATGAATGAATGAAGGAAGGAAGGAAGGAAGGAAGGAAGGAAGGAAGGAAGGAAGGAAGGAAGGAAGGAATTTGTAAAATACCGTCTTAACAGGTGAGATAACGGGGTCCATAACGTGCAACAAATTGACAAAATGTATTATATGTTTTTAATTGAAAAAGTCGGGAAATGTAAAAATTAGTCCAAACAAGCCACGAAAAATGACTGATTCCAGGACGTCCGGTTGCGTTAGGACAACTCTACACCTATGTACACGAACATGCGGATTTAGCTCATTATTGTGTCATCACAGACACAAGTTAGTGGACTTATTAATCGAGTAAATTAGCGGACTTATCCTTTAAATAAATTAGTGGACTTATTCTTTTACATAAATAAGTGGACCTAATTTATTTAAAATGACGACAATACAATATTCTACATACAATACTCTACATACAATATACTCTACATTGATATACAAATGCAAATATACAATACTCTACGTGCGACAATAAGAGTTTAACGTTAAAGTTTAACGTTTAAAGGGTTTGAGAGGAGATTTTAACTTTACGCTTATGACGTTAAATTCGGCTAAATAATTTAAAATTTACGAATTATAACTGCAAATAAGGGTGGATAACGGGGTAAAAGTCAGTAGAATACGTAAATGAAAAATCAATGCCCATACCCTAACACACCAATATTAGCAGTTATAACAAAATCCAAAACATTTAATTTATACACTGTATACGTATGTACTTTTACTATTATTACCCAACATTGTTCACGTACCTCTAGAGGTATATTTAAACCAGATTTCTGATTCGTTGATACGTTCGAAAAACGTTTGTATCTCGCGTACAACCATGTACCTACTCACTTTGATTGCTACAGAATAACACTTGATGATCTTGAAGTATAAATATTCAACCAATCCTCGACAGCTACGAGTCTTGGCAGAGCATCACCTTGGCTGTCCTTGCCCCCATAAAATACAAACATTATCATTTTTCATGCAGGAGCTTCTAAATTTGTAAAGAAGTTGATTCAAGCACGTTTAAAGATATTGATGAAATTTATACGTACCTCCAAGAATACCGCAAATAATTTACACAGCATCGCCGAAATTTTCAGAAAAATTCGTAATTTATCCCTCCTCCACCTACGACAAGTTCTTAAATTTACCCAACAGTATCCATAAATGCTCCTCCATAATACAAAATTACTATTTATATTTTTATACTGACCTCATGCTTATTTTAATCATTGGTAAGTACTATTCAATTATTTTTACATAGCTAATCTATGGCTTAATCGATAAACCATTTAATTTTTATCCATAATTTTTAATACAATAATCATACTAAAGTTTTCAAAACCATTTTTCTTCAGTCTCTTGAAGTGAAGTACCTTGGGAATATCTTAGATCATCAACAACACTTTCATGCACATTTCAAAATTATTAAGAGGTAATTTACATGTGATTTCTTTGCCGAAAAACATCTTCTTGGCCCATACTTCCCTCCCTCACTTCCACATAAAATCCTCCTTTATCACTCTTCGGTTAGACCCATTACTTGTAGATGACAGATTTAGGATAATACTTGTCAAACTACTTCCAGAAGAATTCAACGTTTTGAAAATGCGATTATTAGAAAAATTTCAAAATACCCTGCGTTATCGGAAATTTTTAAATTTTTCTTGATTCAAATTTAAATACAATTTCTAATAACATTATTATATTTTTAAACGTATTTTATCAACGTTGAATCCTCATGTCCAACTCTCCTTATTGCGGAATTCATTGAAACTTCGATTTTCTCTTCATATAAATACTTTTCCGCTTTCTGGCCTTTTTGATTTTTCAGCCTCTCCCTCGCTCTAACCCCTTTTCTTAACGTATCCATATTTTTAATCAAACTTCCTCATTTCCTTTAGTATTAATTCCGTAATTTTCACAGAATTCTTGGCACTTTCAACTCACCTTCATTTGTCAATATGAAAACACCTGCTTACCTTCTTTTGGTAATATTCACCGACACTATTCCTAACTTTTGATTGGCTTGGCTCCTTTTGAAGAAGTTTCCATATTTTTTATTGGTTTCTCTCAGTAACTCCGTAAGAAAGTCCATTCTAAATCACTTTTACCTGTATAGATCCCAGCTGGGCCCAGTAGAGGAATTATCAATCGGCTAAGTATGCTAAAGCCTACGGCGGAACTGAAATTTTTAGTGACCAATTGAATTATTAATTTTAAATGGTTACATTTCTTATGTATTTACTTATGTATTGACAGAGGGAGAATCGTCATGGACGCCATCTTGAGAGAGGCTAAAAGGGCGCCCAATTCCCGAATGCTTCCGAATTTGAAATAACCGCCAAGAGTGTCAAATTAAGGATTTGACAAAACCTCTAAAATCTCTTATGTCTCTAGTCATGTTTGGCAAGGTTAGGCGGCAAAATATGTCAGCCAACAGGCGGCAAAATCGTAAATCGGCCTCTGGTTTGACCCCATTTCACGTCCGCCCCAAGTCCCTTTTCATCTTGCTTTTACTCAATATAATTCCAATCTAAATCAATCCGTTTCTCTTATCTACTGCCCGTTCGATTCATACTCACAAATTCTGTCTCAAAGGAACCCTAGGGAGGTAAGTTATGATGATGTTGGTGCCCTGTACCGCTGAAATAGATTGGACTGAACTCACAACGTATTTATGTATTAATATATTACGTATATTACGACGTATTACATTATTTATTATTACGTATATTACGACGTATTACATTATTTATTATTACGTATATTACGACGTATTACATTATTTATTATTACGTATATTACGACGTATTACATTATTTGTTATTACGTATATTACGCCGTATTACATTATTTATTATTACGTATATTACGACGTATTACATTATTTATTATTACGTATATTACGACGTATTACATTATTTATTATTACGTATATTACGACGTATTACTTTATTATTACGTATATTACGACGTATTACATTATTTATTATTACGTATATTGCAACATATATTACGTATTAGTTATTATACTAATGCTTTAAATAGACCACAACTTAATTTGTTTTGATGGTCGGTATAATTTATTATCTGGATACATACCGTTCTGAAATACATTAAAAAAAATATATGCAATTGACAAAGCCTTCCGATAGCTGTCTCTTCACAATCGAAGACATTCGTCGTCTTTATAAATTCCATAAAGTGGTGAATTCCAAATGAATTTCATGCACTAATGCATTTGAATAAAGCTTGTGAAGTAAAATAGACAAAAGTATCTGAAATTTCCGAAGACCTACTTTTACAACATTCTCAGAAGTGCTTTTGATGGTTTCCAGTCCCAATTCATGTTTATATTTATGCAAAAATCCAAACAAAACAGCGCACACGAATAAATGTTACGAACGACAATGTCTTCAACTATGTTTCTGCTGTCTGGGTTACTTCATGTTTGAAAAGGTTTCGTCTCTGGAAGAATGTAGAAAAAAAAATGTAGAAAATGTAGAAAAAAAATGTAGAAAAATTAAATGCAGAATATTCGATTATAAGATTATTGGAAGATAGATCTATAACATGAATGCGAAAATACTTAGTATGCAAAAAATTTAGTTAAAATAATTCAGTTTTGAATCGCGTTGTGAAAAGATACATAATTCGTTCACGAAAAGTAGCCCGATGGTACTGTTCGTATTAAAGGGAAATGACGTCACAAACGGCCTAGCCGATTACAGCAGAGGGAAGGGTGTCATTTCAGAACTGGTTTTTAGCGAACGTTTGTCTGCGCCAAAAACCAGTTCTGAAATGTTGTTCTCCCCTCTGCTGTAATCGGCTAGGCTGTTTGTGACGTCAGCTCCCGTTATTTCTAACGGTACCATCAGACTACTTTTCGTGAGCGAAATAATTAAGGGCGTTTAAATCGTAATTATAATAATAATGAGAAGAAATTTATTTAACGCATATACAATTACCGGTAATACATCTGTCATTCTACGATTCCAATCATACAATCGATTATTTTTTAGATTAAGAATACATTAACATGATTGAGTTAGAAATGGTGGAGGGTGTACATCAATAACTTGCTCTATGAAGTTCTGTTCCAGTAACTCTCAATATACCAATGTAACTCTTATTGTCACAACTTAAGCTTTTCCTGTCATATAGCTCGGTTTCTCAGATGCGACCATGGACCCCAACATAAAAAAAATCGTGATGTAATGAAAACTGACATGCTACATTCAAGGTAAAATTCGCAGAATACAATGAAAACTCGCAAGCAATTAAAACAGTGCAAAACTATACATGTACATAAGTGAAGTAACTGATACGTAAATGCAGTTTATTTAATATATTACCCATTTGGAGGAGAGCCTTTCAACAAGCTGTTGCTTTCTGCAATCTTCCATTTGTAACCTAATTATCAGTCAATGTTTGCTTCTTTTTCAATTTCAGCTATGTAACATCTTGAATAGTGTAATATCTGATGTATCAGCAAAAGCTATATATGGGTTGAACAAATTATACTTACTCTTCGACAAATGCTATTGCGATAAAGAAAAAAAATGTTTAAAACACAAATTTAAGACGATAAAAAAACATTATTTTCCAATAAAATCAACAAAATACTTCCGTGAATTAATTTCTCATAATCACGCTTTATTATATCTCATAATTACGCGTATATTCTCATAATTACGCTTATATTCTCATAATTACGCGTTTTATCTCATAATTACGCGTTTTATCTCATAATTACGCGTTTATTCTGTACAGCCAAATATAGAAATTGGCACTTCGAATACTATATATTCAAGACAATCAGCACCTGAAATATTGCACATTCAAGAAATCGGCAGCTGAAATACTATGCCTCACCTTGTTTGGCGTAGAATGAATCTTGCTGTCCTTGCGCCATAAAAATCCTTCCACCCTGAAATACTGTAAATTCAAGAAATTGGCACTTACAATACTATGAGTCCAAGAAATCGGCACCTGAAATATTGTACATTCAAGAAATCGCCACCTTAAATCTTATATATATATTCACGAATTTGAAAGGCGAAATAAGGGCCCCATAGCAATCCATTCGTTTCACGTTTCGAGTGTCTCATGCAAACCCTTTAATTCTAAATATTGCAAGTTTCACTCTGACTATGTGGACGTTAGTAAGTTGAACATTGCAAGAGGCCCCGTCACATTGCCAGTAAACGCGTTTAATTACTTTTACGATACAATGCTTATTACTCCTGATAATTCCACGAAGATTCAGTAGTTTTACGAGGTTTCTCCATTTCCGAGAATAAAATTTACGTTGCTAAATATTCTCGCTTCTGTTATATTATGGCAGCTTTATCATGAGTGCCTTATTCTTAGAGCAGCCGGAAGTTAACGATTCCAGAAAATGGAGCAAATCTTGACTCTTGTCTCTAGGGATTTAGTTGGACTGAATTTCTATTAGATTTCTGAAACGTTTAAGTTAAATTTTATTCCCTCTCTCTTTGTTGGGTTTACCGAACAGTTAACGGAACTTAAAATATTTTTATGATTATTATCTGTAAAATGGGGAGGGAGAATCCTGGTTGTCAAAAATGTTCACCGTTTTGAAGTAATTTAAATTTCTTTCTGTTAAGAAATTCCAGTAAAATTTATATAACGTTGCAGTCTTTAATAATATAGGATAACTAAACATTTGCCACAATAGGTAAACTATTGTAATTATAATATATAATCATGAATATTTGCAAAATCCGCAATAAAATCTTTAAAACTAGTAAACCGGTATACACTAATTTACACACGAAAGTTTAAACGCAGGTAAAATAGCAAATAAAAAAAATCAGGTGATCTTTTTCATTGCTATTTTATCAGTGTTTAACCTTTTGTATGTAAATTTCTTCCCTGGTACTTTGTATCTTATTTCTATAGTATACAATAATTTGATAAACCGGCTTTGAGTTTCCTTCCTTCTTTGTATTTTGCTAATAGAAATAAAATTTAAACTTATTTCACATGACTAAGTTTGAATTTTTCCAGATTATTTCGCAGCGGTGATAGAATCGTCAGGTTATTTAGTTGTTAACAGCTTATTTAACACTTATCCTGCCTTAGAAGTGTTATCATGCATATAAATACATTTCTGCAAATATTTGTAAATATCTGTTTTCATTTTTACTAAAATTACTATAAAAAAAACAGGAGAATTTTCCTCAGACGCGATTTTGACGACATTTACCAGAGGTTGAGATAACTAATTGCTTAGGACAGGCGTATGGAAAACACATGGAGAATGCTTTATCCATCAGTGAATAGATAATGATTAATATGATAATGATGGTGATGTAATGAGATGAAAATAAATTTCTTCCATCTGTAACTGAAAATGTACGTGTACATAAAAAATCTATATATAAAATACTACTCGTATATAATACATATATTTATGAACCGTGTGCTTATTTGTAAAACAACTCGGCAGAACCCATTTTATGATTTATTAGTGTAGTTTTCAATGAAACATTGCGGGGATTTTCGACGAAATATTACATTAATTATATTTCCTTTTTTCATTAGTGGTAATACGTTTTAAGCCTAACAGTTCTTCACTGACTACAAGAGCAACGCACTCTTGTACTTTTATATTTTCTATATTAAATTCTTTTTAACATAATAAACCCGGTTGTAACGAGGGAGAATAATAAGCTGTTCATATTTATGGAGTGGCAATAAAACATTCTATATTTCTATGACCTTAGAAATATGGAACATGAAAACTCTTTACAGCGAGGGAAAACCTGTTATGGTAAGCGAAAATTCAGTAAAAGTTCAATTAATTTGGGGGCCCAGCGTTAGTGCGGTATTGATGTGTTCGTCTAGTACGCGGTTATAGTGAGTTCGACTCCCAAATGCGCCAAAAGAAAAAAAAATGGACGGTTGGCTGCTTACAGTAGTCTGGGGTTTGGTTCCCTCGGCCGGTAGTAAGATGGTCGTATTCCATGGAAAACAAGGTCCTGCAAATCTTGATCCTTCCCGTCAATACGTTTTAAAGCTCACACAAACAAACAAATGTTTAATTTGAGTGAGTTCAGTCTAAAAATATTTTCCGTCTTTTTAAAAAGGAAAGGAAGGAACTTCTAATTTTTCTGAATTTTTAAATTCGATATTCTTACACCCGAAGTTATCGACAACGAGATACATGTTGCAAGCAACCGGACAGCGGTAGTAATGAGGACTTACACCATCGGACCATCACCAGCTTGAATAATGGCCTGAGTGTCTGGATAAAATACGTAAAATCCTGATATTTAGGTATATGGTATGTAATATACGTAATAAATAATTTATGTTTTTTCTTTGCTTTTTAACCTTAACGATAAACCATTTGTAATGAAAATCCAGTCATAAGTATAGTTCATTCACAAATAGCTGGCCGACGGCACCGTTAGAAATAACGAGAGCTGACGTCACAAAGGGTTTAGCCGAATACGGCAGAGGGGAGGACATAATTTCGGAAATGGTTTTTGGTGCAGACAAACGTTCGCTAAAATCTAGTTCTAAAATGACATCCTCCATTCTGCTGTAATCGACTAGGCCGTTTGTGACGCCAGCTCACCTGAATTCTAACTGTACCATTGGTTAACTTTTCGAATAAAATATACTCTTACCTGCATGCTCGTAATAAGCAGATTCTAACACATTAGGCACAATATAAAATAGTACGAGCAGAGGTCGTGCAATGGGATAACAATAGCATATACAGCAAAAAGTAGTAATAATAGAAAACGAATTAAAAAAAAGTTATAACTGCTGTACAAAGAAGCAGAAGCAAGCAGAGTGCAAGACAGTATGAGCAATAACAGCAAGAAAAATCAGTATCAGTAAAAGAAAGAAACAATAAAAATAAGAAAGAGTAGTAGATATGGTGCTCAGAAGTAACATCAGAAGGAGCACAGATTAGCTGTATACCCGTAGTTGGGGTGTTAGTTCCCTGGGCATTAAGAGATTCGGATTCCTCGGAAAAATATAGCTGCCGGGGCAAGGCAGCCCTTTCTTTCCTTGCGCCATAAAACGCAAACTGCATATGCAGTAGAACCTGCCTAAAGTGGACACCTTTGGGACTGCACGACAATGGTCACAATAGAGAGGTGATACGAAAGACTGTGGTGTAGGCGTGACTACTTCCCTACCAGTCCTCCCTTGTAAAAAGTGGTCATTTTATTCAGGTGGTCGCTTTACCAAGGTGGTCCTTTTACGAGGTTCCACTGCATAGGAACATAATTCAAGAGTTGCGTGATATTTTTTTATGCACTACTATTTGTAATAAAA
Source organism: Dysdera silvatica (assembly GCA_006491805.2). Classification (NCBI taxonomy): domain Eukaryota; kingdom Metazoa; phylum Arthropoda; class Arachnida; order Araneae; family Dysderidae; genus Dysdera; species Dysdera silvatica. The sequence continues at coordinate 33,736,414 of QLNU02015270.1, forward strand.
AAAAAGAAACTAGGCATTTCTTTTATATATATATATACACATCGCCTGCAGAAAAAATTAGATGCAGCTCAACCAAGAGAACAAGCTGGATTTCGAAGTGGATTCAGTACAGTGGACCATATTCAAGTATTAAGAGAATTAATTGAAAGAACACATGAATATGAACTTCCATTGTGTGTTGCATTTATTGACTATGAGAAGGCCTTTGACTCTATTAAAACATCAGCAGTCATCAACTCTTTAAGATCAACAGACATTGAGGATGTGTACATTGACATGGTGAAACGTGTGTATAAAAATGCAAGTGCAAAATTTCGGTTACATAAAGATACCAAAACTATCAAACTTGGCAAAGGTGTGAGGCAGGGAGATACCATTTCTCCAAAACTTTTTACTTCAGCTTTACAGATGATTTTTCAGCAGATAAATTGGAATAACAAGGGAATAAAAATAAATGGTGAATATTTAAATCATTTGCGGTTTGCTGATGACATTGTTATTTTTTCAACGAACCCATCAGAACTCCAAGACATGGTACAGGAGCTCTCAACTAGAAGTAAAGAAGTTGGACTCAAGATGAACCTACAAAAAACTAAGATCATGTTCAATAATTTCGTAGAGGAAACAAAAATACAAGTTGACAACATTGAGCTAGAAATTGCTGATTCATATATTTACCTTGGCCAGCTGATTTCAATGGATGGCAACATTATGAAAGAACTCAACAGACGTATTAAACTTGGCTGGAGTGCATTTGGAAGAAACAGTTTTATCCTGAAGGGGAAATTGCCTTTGTGTCTAAAAAGAAAGGTCTTCAACCAGTGTGTATTGCCAGTCCTCTCTTATGGATCAGAGACATGGAGTCTAACAGTTGGAGCAATACGAAAGTTACAGACAACGCAAAGGAGCATGGAGAGGTGCATGCTTGGAATAACTAGGAGAGATCGAAAAAGAAACACTTGGGTGAGAGAGCAAACTAGAGTAGAGGACATCATTGTTAAAGTAAAAGGGCTGAAATGGCGATGGGCTGGGCATATTGCAAGAAGAACTGATCAACGATGGACAACAGAAATTCTGAACTGGATTCCAAGAGACCACCGAAGACCTAGAAAACGTCCTCAAACTAGATGGGTGGATGAAATAAGAAAACAGGTTGGGGTGACGTGGAAACGAATGGCCCAGGATAGACTTGTGTGGAAAGCATTTGGAGAGACCTTCATCCAGCAGTGGATAGATAATGGTTGAATATGATGATGATGATGATGATATATATATATATATAAAAGTTTTCCTCGCCCATTCTTGGCGGAAACAGGCTTTGGGACGGGCAGAGCGCCATGTTCCCAAGCCTCTTTTTACATCACTTCTTAATGTGCCATGTCTAGAAACTTCCTGACAATGTGACACGTGTTTAGGATTGTGGCTTTTTGTATTTCAATGTAGGTGTTTGGGTCAATGTTGAGTATCTCCAAATTCGTCGCAAGCGTTTTTGGTACTATCCCTGTTGCTGAGATGACTAACGGGATGATGAGGATCTTTTCCATACCCCATATATCTCGTACTTCATGTCTGAGATCTTGGTACTTGGTGATTTTCGTTGTGTAGGTTGTCTGTATGTTATTGGTGTTGGGTACTGCTATGTCGATTAAGTACGTGGTCTTATTCGATTTATCGACGAGGGTTATGTCAGGACGGTTATGTGGGACTGTCTTGTCTGTTATGATTGCTCTATCCCAGTAAAGCTTGTGTGTTTCGTTCTCATGCACGGTCTCTGGCTCATATTTGTAGTACGGGCATTTTTCTGTCAGAAAGCCAGCATTCGCTGCCAATTTCTGGTGGACTATTTTCGCTACTTGATCGTGTCTATGTTTGTAGTCTGACTGCGCAAGGATCTTGCATCCTGCCATCACGTGTTGGATTGTCTCCGATGCCGCATGACAGTGTCTGCATTTGTCGCTTTCTATGTCTTTTCTCTGGATGAATTTCTGATTGTTCCTTGTTGCGATCACTTGGTCTTGGATGGCTAGCATGAATCCTTCTGTCTCTGGCTGGAGAGTGCCTTTGGCCAGCCAAGAATTTGATGCCTTTTTGTCAACGTGTGGTTGTTGCAGGTCATTGTAGTGCCTGCCATGTAATGGTTTTCCGGCCCAAGTTCTCAGTTTCTGTTCGTTGGCTGTTTCCAGGACACGCTCTTCGGTACTACACAGGTTTAGTGGCGTGTAATTTGCATCTGCTTGTATTATGGCTTGGATGAGTGGCGATCGGGGACTCTTCAACTGGAAGTATTGCCTCATGCTCTGGATCTGCTTGTCATGTAAGTCTTTGAGGTCCGCTTGTCCGCGTCCTCCTTCTTCCCGGGGTAGTGTTTGCCGTTCAATTGCCGTTGCAGGGTGTAGTTGTCCGGCTCTTCTCTGGATGGTTCTCATTTTCCGCTGGAGTTGTTCTAGTTCAGTGTTGGACCATTTGATGATCCCGAAGGAGTAGGTGAGCACTGGTACCGCATATGCGTTAATTGCTTGCGTGGTGTTCTTCCCGCTCAGTTTCGTCTTCACAATGCTTCTAAGTCTTTCTTGGAATGCTTGCGTGAGCTGGACTTTGACTTTCTTGTGCTCCTGCTGCCGTTTTTGCATTATCCCTAGGTATTTGTAGGTTTCGCCCTCGTCCAAGGTCTTCAGTAGTCTCCCGTCTTCGAGTTCGATGCCTGGTAAATCTTCTTTGCTATTCTTCTGTATTTTGCACTTATCGAGGCCGAATTCCATTCCTATGTCCTTGGAGAATGTCTCTGTTATACTGATGAGTTGTCGGAGTTGGGTGATTGTTGGCGCGTATAGCTTGATGTCATCTACGTACATGAGGTGGGAGACTTTATGTAGGTTTCTCTTGTCTTTCTTCAGCATGTATCCGTATTTACTTGTGTTCAGCATCCTTGACAAGGGGTTTAACGCCAAGCAGAACCACTGGGGGCTTAGTGCGTCTCCTTGAAAGATTCCGCGGCGGATGGGGATCTCGGCCGTTTCTATTTTACTGTCTGGCGTGTTTAGCTGTAACCGGGTTCTCCATTGTTTCATGCTGCTCTGTAGGAATCGGATGATTGAGGGATGCACTTTGTATATGCTGAGTATTTCAAGGAGCCACGAGTGCGGAACAGAGTCGAAAGCCTTCTTGTAGTCTATGTATGCGGTGTTGAGTTTTCGCTTTTGTTTTCTTGCTTGTTCCAGGATAACTGAGTCGATGGTAAGCTGCTCTTTACATCCCAGAGTCCCTTTCTGGCATCCCTTTTGTTCTTCCGTCATTAAGTTGTTGCTTTCGCTGTGCCGGCTTATTTTTTCAGAGATGCACCCCGTGAGTATCTTGTACAGGGTGTTAAGGCACGTAATGGGTCGGTATTTCGCTGGGTTACTGGTATCCTGGTCCTTCGGTAGGAGGTAAGTTATTCCCTTGCAGAGGAATTCAGGCATTTTGCTGGGGTCTTCAATTATCGCCGTAAGTTCCTTGGCTAATGGGCCATGGGCGCTGGTAAATTTCTTGTACCAGAAGTTGTGTATGCCGTCAATACCGGGTGCTTTCCAGTTGTGCGTACGTTGGATTACCTGCTGGAGTTCCTCTATCGTGATGCCCGTGTACTCCATCTCCTCTATTCCTCTCGTAGCCTCCATTTCTTGCTGAATCCAGGGGGCGCTTTTGTGCTGTACTTCATTGGACCATAGTGTCTTCCAGAAGGTCTCTATTTCTGCTGGCTTTGGGGCTTCGTACTTGTCTTTGTTCGCTGGGGTCTCTCGAAGCTTCCTGTAGAAGGCCTTCTGGTTTGCTTGGAATTGCATGTTCTGTTGTTTTTTGTTGGTATAGTCTTTGTATCTTCGGAGTCTTCTGGCGTATACACCCAGTTTTTGTTTGAGGGTATCCAGATATTCGCTGATGTGTTTATTGGGCTCTTCGTGTCTTGTATGAATCCTATTTCTCTTAAGGGCCATCTTCACTTTCCTCACTAATTTCTTACTCCTATTTCCCTGCATGTACTGGGTTATTCGCCCTATGCTGCTGCGGAGCTCTTCTATTCTTTTCTCCAGTCTCACTTGCCATGGTGGTTGGGCTTTGTTTCCTCTGTTACTTCGGCCTTCGTTCCTTACTTCGTACCCATTGGCGCGTGATGCCGCTACTGCTGCACAGTATATGGCGGTGTGTATTTCCTGTAGGGAGTTGTGGTTCTGTAGGTGTAGTGGTAGAGTATGTTCATTGAGGATCTTGGTTGCTTTGCAGAGTTTCCAAGATGCCGGTTGGCGTGGTATTCTTGGCCTTGTTGCGGCATCCGAGCCTTCATATTCCGCCAGGGCACATTGGAAACCTTCTTCCATTTTCTCCACGTCCCTCCTCTCTTCTTCTTCTATGCTTGGTTGGAGCGGTTCTCTTGCGCTACTAGCTGGTGCTTCAGGGTTGGCCACACTGGTTGAAGTGTTTGCCAGGTCATTGGCGACTTCATCTCTTAACCTTTGTAGTATGGGCTCTGCTAAGAGATTTCTGGTTATTATGTTCCTGCGTTGGGTTGTTATCCTTTCTATACTGATGTCCAGGTGTGGGTACTGTTGTGCGAATTTGGCGTGAAGTGTGGGTCTGTAATTTGTCATGTCTGTTTCCAGCTTTGTAATCGTATAGTAGGTGCGCATGATGTAGGTGTTCATATCTATTGTCCATGACATGCGCTGGCGTGGTCTTTCAGCCCTAGTGGTTGCACCTATACTAGGCTGCAAAGCACTTTGGGCTGTGTTGGTTCTAGTAGCCGTACAGTATATATATATATATATATGTATAAGTGTTATATTTGTCTTCGTATGATGATAATTAGTATGATCGATTGAAATAAATTCATACTTTTAAACTTAAAATATAAACATGTAATTCAGTATGCTTACGATTGCGACTATATTTCAAACGGAATCAAGGGCCTTGGTGTTCTTCGCATATTAAACAGGGCTCGCTTACAAATTTACTTAATTTTGAATTATTATTAAAAATTTTAATATATTATCAATTATAATATATTGAAAAATTATTGAGTGCTATATTACGTATGCAGCCTATTTAATTAAAACATAATCACATTAATTCCCATAATTAAATATCCCAAACTTTTTTTACCATGGCCCATGAAATAACAAATTTATTGGACCTTATAATGGTTAGAATATATTTAGAACACCCTGTATATAATCCCCTTTTATCATTTGTATTCTACCCCTCATCCAAAGACTGCCTTCGGAACATATATATGTATTACGTGTATGTATATATATATACACCATCTAGCTGTTTTTGTTACGCATGCCTTTGGGCCCCTCACAAAAGCAGATAGGGGCTTGTATAAGTAACATCACGTTCTAGTTAATTGTGACATCCGAAGAAAGGTTATTTTTCTATCGAATATCCCCAAGCAGCAGCAGCAGCAGCACCCAAATGACTGATTCCCATTGGTGAAAAGCAGTTCTGAGGATACCAGCAGCCTCGTTTGCGGGTAATTGATGGATATCCTACATTTTGCGGATGGGCTTGTGGACAGCACTAAAGATAGGGCTCTTCTCCCCATTTTGTTTCTTTTCCCGATTTCCCTTTGAGAAAGGACTTCGGCATTAGAAAAATAGTCTGCGGAAACCAGATAATTAGCAATGAATTCGCTTGGTTTTATTCTTTGACTTGGAAAATTTGTCAAATTCAGGACCTTTCCATTCTCAGCAATGAAACGTATTTAATTAATGGTTTCATGAGGGCTAACAAAAGATTTCAATAAGTTAACGTTTACAGCTGCTGACATTTTTCTTTCCAGACGTTTCGAGTTAGTGTTTTGCAGGTTTATTCATGAAATTGTGAAAAGTGGGAGTAAAATGTGTACAGGTATAAGGAAGTGACCAAATCAAGGCGTGTTCATGGTACTTCAGATGTTAAAACATCGGAAACACAGAAAAAAATGACAGCACATTTTCAAACAAGATTAATAAGCATATGAATAAACAAGTAGATG
>QLNU02015270.1:33755198-33780689 GCA_006491805.2 Dysdera silvatica
GTAAATGTCATATGCACATACTTTTATGGTAGATGGTAACATATATATATGCGGTTATTGATAACACACATATATAGCGATAAATAGCAACACACACACGCATATATATATATATCAATCTTCAACCATTTTCAATCCACTACAGGATGGAGGCCTCTTTGTTATCACACATACACATAGAACGGAGAAAGAAATACAAAGGAAGTTGCCTTAAGCTCACCGCGTTGGCCAGACGTGTTAGCAAGCTGGGTCTACAGTTTAACGAAGAATCCGAACTTCGGTCACCACAGCCAAAGTTCTAAGATAAGGCGGGATTCGTTGTGTCACTCCCATACGGAGTGACAGCCATCGATGCTGCCTCGCAGCGGCGTTCTGTCGGGTGCCCGTATTCTCGGCAGAGGACAGCTGTGGGACATATATATATATATCCGGCTGTCACTTTTTCATTTATGATATATATATATATCATAAATGAAAAAGTATATATGCGATGACAACATATATATATATATATATATATATATATATATATATATATCTAACTGGAAGGAGACCCACACGCTGAACGTATGTGACGATGTGTGGAACCGGCCAGGCCAGTAACCTAGTGTCCTACCCCGCCTTCAAGTGGTGCAGGCTGAGCTTTCTATTTATGTGGCAAATTAATATTTGCTACACGGATAGAAAGGCGGAAGGGGAGGGCTAATTCACCAACCCGTCTAGCCAGCGTGGTGAAATTATGGCTAATTCCTCCATTATGTTGACACACCAGAAACCATGGCCCCTAGTCTCCAGGTGCTGGAGTGCTCCTGATCAAGGCAGCGGTCAGTGTGGCATGAAAGCAGGGGGTGCTAAGAATCACTGGAATGGCCCAGGCTGCCGTTTGTTATTGACCTTGGCTACGTTTAATGGACGATCCCTTGCTTCTGAAGCAAAACTTCAGGAATTGGAAGAGGAACTAGACAAGATCAAATGGGACATTGTAGGACTCAGTGAAGTTAGAAGAAAAGGTGAAGAGTTGGTGGAACTTAAAAGTGGACATTTGTTTTATTATAGAGGAACGGAAACTGGAAGAACAAGTGGTGTTGGCTTCTTAATCAACAAAAGAATTAAAGACTACCTTCTTGAAGTCGAAAGCACGTCAGATCGAGCAGCGAGGCTCGTTGTTCAACTAACCCAGCGATACCAACTTCAGATAGTACAGGCATATGCACCAACATCAAGCCATACCGACGAGGAGGTTGAGGAATTCTATGAAGAAATCAAACAGCTACATACCAAGGGGAAACAACACATCAAGCTCATCATGGGAGATTTTAATGCAAGAATTGGACAACAGGAACAAGGAGAGACATCGGTTGGTAAATACGGATACGGGGAAAGGAATGAACGTGGCGATCAACTCATCGAATTTGCAGAAGCTGAAAATCTTAGCATCATGAATTCATTTTTTAAGAAGAAACCGCAAAGAAAATGGACATGGAAACACCCAAATGGGGGAACTAGTGAAATTGACTATATCCTGGCAAACAAGAAATCAATTATTGAAGATTGCAGTGTACTGAACAGATTTAATACTGGAAGTGATCATCGAATGGTGAGATGTAAAGTGCACTTAAATACTAAATTAGAACGACAGAAGCTCATTAGGAAACAAGTAAGTAAGAGGGTGGATCTAATGAAACTGAAAGTAAATACCGAGGCATTCAAGTTGGAATTAAAAAATCGCTTTTCTGCACTGGAAGGACTTATTGATGAAAGTGATATCTCAGAAGCAAATGAAAACATTGTTAAGACAATAGTTGAAACTGCTGGGGAAATTGGTGGTGTAACCTGTAAAAAGCACAATAGCAAATTATCTGAGAAGACGAAACAACTCATGAAAAGGCGAAGACTTATGAAGGTGGACAATCAAAATACCAGTTGCAGGATCGAGTATGTAGAACTTTGCAAAACTTTGCGCAAAAACATGAAAGAAGATATAAGAAAATTCAATTGTGAGTTAGTAAGGAAGGCCATTGAAAGCAACAAGAGCCTTAGGGTTGTTAAAGGGAGTTTGTCTATTGGGAAGAAACACATCATTGCATTAAAAGGAGAGGATGGCACCGTAACAAGAAATACTTAGAAGAGTTGAAGAATTCTACAGAAAGCTGTATGAGGGAAACAGTGGATTAAACGAAGACTCTGAGATAGTCGAAGGAACAGCTCCTAAAATCTTAAAAGAAGAAGTAGCATTTGCAATAAAAAGTATGAAGAAAGGAAGATCCCCTGGCGATGATGGCATTACATTAGATATCTTAAAAGAAGCTGGAGAACATGTAGAAGACATACTCGCAAAATTCTTTACCAAATGCCTCAACAGTGGTAACATACCAAACCAATGGGATTCTGCAACAGTAATTCTTTTGCATAAAAAAGGTGATAAAGAGGATTTAAAAAATTACCGACCAATTAGCTTGTTACCTGCTATTTATAAAATCTTCACAAAAGTGCTAACACATCGCCTGCAGAAAAAATTAGATGCAGCTCAACCAAGAGAACAAGCTGGATTTCGAAGTGGATTCAGTACAGTGGACCATATTCAAGTATTAAGAGAATTAATTGAAAGAACACATGAATATGAACTTCCATTGTGTGTTGCATTTATTGACTATGAGAAGGCCTTTGACTCTATAAAAACATCAGCAGTCATCAACTCTTTAAGATCAACAGACATTGAGGATGTGTACATTGACATGGTGAAACGTGTGTATAAAAATGCAAGTGCAAAATTTCGGTTACATAAAGATACCAAAACTATCAAACTTGGCAAAGGGGTGAGGCAGGGAGATACCATTTCTCCAAAACTTTTTACTTCTGCTTTACAGATGATTTTTCAGCTGATAAATTGGAATAACAAGGGAATAAAAATAAATGGTGAATATTTAAATCATCTGCGGTTTGCTGATGACATCGTTATTTTTTCAACGAACCCATCAAAATTCCAAGACATGGTACAAGAGCTCTCAAATAGAAGTTAAGAAGTTGGACTCAAGATGAACCTACAAAAAAACTAAGGTCATGTTCAATAATTTCGCAGAGAAAACTAAAGTACCGGTTGATAACATTGAGCTAGAAATTGCTGATTCATATGTTTACCTTGGCCAGCTGATTGCAATGAATGGCTACGTTATAAAAGAACTCAACAGACGTATTAAACTTGGCTGGAGTGCATTTGGAAGAAACAGTTTTATCCTGAAGGGAAATTGCCTTTGTGTCTAAAAGAAACGTCTTCAGCCAATGTGTATTGCCAGTCCCCTCTTATAAATCAGAGACATGGAGTCTAACAGTTGAGCAATACGAAAGTTACAGACAACGCAAAGGAGCATGGGGAGGTGCATGCTTGGAATAACTAGAGAGATCGAAAAAGGAACACTTGGGTGAGAGAGCAAACTAGAGTAGAGGACATCATTGTTAAAGTAAACAGACTGAAATGGCGATGGGCTGGGCATATTGCAAGAAGAACTGATCAAAATTAGGCAAGAGAAATTCTGAACTAGATTCCAAGAGACCACCGAAGAGCTAGAAAACGTCCTCAAACTATATGGTGGATGAAATAAGAAAACAGGTTGGGGTGACGTGGAAGCGAAGTGTTTAGGATAGACTTGTGTGGAAAGCATTTGGAGAGACCTTCATCCAGCAGTGGATAGATAATGGTTGAATATGATGATGATGATATATATATATATTATTTTTTTGCTTAAACTGCTGTCGAAGTCAAGCAATTTAAAATGGTTATTATTCGTTTAATATTACGTGCGTATAAAATAGTAAATATGTATGCAGTCGAACCCGTGTATATGCAGCTTGCATATATGCGAAGATCGCATGCACGCGTAAAATATCGAGCTTAAAATATCGAGCTTCAAATTTTCTCCCATCTTTTGAATGTTATCCACCGCTTAATTGCGATTTCCTACATGCACGAACCGTGTACATGCTAGTATTTTTCAAGCCAAACGAATGTTCTGTTATACAGGGTGAGTTCAAACCACCGCACTAGAGAAACATTTTTGAAATAGCCATCTGTTCACTGATTGGACTAGTTTCACCAATAGGCGCTAACGAGTAACTACTGGGTTGTTTATTTTTCCGAGATAACCTTTTCATTGGTTCTATACTATCAGAAAAAGGGTAAGCCCAATTTGGTGACTTTGCAATCTATCTTCACCGTGTTATGAACAACGAAAATAAAATTTACAATATTCTTACGCGCGAGAATGATCAGTTTATTAGAATTGGCGGCCCATCGCTGTTTCTTAAATCTCTCCTTAATTAATAAATATAAAAAACCTCAGTTTTTAAATATTATGCAATAGAGAACATTTAGACATCGTCCCATTTGCCTATCCTAACGGTGAGAGGGTGGGGGGTCGCGAGGATTTGACCTCCATCGCCTAAGTGTTAACGTGCATTTTTTTTAACATGGTTAATATTCTGGATTGAGGGTTGAAATAAACCTCACCCCCTTCCACTTTCTGGGAATGCTTATGCACCGTCCTGTAAATTTTTAATTTAGTGACCTTTTACCCTAATACAGCGTTAATAATTGTTATTATCTGATTGATGATATTACAACTAATCAATGGTTTCGATTTTTTTTCGATTTTTTTTGGTGGGTAGTGGGCAGGCAGGCAGGCTATGCTCCAATCAGAGACTTTCGTAAAATTATTACAAAGTTTATTGCAAAATAATTTAAGACCCACATGCGTGGTAGCTCGAGCTGAGATATTTTGTAGGGAAAAGTGCCACCCTCATCCTGGATTCGAACCAGGGTCAACGCATTGAGCCCTTGGTGTCTTGACCTACTAGACGAATGAGGACAAGAACAAACGCAGTTTTCTTCGTATATGAGGATGTAAGATATTATTACCCTTCACACTTTTCTCCTAAACAAAAATATCTCTAGTTTGAGCTACTAATACGTGGGTGTCAAATTTATTTGTAATAAAAAATCCCCCACGAAAAACTCACAAAAATCTCGCCCCGGTGGCTTTGTGTGTTGACCAATATTTGGCATTTGTGTGATCCCTGTGAAGGGTAATAATACCTTATAACATATTACAAAGTTGCAAAGTAAGTTCGTGAGCACTTTTTGTACAACCTAGCAGTAGTAGTACTTTTTATCTTTTTGTGTTTAAAAACTGCTTGGTTTTGGGGGAGAGAGGAATGGCTTCAGCTAATGTCCGGCCCTGAACATTTGGTAGTTGTAACATAAAAACTATTTGTAATAGCACCGGGAGCAGGGGTTAGTCATAACCCCATTGACTTTCCATTTTCCTGTATATAATTAAATTTTGATTGCCGAAACTCTCCCCACCTCTTAGTACACCCATAACCCCTTATAAAATGTTTGCGTACGTTACTGAAACATTGTATTTTCTTTCACTTTATCCAATAGATACACTGAACATAAGACACGTTACGAGTTCCACTGGCACAAAGTCAAGATTCCTCTTTTTCTCGTACAAAAATAAGTAGCCTAGTAATTACTTGTGGTGGGTCACGGACTTCATCATATGTTGCCCCCTCCTATACTTCGGTCTTTATAAGAAGGCTAAATTTTAATGTGATATTCAACTTGACTTGGGCAGTGGGAAGGAAGCGTGTAGGTACCGGCCCCCCTTGGAGAGATAGAGAGGATTGCCTCATTGGAGGAATTTTTAGGAGATTGGCTCGTATTTACATTACAGACTGAGAAAGTCAGGAAAACTCACAAGTAACCCCTCCCCCACTTCCTCGGAGCTCACATGCCGAATCTAACGAATTTAATTGAGCTTAATGTAGACACATTAAAATCCTTAATGTATGAAAATTAGCAGCTATATTCCCATGGAAATCGAGAAATTAAATATTAAAAGGTAGTTAAAATAGAGCCAATTGAAACCTTTTTGGCAACACGTGGCGGGATAGCTAGCTGGTCGAAAAATGTGAAAAAGCGAACGCGGGATGTATTCTAAAAGTTTAGAATACGTCCAGTAATACAGAGCTGGCGTTAACTTTTTAAATTTAAACGTATTAGATTTTGAAGTAGCTGTAAAGTTATTTTTTTCTCTATTCGTTAAATTGAAGTTCTATATTCTTTTTATTTTATTTCTGAAAGTCATAGCAGAAAACAAATTACTTTAATTTTTATAATCACATTGCAAGTTGCAATTCAATTCGTGCATAAGAGAAGCATTCATTTTATTTTGAATCCCGCAAGTGAATGTTTTCGCGAAATAATGTCAGCCAAACTTTTTTTTTTTTTTTTTTTTGAAAATTGCATTTAAGAATTTAGCGAGCTTTCTTGGCGAATGCTATAGCATTACAATTCACTGTCTAATTTATTATATGCGTAATCAGTTTCTAGCCAAAATATGAAATCATTCCGTTCAGTCTATTCTGTGTTGAATAGTCATAAAACCAATAATTAAACCTTTTTTTCCGTCATAAAATGAAATACTGCCGTAATAAATCTTATACTAATTTGGCTCTACAAGTCAAAATATCTCGCCAAGTGGGCGTGTAATCTTGAAAAGAAGGTTGGCCTCCCCTAACCCATGATTGGCTGAATCAACAAATATAGTCCGCTCGAAAAAATTAAAAAAACAAAAAAATATAAAATTCCATTTTCCGATCCAACAATGATTTGCAAATGGGCTTATAATAACATAAGGATTTCAAAAATGTATCGGAGGTGCGGAGGATTAAATTCACCCTGTAGAATTTAAACCGCGTATATGCAAACAAACTTTATGAACAAGTGTTCATCCACAATAAATAGCTGGCAACCCTTATTTTTAAACTGGAAATGGCTGTCAACGCCTGTCCAAGTTTCAATTACCAGCTTATTTATGGCTTTGTTTACGATCTCCTCCTCCTCTTTCTGTGTTCGGAATAGCTGACAAAATTTGTTTTTGTAACGGCACCGGTCTATTAAAGCAGCTGTGTTTGCTCTAACGCTTTTGCAAGATTATTTAAAATCAAACATCTTTGATATGAAAATGTTAATACTTTAACAAATCGAATCTTGAATCACGGTCATCAGAACACCTTACTGTAATTCTACTACATTACTTCCTGTTATTTTTATTAATAGAGTAATAGTACTGTACATTATAAATATTGAAAAAATAATGTGTATGATTTATAAAATTAGAAATAAGAATATCTAATTTAATAATAAAATTCATTAAAAATTTAATGAGCAAATTATTTCCACGCTATAGTTCAGAGAATACCGCTTTCATGATGCGAAATCCACTTATATGCATAGGAATTACTTGCCCCGTCCATTTGCACGTATGCGGTATCTTCTATATATGATTTTTTTTTATCATTTTTTCTGAGGATTCTCGAAAAAAGTGTACACACACACACACACAGGCTGGTTGCTTTGCAAATTATAGCGCGCAATTGTATTAAGGGTCTACTGCCCTATGGCATAGGTTTTTCTGGAGAATCCAGATCTCTTAGGTCCTAGGGAACCAACCTCTAAGCTACAGTGAACAATCAGTTGGCAAAGGGTTTTTTTTTTCCCATTGAGAATCAAACCTACAGTGACGGGCGCTATGTGAGCGCATTACCAGAGCACCATCACAGGGGCCTATGTGTAAGCTGAAAAACAAACATATAGCATAGACTTATAATTTATTACACAACACACAAAGCGCTTATTTCTTCAGCAAGCGCATATAGAGTGAAACTCTACATTTATGGTTACTCGCCGGATAGAAAAATTTAGCCTTAAAAGAGGAGGGTCGTGCTGAAGTAGCTGAAATATTATATTTCAATCGTTTAAATACTCCATTTCCAAACTTATACATTGTTAAGCATATAAGACAACTTTAAGATATCAAACATAAGCGTTTATTGAATATAGGGTCAATCCATTTCAAATCATCCAAAAACAATAAATATGTTGCTTGACAATTTAGATTTCTTATTTTTTATCTGTGTGTTCTTTAGTATATTGAGAGTTAAAACCCACGGTTTAAAATTTTTTACGGCTGATCAATTTTTGGTGGCCATTTTTTAACAGTAGCGTAGCGCCTTTTGGGGAAAATAGCGTTTTGCATAAACTAGTGTAACTCCCTTATATTTAAAGCTATCAGAATAATTTAAAAACCAAATTCCTCAGCATAAAATGTTATAAATTTTTTCTTATACGTAATTTTTTCTAAACGGTAAGAAAATGGTCTAAAATCTATAGTAAGAAAAACTTTTAAAATGTTTAAAATTCACATTTGGAACACTGTAATTTCTATAAAGAAAATAAGACTTACCTTTAATATTTTTTCCTGCACAGGTCTCCCATAGAACTATTTGCAATGGAAGTTTTAAATCTAAGAAGCTTACAGGCATATAGACGATTTTTTTCTAAGTGGAAGAAAGTAGCCTAAAATCTATGGTAAGAAAAGCATTAAAATGTAAATTTTAAGCATTAATTAAAATTTACATTTTAAGCACTGTTATTTCTACGCAAAAAAATAAGACTCACCTATAATATTTTTTATGCACAGGTCTCCTATAGAACTACATGCTGTGGGAGTTTTAAGTCTAAGAGGCTTTTCCCTTTTTTTCGTAGACATCGTCAAACATTGCGTTAAGCGGATAAATTGGGATTTTCAACAAAGAATATCTCCAAAGGGACTGAGTGTAAAATTATGAAATTATCACGAAATAAACTTCTTTATAGTTGAAATATAGAAAATAAATTTAATGACTTAGACTTAAATGGTTCCAAAGTTGTGGAGCGTCAAAATTAGCTAAATGTTGCAAGCTTTTAATTACTGCAGGACAAGAGAAACAAGAACAAAGAGCCTCTTAAAAAAATAATACGCACAGACTCCAAATACTATAAAACAAATTTTTCAACTTAATAAAACTAAAACTTAGTCACTACTTTCTAACTCTGAAATAATGCGTAAATATGATATTCTACCAATAAACAAATTATTGAGTTATAAACTTGCTCTTATCATGTTCAACAATTTAAGACGGAACACTGGCTCCTTCTATTTCAATATTCAATTACCACAACATCTTTATCCAACCTCATCTAGAGCTAACTATAGATCCTATCGTACAAGAATTGGCCTTGCTTGTAGAAAAATGGGATATGCTGGTCCAAAAATATGGAACTCTCTTCCACAATCAACTAAATCCACTACCTCTTGTTTAAAATTCAAGAATGGTGTGCGGAAATTCCTTATTACGCATTAAATACTAATCAACATTTGAATTTCTCTAACTTCTCATATCTGGTTGTATTCAACTACTTATAATAAACTTTCTGAAGCACCCGTGCATTTTTGGATTACTTCTCCACCACTGTTTTTTTGTGTATGACGTTTTGTATCGCCTTCAAAGTCTAAACGTTACTCTCGGGCAGTATAGGCTCTGTCAGACTCTCGCCTTTACCCATTACTGCCCGGGTGGTTATAAAATATGTTCCTTATTGTAATATCAAGATCAATGCATAGTTGCTTTACCATGTTCATTTGTATGTACTATTATTATTGTTCATTAACCACCCAAAATAAAGTTGTTAAAAAATGGCTCAAAGCTAAAGTTTGTGTTTTCTTCCAGGTCCTCTCTAAAGGCTTCTTCCTTCTTTTTACTGCATGTGCAATTTTATCAGTTTTTTAATTACTGCTGAGGGTCCCTGTACTTTGTTTAGTTTTGCTATTTTACATACAGGTGATGTCCAAGGAGTAGCATACTGTGTTTGCTATTATACGCTGAATAGTATTTACTATTATACAGTGAAAAAATCAGTATCATTTTCACTGTTCTCTTTTAATTGGCTTTTGCACAAATATTTTTTTTTGAACATGTGGGACATAGAGCTTTTAATGAAATTAATTAATGAGGATATTTTGTGGCTTAGACAGGTGTTCAACAAGAATTTTACTCAATCCATTTTTCACAGGTTTTTATTGTAAACCTAATAGGTCACTAACACTTTTTACCAAAAGTATGATAAAATTTGGCCAAATATTTATACTTGTGGTAATGAGAAATACTCTCTATTTCTTTTGAGGTCTTCAATTTAAGCAGAGTCTGATCACTTGCTGATAAATCGATCACCTTTAGTACTTCCTTTGATACAAGTTGATAATCCTGTTTGTAGAATTGTCCACCATTAAAACCATCCACAAAATAATTCACATTGGGGACAGTAGAAGCAAAATTTTCTTTACATAACTTCGTACTACAAACAACGACAAACTGAGCTCCCATTTCTCAAGCAACTGCCAGTATGGTGTTGGGATCATGTCTAAACTTGATTCCATCTAGGATATAAGTAGAAACAATGTAATTGAGGCTGTGACATGATGTATTCCTTCGGGAGAGCAATAAACAGACTAATTGTTCTAATTTAAAAATACAACCTGCAATAAAAAAAAATAATTTTAAACAATTTTAGAACAAAAGCTTTTATAAGTAAGAGGTATGATCTGTAACACTAACTTAAAATTATCTTCAGTTTAATCAATTGTTTGTCTTCAAATTGATACCTTTCGACAGTTTTATTAAAATAAGAAAGTACTACTGAAGACAGTACCTTAGATACCAAAGTAAAAACAACAAAGATTAGTTTGTGACTAGATTTTAAATAGACAACCAATTTATACATAAAGTATGTAAATAAACAAATATAGATATTCTATTTACTCATAGATTCCTCTTTTCGATAATTTAAATAGATCAAAGTGAATAGTAAAACATTTCAGATATCTTAAAGACAAAACTTAAGACTATGTATTTTTTTTTCAAGCTTTACAAATTTGCAAAAAGTCTGAATTGATGCTAAATTTATTAATAATTTTGATTCTAAGCAACAACAAATATTATTTAGTAAAAGAAAACACAAATAGAAGTTCTTTGTTCCTGTTTCTTTTGTTCCGCCAGAAATTAAATGCGTACAATTTTTAACTAATTTTGACGCTCCACAACTCTGGACCCACTTAAGTTTCAGTCATCAAATTTATATGCTATATTTTAATTATAAAGTAGTTTATTCTGTGCTAATTTCATAATTTTACATTTAGTCCCTTTGGGGATATTCTGTGTTGAAAATCACAACTTATCGGCTTAACGCAATATTTGACAAGCTCTACGAAAAACAGAGGAAAAGCTCCTTAGATTTAAAATTATTATAGCAAATAGTTCTATTTGAGACGTGTGCACAAACAAATATTAGATCTGAGTCATTTTTTTCATAGAAATAAATTGAATTAAAATAAATTGAATATAAATAATATAATTGAATATGAATAATATAATTGAATATAAATAAATTGAAATAAATATGAATAATATAATTGAATATAAATAAATTGAAATAAATATGAATAATATAATTGAATATAAATATGAATAATATAATTGAATATAAATAAATTGAAATAAATGTGAATTTTGAGCATCATAAACGCTTTTCTTACTATAGAGTTTAGGCTATTTCCTTTCCACGTAGGAATAATCGCCTATATGCTAGAATGCTGAAATGACGTTCTCCCCTCTGCTGTAATCGGCTAGGCCGTTTGTGACGTCAGCTCCCGTTATTTCTAACGGTACCATCGGACTACTTTTCGTGAACGAACTATAGTTCAGAAAGCGATAATAATAAATTTGAGCTGCCGTAGTTTTGTGTTGATAATTGTGTGTTAGTTTTTCGCGGTGTATCGCTATATGCTTTATTTATTGTCAAAGTCTTTATCAAGCGTTAGATATTTGAATCAGCGAATCCGAGTCAATTGTTACTCTTCGTTAACTTAGCTTAACGAAGTAGCTTAACAGAGTCAATTGTTACTCTTCATTCCTTAGCTCTTACCCTGTTTATCCCTTAGTTTGCTTTTGTGAGAAACGAGGTGAAGGTCGAAGTTCAAATGTATTTTGTCCGTACAAGGGTTTTAGTCTAATGGAATGAATCATGAAAACTGTATCCGTATCCCTATCTGAGGGTGACCGCTAAGCAGAGTGGCTGTATCAGAGGGGTGTCCGTTAAGAAAAGTGTCACTGTATATACATTTTTATTTATATTATTTAAAATTATTTATATTGTTATATTATTTATGGTTTAGGATGATTTTTAACATTAATGATTTAAAGTGAAATAGAATAATTAATGAAAATTAAATGAAGTATATTATAATTATAATTAATGAAATGTAAATGATTTATTATAGGTATTTTATAATTAGTTTGGTTAAATTTTTAGTTAGTTTACTTATTGATTTAATTTTTACTATTTGAGAACATTAAAACACAATTTCCATAACATTAAATATTAAATTTGTTTATCCAGAATAAATTTGTAAATTGGCCGTTGATAGTGGTTAGTAAACATTGGTTGACTTTTACCTAAAATTTCAAATGCAAGACCGTAAAAATTAAGTGAATAACTAGGGTTATTTTTCTAAACGCGTTGTGTGTTAAACATAAACAAAATAAAAAAACACCAGGTTCTTTAAAACAGACATGAAACAATTATTCAATAATTACTGCCTTTTATTTTATATTATAAACACGATAATATATTTTCTAATTCCTTTAGAATATAACAGTGCCATTTATATAAGCATTTGGAGCTATTAACAATTCTTCCTACTATCAATTTTTCACTTGACATATTTTTTTTCGTATTTAAACCTGATATAAGTAATTTTAGTGAAATAATTCAAATACTCATTTCACTATGAGAATCATACTGGGGTATATAAACCACCAGAAAAAATTTATACATTTCATTATAAGTTTAATGAGGGAGGAGGCACTTATAATTATCGATTAATAGAAGAGAAAGAAAGATAACTTTAACTTACATGTTACACCCTTAATGGCCCATGTTTGGAGTAGGTTGGAGTCCACTGTTCATCTTCGTGTTTCAAAATTTCTCTCTCTCTCTCTCTCTCTGGCTGAGCGAGACTTGTAAGCGTTTTTAAAGTAACACCATCTTGAAGACTTTTTTTTTTTTTTTTTGTATAAGGACTGCTAAAATCCTTATTCTCGCCAATATATTGCCAACTTTTTCATTTGGCTTTTGTTAACGTATTAGACGGCAATTTCGCCTGCCTAAATTGCAATTGTTGGCCAATTGTGGTGGTCTGGAACTGGACCCACGTGTGTGTGGCCTGACCTATTTATGCACGTGCAACGAGTTGGCTATTTATTGCTGTGATGATTCATTTACTTCCTTTCGACCAGGGATTTCGTCTGAACTTAAGTTTTTATAGGTTTCGGTTGCTGATGGATATTAGCCATATTGTAGGGAGCGAAATAGCAGTTTTTAGGTACACTGATTGGCCAAAATTTTTTTGTTTGCAAGTTAAAAATGGGTTTAAAAAATTAAATATGATAGGTAGGAAAAAAACAAAAAGGTGGATTTGTATGTTAAGGGGTCCTACTTTTAAAAAGAAAAGGAATTTAATTATAAGTGCCTTATTTATATTCAGAATTTTTTTAAGAGTGTTTTTTACTAGTAAAAATCAAATTAATTTAAATTTTACACCTTTGTTAATTCAACAGGCATTTTTAACAAGTCTTTTCGTTTGTCACATAAAAAACAACTAAATTTAAAGTTCTTGAAAAGAAGTTACAAAGAATTTGATTTTGTCTGGATGAATGGATGGCCCAGGAAACTTGTTTACTTCCTATTATGCCCATGATGACGGTTTCTTTGGACGAACGTGTCTTCTCTTGAATGGAGGTGTCTCCTCTTGAACGTTAATTAATCTGGCATAGTGTTATAGACGCAGTGTACAAATAATTGGAGGTACAACTCCATCTGAAAAAATTAAATAACAGGCGGCAGAATATCGAAAAAACAAAAACACTTAACAACATCTAAGCATATATTTATACATAGTGAGAGAGAGAGAGAGAGAGAGAGTGTATGTATTTTTTATTTAATTATCTATTTATCTGCTCCTGGGTGTTTAGATTTAATTAGTTATTTTAAAAAGAGAATTTTCAATTTTCACCCTAACAATATAATCGATCTTAAGCATAAAATTAGTACATCACACAATGCAGCCACTGCTGCCTACTGTATATATATGAAGAAAACAGGTGTTGTTTTATGGTAGTCTTGTTGGTATGACACTCTCTGGTTTATCCAGAGTTGTCTGTGACTCGACTCCGAACTGGTACCTTGACATTCTTTTTTTTCCTTTACAGCCCAGTACATCTGGCGATAGTGAGTTATATACAGAGCTCTAGTTTGAGCTATGAACGTGAATATTTGAACAGCTTATCAACAATAAGACGTGAAAATCCACCATCTACTTCATTCGCTTACTCAAGCTACAGTTCATCGTGAGGGTAACAGAACTACGATTCCATATAATCTTTTGTATATATATAAAATTTCCTTGTAATGGGGGTTACAACACCCTATCAACCCCCTTGAATACGCCAATGACTCAAGCCGATAGATTCTATAATCAGTTTGTAAGCTAGGTAAAAATTTTGCAGTGGACCTAAACAGATGTCGAGGTGTATGTAAACTAAAACATACTATCTTGAAACTTTTCGAAACTTCAGTTAGGAGAAAAATATGGAAATAAATTTTTGGATATCGGCTATCCATCATATCATTTAAAAGCAATTTCATCTCCTAACAAATTTTCAACACCAAAATTCCACAGATTAAAAATTCTGTCCCCACAGTAATTGACTGATTGCCTTTTTATGAGTATTTAATTACATTTTTAAATCAATAATTTTGAGCAAACTCATTGACACCTTTGCGCAGTTTTCATAAAAACCCGTTCAAAATTCTTGAACCTTGTTCGTATCTCACGACTTTAATCCTCACGGCTTGTCAGTTGTCCTCCTCCTTGATCTTTTTCCACCTCAGAAACATATGCCTTCATTTACGAGTGCTGGATGAATTTGAACTTTTTATTCGAAGATAGTTTCGTGGTCTGTGCACCTTGTTTTGTACAGAATGACCCTTTTTGCCCTTGCACCATAAAAATTAAACCAACTAGTTTGTGTATGGTTTTACGGCGCAAATGCAGCATAGGTCGTTCTGCGACCGCACCTGTATTTTTTCGAGGAATCCGAAACTCTTAAGGCCTAAAAAGCAAACCCACGGACCACAGTGAGCAGATAATATCAGTTAGTGTTCTTTTTTTGGTCATTATGTGCTCTTTTTTTTGGTCAATTTATGTTATTTTTGGTCAGCTAATGGGTTTTTTTGTCAGTTAGTGTTCTTTTTTTGGTCAGTTTCTTTGTTTTTCTCAGTGTTCTTTTTAGGTCAGTTTGTATTGTTCCTTTTGGTCAGTGTTTTTGTTTGGTCAATTAGTGTTCTTTTTTTTGTCAATGTTCTTTTTTTGGTCAGTTAGTGTTTTTGGTTTTGTTTGGTCAATTAGTGTTCTTTTTTTTTTGTCTATGTTCTTTTTTTTCGGTCAGTTAGTGGTTTTGGTTTTGTTTGGTCAGTTAGTGCGGGGTTTTTTTTGCCAGTATTTTTTTTTGTCAATTTGTGTTGTTCTTTTTGGTCAGTTAGTGTTTTTTATTTTTGGTCAGTTAGTGTTTTTTATTTTTGTTTGGTCAATTAGTGTTCTTTTTTTTTTATAGTCAGTGTTTTTTTAATCAGCGTTTTTCTTTTTGATCAGTTGATGTTCTTTGTTTCCGTTAGGAGTCTATCCCAGGTTAACTGCACGCTCGGTGGCTAATTAACCAATAGGCTATATAGGCTATAACTTACGGCAGCAAATTTTCGATGAGGAATTTGCAGAGGTGGTGCTGAATATTTTGGCGGCCAGTTGAATTAATTTCGAATTCCAGTGAAATTCCTTTATAACGACGTAAGTTATAACCACCAACTACAGATAACGACGGAATTTTTACAAGAAGTTTGGTTTGCTATTCTACTCCATACTAAATATATCGGTTATAACGACATCGTATATAACGACGAAACCTGCTATAACGACGGCGATTTTGTAGTCTACGTAGATTCTAAGTAGGGAAATTCGTATCGGATATAACGACGCGACTTGACAGTCATAAAGCAGAACCACGTGGGTTAGTTATTAAAATTTAAAGTTAGTTATCAAAATTTAAGCGTTATTCTAATCTTGTTTATTTACAAATGTAAGAGTAATTTTTATTACTGCTAAACCTGAATATTAAAGATAATAAACTTAAAAAAAGCCACGTGATTTATTAATTGAATATCACGAGGGTCATATTCTTTAGGAGTCCATTCTATTTTTTCAGCGTAGAGCCCACAAAACTCTTAAACCGGCACTGTTCTGAAGTCATTAGTATAATATAATAAATACTATTCATTACATTTGTTTTCTACATTATATACTTTAGTATTTTCTACAATTTTTTCAATTTAAAAAACTAAGAAAGTACTATGTACTTAGTGTGGCTATAAATATAATATAAACGGAAATTAAATTCATTATAATTAAGTATATTTTTATTTAATTTTGAAACCAAAAAGTTTAATACTTTTTACTATCAAAATAATTTATAAAACTCTAGAGTGTACTATAGGCTATTATGATTTTAAAAATATATCGTTTATAACGACCGAATTTGCACGGTCTGAATTTTTACGCGGTTGATTAGAATGAATGGTGTAGCACACACTTGTAATTTAAAAGGAGACATAAACTGGACCTAAACACGATTTTGAGAGAGCTTAAAAATTCCCCCTGCGTCCTGCTCTGTCTTCCGAACAGTATTGAATTCCTTATTATTCTAAACGAATTAAAATTCTTCCATCTCTGATATCAAAACACGTCAAACTTTCACCCAAGAAAGATCTATCTACCACTACAATGATTTAAATAAAATTGTTTAAAATATCATTAAGTATTTTTTTATCGTCAGACCTTTTTTATTATAAGGGATTTTTCAGTAGTTTTAAATGATAGTTCGAGAGCAATATTTCTTTAATTTTAAAAAGATAACGAGAATTCAACAGCAAGCAGAAGTTTTAAGTTTGAATAAATCACTTTTCAAAAAATCTAAAACCTAAAGTATATGCGTTTTTTCCATACAAAGGCGTTTTAAATTTATTAAACGTCGTATTCGTAACACTGCATTCAAGCCGGTATATAATATCAATTAAATACTTGGAATCGCTAAATTGATTGTGGAAATTTTTTTGGTTTGATACGTTTTATGTCGATTTGTTCTGGAAGTTAAAATTCTCGTTATATCGCTTTGGTTAATGGCTAATCGCGAACTAAATATTAGTTTAATATAGTTTTCCCATCTCTCCCATTTTTTTTCTGGTTCATATTCTGACTTTTGGGGCATTAATGGGGCTTTTTTTTTTTGATTTTCAGTAATGAAGCCACTTTTAATACCCATTAGCAACTACCCCGGATTTAGATCCGGAAAAATCGACCCGGATTGAATATTTTTTAAGAGGGCGGGTGAGTAATTAGCCGGGTCGTTATTCATCCAGACGAATTTCATATTATTTTTTCTAACAATGAACTAACAAAATCCATATAAATTTCATGAAAACGTTTACAACGCTTTTATCCGCAATAACGTGGAATTATTCAGCCCCAAGTTAAATCACATTAAAAGTTAGATTGAATATAAAACATATCCTGAAAGAAAAACATCCTGAAAATATAAAAACATATCCTCGAAATATAAAAACATATCCTTTGAAAATATAAACATATCCTGAAAAATATAAAACATATCCTTAAAAATATAAAACATATTCCCAAAATATGAAAAACATGTCCTTGAAAATATAAAAACATGTCCTTGGAAAATATAAAACATATCCTTAAAATATAAAAACATATCCTTGAAAATATAAAAAAATATATGAAAATATATATCCTTGAGTCTGCGAATGATTATCTATTTTCATATGCATATGTATAAAGCGTAAGGAATGTCCTTAAGCATACAATAATTTATAAGTTTTTGTTATTCATAAAACGAAGTTACTTTAATTTCTGCTCTGCTTGGAAAACCTTGATTTCGAAAATATGGGAAGAAGTCTTTTATTATAAAAAAATGCGCTCTTAGCGTTTGTTTACAGCTATAAAAAATGTAAGTATTCTAGAAATATATTATAAAATAAAACAAATGCTCTGTGGAAATAATGTGAACAGTATAATTCTTTGTAAATACATTGTAATATCGAAAATGTTCCATGAATATATTGTGAAATGCAGTGTTGTGTGAATATGATATGAAATTAAAAATGTTCTGCAAATGCATTGTGAAATTAAAAGTGTTCTGTGAATATGTTCCAAGATTAAAAGTGTTCTGTGAATATGTTCCAAGATTAAAAGTGTTCCATGAATATACTATGAAATTGTTTTATTAATTTGTTGTGAGAATTATTACACCTTTATATTGTGAAATTAAGTGTTTTGTGAATACATTTTTAATTTAAAAGTGTGTCACAAAATAGTAAATATACTCCTTAAATATTCCATGAAATGAAAAGTGTTTGTGAATTTATTGTGAAATGAAAATTGTTCCGTGAATATTTCATAAAATGAAAAGCGCTTCGTAAATACGTATAATGTGAAATCAAAATTGTCCGTGAATATATGAATTATTATTCCGTATAAATTATAATTCTTAAAATTATTCCATAAAGTGTTTCAAAACATCTTCGGTAATGTGTTTAGAAATGTGTTCCTTATCGTGTTCCGTAACTTGTTCCGAAACGTGTTTCGTGAGAGAGAAATATTTTGGGAACCCTACTCTAACCCATAAAATTCTTCCGTTGCAAAGTTTAAGATACAATCTCGCTCCAGTAATGCATTGCTCCCTAAACTAACATAGAACCATATCTACCAAGTAGCGAACTCTTAGTGCAGTGAGTACAAATGGTTGAATTAGTTTGCTGTGCTAATACTAATGCTAACATAGTATATTTAAAACAAAAAAAAAATACAAATTTTATGTAAAACATACTACCATGAAACTGAATATTCACAATTAACAAAACGCTATTAATTTACACAATTAGCATAACGCTATTAATTTACACAATAAATAAAATGTCAAATCCTTGAAAGCCATGATAAATAAAATGCGCAGTCCAATTAATCCTTGAAGTAAAAAACGCCATAATATTTCACAAAATAAATTGATCATATTTTTCAAAAAAAGTATAATATTTCTCAAAAATGCTATTATTTTTATGAAAAAGCGTTAGAAATATGTAACGCAAGAAGGTATTGTAAATGTAATTAAAAATATGTGCCCAGGCGTATTGTAAATAAGGGACAATCATAAATGTTATATTATTGAATAATCATGAATGTTGTCAATATGTTTATGTATTGTAAATATTTTATGATATTAAATAATTGTATAATAATAATATTGGATTATTGGATAATTGTAATATACCATGCATTTATATGATAAGTTAATTATGTAATGATTTTGAGCAATTGTGTAATAGTGTAAAATAATTTTCTAAAATTATATCTGATTATATAAAGGCGATATACAATTGCGTAATTTTATTTGATAATTGTACAGATGTGCTAATAAAACCTCAGTTTCCTTAAGTGCTGAAGGATTATTTGTTGTTTTGCATTAAAACACGATTTCAATATTGAGAAATTTTTATCGAGAAAAAGTCAAAACAAATAATCACGTAACTTTATTTTATAACAAAAAAAAAGTCACGTAACTTATTTTATTAAAAAAACATCGTGATGTTTTTGTCTTCCGTCACGAAATTATGCAACATTTACCCCAAATGGCGAGATTTGGCAACTAAAAAAGAAATTTAGCGCCAATTTGGCATTGACTTTCTTTTTCGAATTTTATCTGCTGATAGGGCTTGCAAGACTAATTTAGATTCTATAACAAAAAAAAATCGACGCACCAAGAAGGGGTTGTCCGATTGCAATAAAAATTGGTGGATGTGAAGAACATACATAGAAAAAGAAACGATTAAAATTTCAGAACAATTGAATGATTTATTGCAGAGTTTGACCGTTACAAAGGGAGGAAGTCAATAAGGCGTTGCTCCACCTCTGGCCTGGATGCAAGCTGTCACCCGGCGTGGCATAGACTGATAAAGATCCCGGATGGTGTCCTGCGGAATTTCTTGCCAAATTGTCTCCAACTGTCGGGCTAAATCGTCAACATTCCGGGATGGTTGCAATCGCCTTCCCATAGCGTCCCAAATGTGCTCTATGGGAGAGAGATCAGGAGATCTAGCTTGCCAAGGAAGTGTTGGGCAAGCTTGAAGACAATTCATAGCAACACGTGCCGTGTGCGGCCGGGCATTGTCTTGTTGAAACGTAAGTCCAGGGTGTCGCAAAAGGAACGGTAACACAACCGGTCGTAGAATGTCGTCTACGTACCGCTGTGCTGTAAGTGTGCCAGAAATGACCACCAAAGGGGTCCGGCTATCAAAGGAGATGGCACCCCAGACCATAACGCCCTGTTGTGGGCATGTGTGGCGTGCGATAGTAAGGGCAGGATCCCCACGCTGCCCTGGACGTCTCCAGACACGTCTGCGGTTGTCGTCAGGACACAGTTGGAAACGGGACTCGTCACTAAAGACTATACGTCCCCAGTCAGCGCAGTTCCAAGTTGATCGAGCCCGGCACCACTGTAATCGGACTTGACGGTGTAAAGGCGTGAGAGGTAAGCGGCGTAAAGGTCGGCGCGAGTATAAATTCCGCTCTCTCAGTCGTCTGCAGAGGGTCATGTTGGACACATGTGTGCGGGCCACACGTTGGATAGTTGATAACGACGAATCCGGTGCTGTGACAGCTGCTCTGTCTTCCCGTTCTGTTGTGGCCCTAGGTCGACCGCTGCCGTCCCGACGCTGACATCTGCCGTTGTTGACCCACTCTTGCCAGCACCGTCCAATCGCCGCATCGCTTCGACCCACATGTCCAGCGATTCTTCGATTCGTCCAACCAGCCTCTTTCAATCCGATAGCACGACCTTTTTGGGAGTTCGGTCTCAGCTCTGGTGGTGTGCGGATGTCTGTCCGGGCTGGCGGGTGTTGGTTCCGGCTTGCTTGGACGGAGTAACTGGGATATTCACCAGGCCGTTGGATGGCGGTGAATTGATGTCTGTTTGTGCTATTCTGGGCCCGGGCTCCGCCTTTTCCTCGTGGATCGGTCTTTTGCTTCCGTGATCGAGCTATCTTCCTTTTTTTCTGCTTCGGACCGCTGGGCCACCGTCTCCGCTTACAGACGACGCACTGAGAAAGTGTCATAGTCCATGGTTGGGACACCGGCTCCGGTCTGTTGCGGAATGAATGTCGGTTTGCTCGTTCTGGTTGCAGAGCTGATTCGCACTCCCCCTGCCGCTTTGCAGCGCTGCACCCACTCAACGGTGCCCGGTGGGCTCGTGTAGGAGTTTCGGCCGGCCCGGGGTGTTCTTCTGTGCCATCCATCTATTTCAGCAACTTCTCGGGGTGGATTGACCGTGGATGGTTCTAGGTTGACGTTAGATGATGACACCAGTGTGAGCTGTGCATCTCTGTACGCCTGTACAGATCGACAATCCTCCCACTAATGCTTCCCAGTTTCCCATCATGGTCCACTGGGCGTCAGAACCTCTAATGTTGAAACCTGTCTGAGATAACAGCGCCACCTTCGGCGATGCACCCTTCCCATTAAAATCTATGCAAACGAAGTGAAATGAAGCACAACCTCTTTCAAACTCTGACATATGCTCGTAATGAGCACGAATCTT
Source organism: Dysdera silvatica (assembly GCA_006491805.2). Lineage (NCBI taxonomy): Eukaryota > Metazoa > Arthropoda > Arachnida > Araneae > Dysderidae > Dysdera > Dysdera silvatica. The sequence goes on from QLNU02015270.1 coordinate 33,776,919, forward strand.
TCGGCGAGGCATTGTTACAGTCGACGTAAGATATCCACAGTCAAAATGCAACAGAAATTTTGACCACATATTGAGAATCGCTCCTTATATACACCTGCTGAATGCGCAGTTCCGATGCGCTGGAGTTCCCGCTATTCATTCATTGGACACCAAATTTTAATCATTTGCATGTTCGGTCAAAATGTCTTTGCATACGAAATTTCATTACAATCGGACAACTCCTTCTTGGTGCATCGATTTTTTTGTTATAGAGTGTAGTTTCAATTTAATTAAACATTTCCAGGCTTTTTAATAACTAAATACTTCTGCTAACGCCATTGTTCGGAGAACCCGGTAAGCCAATATTCTAATCACGGATACTTCGACACTTGAGTTCTATGCATACCTATACGTAAATATCGTATATATCCTCATATCTAAAGTACAATGTAAAGAATAATAGTATCGAGAAAAAAATTAGGTTAAGATTAAACAAGTAAAGGATGGATGGAACCAGACTATTGATAAACTTAACAGCTACTAGTCAGAATAGATAACGAAAAGCTATAAAAGGAAAAGAAATATATAAGGGAAGGATATTAGAGATGAGGCGGGCACTACCTGAACCCGAAAGCTCGAGCCCGAAACGGGTTCGAGCGGGCCTGATCTCATGAAACGGGTGAAACTGAAGCCTAAAACTGACTTTTATATATGGAAATTCTCCAAGGGATACAATTATCTGATTCGTTTTCGAGGATTGTATAAATACGTGTATATAGTAATTGGAAGGAAATTTAGTAGGGTAATTTAGCAATTTTTTTTTTAAACTTAAATCTTACGTCAAGTGGTTAAAGTTATATTTGAAGTTTGAGACTCGGGTCTCGAAAAATAAGCCGAAACTCATCTCTAAAGGATACAAATACGAAAATAAAATATATAACGGAAGTATATATAAGAAAAGTATATATTATTTAAAACATTTAGAAAGAAACTTAAAATGCATAATAATAATAATAAATATAAAGTTCCTGTGTATATGATATGTATTTTATAATTGTACGTTATTTTATATTGTACGTGGCGAATATAGAGATACATTTTACATAATGAATATGGAGCTATATTGTACGGTACGAATGTATAGATATATTGTATGTTATGAACGTAAAAATATATTGTACAATAATAGGTGTAGACTTGGTACCTAAAAAATATCTTTTATTTTACCATTTTACACAATCGCGTACTTTTAAAAATATCCATGTACTACCCAGAAACAGGAACTTAGTAATTCAAAAATTATGGGGTCTTCAAGTAGCTTTAAAAAAATGGAGGGGATTTGAGCTCCCTGGCTCTCCGATTTCCTTCTCCACTAACCCATCATTCCTTCTCCACTATCATACTTCTCCTCAAATGTATTGATATCTTGTAAAAGCATACTCTATATTAGCGGTTCTTTTACAAAAATTTCCAGATTATATTTTCCCACTTTCTTCATGTTTCTACAAACTATCGAAAAAGCTACAATTCGCAACAAATACACAAGAATCAGGAAAAAAATTTGAGTCCCAAAAACAACATGAGAATAAAATCAAGTTATACTACTTTATTGTTTTATTGGGGTTTGTCCTTTTTCAGTTAACGTAAGCAGTTTTGTTAACAACGTTTAGGAAGTTTGCACACGTCGAACAATTTTGGCCTTTTCCTTACGGACTTTTGAGTAAGATTTTTATCTCACTATTTTTCCAATTGTGTGGGGATTTCTTAGCTCAAAAATCCGATTTTTTGCTATATGGATGTCAAATAGCGTTTGAAATCGGAATGCTGTTTGAAGCTTTGAATAGGTAATAGGGTCCTTGTTTCCGAAAATATCTTTTTTCGTATTCTTTAGAAAATAAGACCTTGCCTTTTATAAATATATATATATTTTTTTTTAAATTTCTTACACGTATTTCACCTTTGTCACAGAACTTCCTTTGGGCGTTAATCATGCCAAACTTGTAAGATAAATTCAGCACAAATATTTGAAGCGTGACATGTGGAAACTTAAAATCTGTAACACAATATTCAACGAATAAATAATGCATTTTATAAAACTATTTCTTCGTATAAAATTCGTAATTTGCAAAAACTCAAGTGCTACTTATAAAAAATGCCATGTATGATAATGAGTGTTTGAAAGCATATATAATTGACGAAAAGAACCACTTTTAGAGGGTGAAAGCTTTCTTATAATGAACACAAATTATCAATGTTTGAAAATACACAAAAATCTCAGTAGAACTTTTTCAAAATACAAGGTGAATAAAATAGATGGAGTATAAAAGCACAAATTATAAAGAACCATTACCTCAGTCCGCTTATCAAAAAAATGGGAAAAAACAGGTCAGAGTAAAGGTTTCAAATTCATAGAACTATCAAATGACAGATTCTTCGGAAATTCCAGATACAGGAAATGGAAACGCAATGAAAATCTGTTTCTTTCGAATATGTCGATTTCCTGTTGTCGTATGACAAATCAAAATAAATTGAGATATATTTGAAAGCCGTGTATGGAAACTTGGTCGAATATTTGAAAGCCGTGTATCGAAACTTGGTCGAAACATATTGAAATTTGACAAATCAATTGGCGGTAGCACTGAAATAGATTCGGCATTGGAAAAAGATATATAACGCCGGTTACTGTACGAAAACGTTCATAAGAAGGGTTACAGAACTACAACTCCATATATTCATATATACATATGTAGTACAAAACCGCATCCCAATAGGAAATTACGGCACGCATCAGCTCCTTCGCACACCAGTGACAACGCCTTTCGCCAATCTATCGCAATTACTGAGATGCGTTGGTAGTTAGATTGAAAAGCGTTGGTAGATAGATTGAAAAGCGTTGGTAGTTAAATTGAAAAGCGTTGGCAGGAAGCGTTCAGTGGCGGCTTGTCAGGTGACGCGAGCGAAGCGGCGCTTCCCCTAAAAAATTGGGCGGTTGAACAGTTTTTTTAATTTAATCTCCAAATTATTTTTATTTTTTTGTCGAATTTAAAATTTGATTAGAAAAATAAAATTTAGAATTTTATTTTGAGCCCACTATTTTTTTTTTTTTTTTAATTTAATTACTTTAATATAACTGCAATTTAATTTATTTTAATTTTAATATAATTCAGGAACTGAAGGCTACTTTTTAAGTCGGCGCTTTAAACGCATCAACGAAATGTTGCTCGCCGAGAAAAAGGGCCGAATGAAGCGACAATAGAAATTCAGAGCTTCGCTTCAAAACGGAAATGTTTTGCGAACATGGTTACCATGGCGATGGAATATTTACGGCGAAAGCAAGTACTGTCAGAGAAGAGAAATTTTTATCGCATCATCATGTCAGCTAGTATTGCCAGATCAGAGGTTTTGCATGGGGAAAAAGGTAAAAATTACCAAAACAGAGGTATGGCTTGATCAGAAATAAAAATTGAGATTTTTGATTAGCACAGAGATACGCACACACACACACACACACCACAGAGGCACAGGAGGACATAAAAAATTTTCTGTGGGGTGTGTTACTGGTAAAAGAAAAAAAATTTAAATCAAAGAATTGAATCCAACTTTGATTCAAACTACAAACAGTTTAGTGTTATATCTGTTAGAATTATTTAATTACCCTGAAGTATTTCGAGGCACGTTGAGTGGTAACAGTAGAAGCGTGTAATTTCGTTGTGTTTTTGTTTCTTAAGGGGACACAGGACCTTTAAATCTTTAAAAAATCGATTTTTTATTTATTAGTTTAAAAAATAATAT
>QLNU02015270.1:33780789-33800602 GCA_006491805.2 Dysdera silvatica
AAATGAATTAAAACACATATATCTGGATAAGCAGTATAGAGATATGAAATTACAAACATTCATGGAAATTTTAACAGAAAACAGATACATTTTTAAAGAAGCTTATAAACTTTTTTGCTTAATAGTGACTATTCCGTCCACTAGTGTTTCCGTAGAACGGAGTTTTTCTTGCTTAAACAGAATCAAAATCAGTCTGCGTAATACGATGTTTGAAGACAGACATAGAAACTTGTTAAAAATTTCAATTGAAAAGTAACTACTAAACGAGTTAATAGAAACTCAACCATTTTTTCACATCATCGAAAAGATAGAAGAATCGAACTTATATTCAAAAAATAAAGACTGGGTAAGCATTTATTGCATATTTTTATTTTGTTTGTTGTCTCCACATATTATCTCTGTCTGCACAACATGTAGTACCATATCAGGTCCTATATATATATATCATAATAAATACAATTATTTTGCTAGAAAACGGAAATTTATTGGCCACTTTTCCGGTTTCTTTGGGGGGTGGAGGAGGGGCTCGCCGCTTCACCCGTTCTTGAAGTCACGAGCCGCCACTGGAAGCGTTGGCAATTAGATTGAAAAGCAAATAAGGATAATATAAATAGAAAAATTAATTACTAAAAGAAGATAATCTGTGGTGAGATGGGCGGCTTGACGGGACCTCAGAACTTCAGTACGTTTACATACCATGTGTACTATAAGGTACACGTCACACTAAGTGCAAAGACTGTGGTTCTTCCCTCTGGAACGCATAAAAGAAATATAGTAAAGCTTCTAAATAACGGTCACCTGTGACAAACATGACCGTCCCTCAGAGGTGGATGTTAGTTGGTGAAAGAAAGTTAAGTAAAATTTTAAAAATGAAGTGATAATTAAATTATATTATTTCTCATCTACGTCAACTTACATTAAAAATTTTGTGATTCAAATTGATTTGGTTGGTTAATACTTTAAGGCGAAAGGATAGTAAAGATCATTCTTCGCCAACTAAGATTCTGTGTAATACGCAATTACCTTTATGTATCTTTCTAAAGAAATAATATTTATTGCTTTTCTGTTCAACTTCCTGTCACTTTGGTTTGAAGCAAAGATTTTGATCTCCAAAAAGTTTGCAAGAGCATTGAAATATATTTCTATATTGGAGGTATGTAGCTGCCTTATACACTCTTCTGTACATCCTCCTCACTTCCTTCCCCTTGTCCTTGCATTTTCTGTAAATTTTTAGATTTTTTTCAATGTTTTCAGAAACTGCCAAATCTTTGTCTGTGCCTTCTGCTTTGTATTGCTGATATTTTGGATTACAAGTGCATTTAGAAAGCGCATTTGAGTGGTTGTTAAGAATTTTTTCCTGGTGTCTACGGATGGTCGTTATTTGGAATTCACCTGATAATCCTGCTATTAATTCTATGAAGAGTACTCAATTCTATTATCACATAGCCGATCTTCGTAGGCCACGTTTGCCTTAAATTTGCGATTTTTGGAAGAGACGAAAAAATTTTATAAGTTAGATGGAAAAGAAATGGAAATTACGTGGTGAAAAAAAGAAAAATATAAAGAAAGAAATATAAAATGAATGGTAAAATTAAAGAAATTTAAAATTAACGAAGGAAAAGTAAATTTACATAATATTTCGAGATGTGCTGGTATCTTCATCAAACTTCACATATGTTTCATCAGTCCAGAAAAATTATGAAAATTCAAAAATTGTTTTTCTTTCGTGACAAGACCGAACCTCTGATTAATCACTATAATAATAGTAATAATAGTATTATAATAATAGTAATGATTATAATAATAGTGATGATTATAATAATAGTGATGATTATAATAATAGTGATGATTATAATAATAGTAATGATTGTAATAATAGTAATGATTATAATAATAGTGATGATTATAATAATAGTAATGATTGTAATAATAGTAATGATTGTAATAATAGTAATGATTATAATAATAGTAAAGAGTAATAGTAGATCGACTCACTGTGCTAAACACTCGATGGATAATATAATACACAATAGGCACAGTTTTTGAAACGAAAATTTATTCGGCTTTAAACGTTTTTCGAAAGTCTTGAGCTCTCATCGAAGAGGCAAGAAACCCTAAGCCTACATCGCTCGTAAGGACGATTGTACGATTGCTGATTGTACAAAGGGTAAGGTTATGGTTGATGTCCGTGAGTTGGCGCCCTCTATCGGTCGAACCAAATAAACGTAGACTGTAGTAGGAAAGTTGGCTGCATGAAGGATTGTGTTAAATGATAAAAAAATGCAAAGTATATAATAAAAAATTATTGGTGAAATTTTAAGTGGAGAAAACGCGACAACGCCGGATGGATATTGGCCGTAATTGATATATCATTCACCAGGTGCTCGATGTTTTGATGGATTAAAAAAGTTTCAAAAAAATTTAGATCAGCGAGAGACGGAAGTTTGCAGATTAACTTCGCTTCATCGAAGTTAAATTTGTGGTCCAAAGACCAGCAATGAACGGCGATGGATGATTTAATCAATTCTTGTTTTTGTACATATGCCCGGTGTTCTTTAATCCTGAACCGGAGTGCACGACGAGTTTGGCCAATGTACGATTTTGAGCACTAGCATGGGATTTCATAAACACCCTATGAGTTGTGATCCGGAACCGAGTCTTTTAGCTTTGAAATATCAAGTTTATTGATTCCACTCCACTGATTTTGAAGTACGTGAACTTACCAACCTGACCGAAATTTATATTTCACAAACTTGCTTCAGTTTCCAAAATAAGTTCTTTCAACAAACACATGATCTCGCGAAGGGAAACTCATTATCTCCTACCTTATCAGATATCTATTTACATTATGTCAAAAAAAACTTCACGAACATCTCCATTTCAAATTTTGGGTCCGATATGTAGACGACATTTTTAGAATTCTAGACGATAATAATACTGATCTAATGGTTCTCCCATAATCTCAATTCACCCATAATCTCAACTCGTTCAATAATCATATTCAATCCTCATTTGAATGCGAAGTTGACAACAAACTTGCCTTTCTGCACATTCTGGTCATGAAAACAGACTTCGAATTTCGTTTAAGCGTTTACCATAAACCTTCTTCCATTTCGTTGCCACCAAACTGTTCGTCAGCACATCGAATGTCTCAGAAAATTATCAGTTTATATTGGTTTGTGTTCCGCGCTATCAAAATTCGCTCCACTGACGAAGACCGGAAGAAATAACTCGACTTCATCAAAAATATTGCCATATTCCGAGGCTGCAAACCGTCTATTGTTGATCGGGCCGTAAAAAATTCTCCTCCAAAAAACCGGACACACATCTTTCTCCCAACAGCATTCCTATTTTATAGACCATCTGCTTACCGTTCGTTCCCAATATCAGCACTAAAATTGCTACTATTCTTAACAACTTTAATTTTAAAGTCTCTTTCACGCCCATCAATAAACGTTGTATTTCAAAACTAAAAGACTCGGTTGCGGATCACAACTCATGGGGGGTATTTATGAAATCCCATGCTCGTGCTCAAAATCGTGCATCGGCCAAACTCGTCGTGCACTCCGGTTCAGGATTGAAGAACAACGGGCATACGTACAAAAATAAGAATTGACTAAATCATCCATAGCCGTTCATTGCTGGACTTTGAACCACAAATTTAACTTCGATGAAGCGAAGTTAATCTACAAACCTCCATCTCCAGCTGATCTTAATTTTTTTGGAACCTTTTCAATCCATCAAAACACCGAGCACCTGGTGAACGATTTATCTATTACGGCCAACATCCATCCAGCGTGGTCACGTTTTCTCCTCTTAAAATTTCACCAATAATTTTTTATTATATACATTACAATTTTCTATCATTTAACATAATCCTTCATGCAGCCAACTTTCCTACTACAGTCCACATTCATCTGGCTCGACCGATAGAAGGCGCCAATCCACCAACAACCTTACCCTTTATACAATAAACAATCGTACACTCGCCCTTACGAGCGATGTACGCTTAGATTTTTTACTTCTTTGATGAAAGCTCAAGGCTTTCGAAAAACGTTTAAAGCCGAATAAATTTTCGTTCCAAAAACTGTGCCTATTGTGTAATATATTACATTATTCATCGAATAGCGAAGAGATTTCCTAAGGTACAAATAAAGCATCTACTTTAAAAGTTAAACTGCACGCCAAAGTAATTAAACAAAACATGACACCCAACTAGAAGTTAGCAAATCCCATAAGAATAGGAAACAAGTTAAAAAGGAAACAAACTATGCAAAGCGGAAAAGATGAAAAATGTTAAAAAAACGTAGTGAACAAAGTTTTGAAATAAATAGTTCTTGAGAACAAAAACGTAAAATATGGAAAATGTGTTTCAGAAAAAGTAATAAATTTACGCAAGCTTAGGAATAGTATGGATATGAAGATATCCCGCAGTTATGTTTTTAAAAATTTGAGGACATCAAGACTAGTTGGAATACCAAAATATTGAGTAGAAAATATATAAAACTTACCAAAATATGAAGAAAAGAGAATAATACGAAAAACAGCTGCCAAATTTTCATTACGTTTTTAACGGTTTCCCAGACTTTAATTGCTATAGCTTTGCCTTCTGGAAACCTTTGATAAAAATGAAATAGTCTGTTGCGAGCTAGAAGTGCGGAGTTCAGTTCATCAAACGTCTATCTAGACTGGAATAACAGTCAAACGTAGCGAAAGTCATGTTGTATGTAAGAGCATTATTTTCTTTTTGAAACCTGATTCTCCTATTCCATAGTATCCGACAAATATATATATCACTAATTCCCTCATAGTGATTAACGACATAGAGTCTAACGGAAAAGAGGGGAAGAAAAAATTTCAAACAACTCAAAAGAACATCGAGGGTATGCATGATTGGAACAAATAAGAAAGATCGAAAACAAAATATTTGTGTAAAAGTATAAACGAGGTCTAAGCACATCATTGTTAAGGTAAAAACAACTTCATTGACAATGGACTAGCAATTGTTAGAAAAACTAACCAACGAGGGACAACAGGAATTCTAAAGAAAAGCTCAAAAACTACGGAATCGTTCTCGGATATGATGAATATTATGAACTAAGGAAACAGGTTGAGGTGATATGAAAATGTATTGCTCAGAATAGCTAAGTATGGAGAAAAGTTGGAAGGAAAAACCTTTATCCAGCAGACAATAGTTGAACGTACTGATATGATACATACGCAAATGATGCAAAAAAAGTTGCTAATCACACAAAATCTTTTGCTTTATAAATAAAATCGTTTACGAATGAAACACCTACGTTAAACTCTTATTAAGTGATAAGATGAGATGGATAAATGTTATAATAATAACTAAAATTCAAAACGAGTCGAGGAAACCACCGGTACGGAACCCGGACATCTTCATTTCATGCCAATAGATGGCGCCACAAGTAAAAGTAAATGCTATGCAAACTGAATGTTCTTTCTATTTGAATATTACATACAGGGTGTCTCAGCACCAGGTTCACGAACTTCTAGGAGGAGTAGGGTACACCTAGATGACTCGGAATCACATAGCAATGCTGGTCGCAAACCACTCACAGCGCTAGTTCTAAAACCGTCCAGCATGCACAAATAATGACAACCAGTGCATGAGAAGCGCAAAATGCGATGTCCTAATCATCTATGCACTTGAGCAGCTGACCTGAGTTTTATCTGATGCTTTTTACGAAAAATAAAGGCACCAAAATATAATTATAAAAATAAAGACATAAAAATAAAGTCATCGTCTCCAGGGTTTCGATGGTGAGTTGGCATGGCATTTCGATTCATACAAAATTTTCGTCCGTTTGTCTCCAACCTGGAACGACGCCCTTTTTTCGTATTATAACGATCCTCAACATCATGCAAGGGTAAGCCGTAAATAGCTCCAATTTCAGCATAAATCGTAGGTTGTCAGAATATTATAATCTCATCACCAGGGATCAAGGAATCAGGCAGCCCAGTTGCCATCGGCGACTAGATTTTTACAGTTTTCGAATAGAATATCGTCTTTTTTTACTAAGTTATAAAGTTTTTTGTTTGTGATGGGCAAGTACAGTTCTTATCTAGCGAGTACCATCCGCCGCGATTCGTCAAGCTCAGCTCATCACTATCAGTGGTAATAAGCGCACCCTGAGTTGACCCCCCATAAAATTTTTGTCCTTAACTTAAACCAATCTACTCACATGGAGAAGGATAGAAATTTTAACTGATATAAAAATTAAGTATGTAATAATAATTTACTTGCTTGTATTTCCACACCTTTACTACGGTGAACTTGTTATCCAAAACTGAAATTTTTCTTGAATCTGTGTATAAAGAAGTGAAGTTAATTTCATAGGCGTAAGCAGAAAATTCATAAGGGGGTTATAGGCTCAATGGGGGCGGTTACAGAGCTAAAACTCATGTATTCCTATGTTAAATATACAAAATTTCATTTCAATGGGGGTTACAATCCCCATCAACACCCCCTGCGTACGCCAATGGTTAATTTCAAAGAGTTTAAAAATGGTGATACAATTTCACTTTTCACTTAAACTAACACAAAGTAAGGAACATTTCAAACCTCTAGCAAGCAAATGGAAAAAATACATAGTTTATTGAAAATATATGTTGGTAAGGAGGATGGTATTTGGAGAAAATGTAAAATATGGAAGAGGTAAAAAAAAACATGTTGAATCGCATTTGTGCAGAAATAGAAATTGCGTGGAAAAGGTAAATACATAAAAGAGTTTTGAAAGATGGCAACACTCCTTATACCAAAAGAAATTTTTACAGTAAACGAGAAAAATATATCGAAGATTTTGGCAATAGAAAAGTACTGGATCGCATGCAGAAATTTCAAAGAGGCACCCTCGAATATTCCAAAACATCTTAAGAGCTGGAAAAAATTACATTTACCAAAGGTTAAACGAATTCTCTCCCCTTTTACAGTATTTATTGAATACTTATACAAAGAGTTTGGGTTAGTATTTGGACGACATACTAGAAGTTTGTAGTAGTTTAAAGATGGCTTAATAAAATACGTAACAGAGATGACATAATACTTTATACGAAAAGAGACATGAATTTCCCATTTCTTCAACAGTTATAGTAACTATATAGCTTAATAAATATGCATTCTGAAAATAAAAAAGATAATTGTTTATTTAAAGACAATCCAGCATTGAAATTGTTGTTTTAAAATTAACGAAAATTGAAAAAAAATAGCATAAAAAATAATAGAAAACACTATTATTGAAAAGACTACAATTTTCATGCGTTCAATTTCAGGAAGATCGCTTTCAACATTAATACGCAATTATTTACTAATAAATTAATGAAATACCTTATGTTTCTGAGTAGTTTGCAATAAAGGATACAACATCAAATCAAAAATGATTCTTAAGCATATAAAGTTTTGTGTTTTTAATGTCAAGTTTAAGACCACTTTCGTAATTCAATGCAGGCAATCACAAAAATAAGCGAAATAATTAAATTCAAATCTTTATACTTTGGAAAATTTTTTTTATACAAAATTCAGTAGTTTTAGTATAGTACTATTTCCAAAGAATATGCGTAGCTTATATTTCTTTTTCCAAAAGTTTCATGTATTCAGAAATGTACAAGGACAAGGCTTATACCCAGGAAGTGACCAATACCCAGGAGGAAAGACAAAAGGTCATATGGGGCACATGCCACCCGGAGATTGTTCTATATATATAAATAGCTGGATGGGGCAGCTAGGGCTATTCCCCTGCTGGCTCCTGCTTGGCTGCAGGCTTGATAAGGACTAAATAATATGGGAATGTTGCTAATAAACTTTCTACAATCGAATATAATGCAGGCAATCACAAAAATAAGCGAAATAATTAAATTGCAATCTTTATACTTTGGAAAATTTTTTTTATACAAAATTCAGTAGTTTTAGTATTGTACTGTTTCCAAAGAATATGCGTAGCTTATATTTCTTTTTCCAAAAGTTTCATGTATTCGGAAATGTACAAGGACAAGGCTTATACCCAGGAAGTGACCTATACCCAGGAGGAAAGACAAAAGGTCATATGGGGCACATGCCACCCGGAGATGGTTCTATATATATATAAATAGCTGGATGGGGCAGCTAGGGCTATTCCCCTGCTGGCTCCTGCTTGGCTCCAGGCTTGATAAGGACTAAATAATATGGGAATGCTGCTAATAAACTTTCTACAATCGAATATTCTTATCAATTTTGTATTTTCAATCGTTGTTTCCTATCTATGTTCCGCATTTTTGTGAAATTTTGCTATTTGTTCTTGGAAAGCTCGTAATACCCCATTAACGATCAACTGCTTGAAACCTGATCCATACTATCAGTTTATGTCAATTGCATGTTCTTGGACATTGAACTCCCCATTGTCTGTTAAAATTTCTGTCACTTGTCCTCTTTTAATAAGTGAATGTCACTGCAAATTTAGTAATTATCTTGTGAATTACATTTCATGATGTTTTACTTTATTAACAACAATGCACCCGCTTATTCGTTAATTCTTTCCATTTAAATTGCTTCCTGAATGAAGTGAAATATGTATGTGATGATAATCAAGAAACTTGGGAAAGACATCGTTATAAACTGTTTATCGTCTTAGACAAGGTTGGCCTTGATACTCTCTATATCTGTAACGACCAGAGAAAAATATCGTCGTAGACAGGTGACCGTTATAGATGGATACATGTTATAGATAGATTTCACTGCAACCGGATTAAACTCTTGATAAATTTTCTGCTTCTTGACCAATTACATCTTCCCGTCTGTCGCAATGTTATCAATATTATCAGTTTATTTATTATTATGCATTATTTTTTTGTAAATAATCGTTTATCATAGTTAATTTGAAATAAATAAGCAACACCTTAAACTTCCTTTATCATTTTCAATCCTCGTCAATTATTTTAATTTTACAATGTGTAGAATAGTATTTTGTTGTTATTATTATTATTATTATTATTATTATTAAGAAATGAAAATCGTAAAGGTGAGTAAGTAGATGTCTTTGTCAATAAGTAAAAGATTAGTTTCTTTCAAAGTATCTTTCAGATTTTTTTTTCAATAAATATTTTTTCGAACTTTTTTGAAGATACCTTTTAAAACATTTTATCTAAAGTATCCTTTAAATTTTTAAGTATTTTTAAAAGCTTTACTTAAATTGCCTTTTAAAACCTTTTTTAAAATGTTTCATTCTTACCTGTCCTTTTCATAAATGCATTTTTGGCAGTCGAAGTTAAAGTTCAGACTGACTACCTTTTCTTGCAATTTTAATATATTCCTGTAGATACTGTAATTCGTAATTAGAAAAGACTATAATCGTGATACGAAAGAAAAATGAGGAAATAGAACTTAAAGGAGAAGATGAAGTTGGATAAAGTTGTAAAGTTAGGCGAAAACGGAAAGAAAAATAAAGTTAAGGAAAAGATGATTAAAGGCAGAGAAGAATAAAAGGAAATAAAGAGTTAAAGAAAAGAAAAGATGTAAAAAACAAAATGAAAGAAATAATAAAGATAAAAAAATAACAGGTAAGAGTTACCAAAACAATAAACTTTTTGCAACGTTTAAAAATGTACTGCTCTCTCTTTATCAATCAAAGAAGAATGAAATTCAAATCGAATCATCGATTAATCGATATGCTCACTTTTTATTGACATGTGAAGAATTTCAAACTATTAAGTAATGCAATAATACATAGAATAATATACGGTTACCGTTATTGCAACATTCAAACCTCTACCCAGGAGCACAGACATTTCTACGAATCAAGACAAAGGTATAGCGGGTTACATCATTCCACGGAACTTTGTGAAACCGTTTTGAGTTTCAAAGATTAGTTCATTTAATAGCATCGATATGCAGCCTGCTCTAATAGGAAAATGCACTTTTCTGGATAGATAGACGGACCAGCAGAGCCATTTCAAAACTTCATTTTAGCGAATTCGAATGGCAATGCAATTAAAAGTTCCGAGGAGAGGGAAATCGATACTACTCGGGACCAGATAGCAGGTGAATGAGGCACTTGACGCACTGAACTCGCTCAATTATTGAACCGGCATTGGGAAAATTAATATCAAAACCCAATTTCTCGAATCTGCTAAAATTTATTTGCCATTAAACTTAATGATGCATAAATCGTGGACATCATTCTTGAAAATGCGTTTCTGCCAGTCATTTAACATTAAATGACATACCCTTGGATTCGTTTGAGTGAAGCTCCCAACGATTAATTGGTTCTGACCGTCGATTAACTGTAGATGCTAAGTGATTTAGACTCCCCGCTAATTAATTTACGTTCATACTTAATGCTATAAAATCATTTTTAATTAGATTATTCTCAGCGAATTGTTCTAAGGGCCTCGAATCGCGATATTAATAAAACAGTCATTATTTATACACGGGTGTTATGCGTCAATTACTCGTATCGTTTAGAGCAATCTGCCTTTGATTACTACATGAAGCTACGTGTTTATTTTGTCTCTTTTAAAGATAGGTTACTGTGACGTCTCTGTGGCCATCCTGACTTTTCAATGCTAGTGGATTTGCTATTTCTTTGCTTTATGTCTAACGTGAAGACAAACTAAACTATTCTGCACTACGGCCCGCAATTTTCCGAAAGGTCCAGATCTTCGTCGTGTGGGGAACAAAATCTCAAACAATGGATCGACTGAAAAAAAAGAATGGCTTGTGTTGTATGCCACAGTGAATCATCAAATGCTGGTGTCTTGCTTGGAAAAGAAACGCTTTTACTTAAAACCAGATACTATGGAATATTGAACTGCAACCAGATACTACTGAAATATTGAACTGCAACCAGATACTACTGGAATATTGAACTGCAACCCAGATACTACTGAAATATTGAACTGTAACCAGATACTACTGGAATATTGAACTGTAACCAGATACTACTGGAATATTAAACTGCAACCAGATACTACTGGAATATTAAACTGCAACCAGATACTACTGGAATATTGAACTGCAACCAGATACTACTGAAATATTGAACTGCAACCAGATACTACTGGAATATTGAACTGCAACCAGATACTACTGGAATATTGAACTGCAACAGATACTACTGGAATATTGAACTGCAACCAGATACTACTGGAATATTGAACTGCAACCAGATACTGGAATATTGAACTGCAACCAGATACTACTGGAATGTTGAACTGCAACAGATACTACTGGTGGCGTCTACATAATTTCTCAAAAATCAGAAGATGGATTACACACTATAGAAGTTAAAGGAGTGCGAAAAAATATGAAATACTACTAAGTCGTTATGAATTTAACGGAACAAGAAGTGAATGCACTAAAGAATTTAGCATTTTCAAAACGCAAAATTAACACTAGGGTAGGAGGGAGGAAAATGCATAGAATGTAACGAAAGAAGGGCTCTGTTCATGAGACAGTGAATGAATGCCGCATCTATCCATCCATCCATCCATCCATCCATCTATTTATTTAAAGAAATTCGACTCACTATTACATGAAAATACACAATATCCAAGATTTTTATACATTATATGGTTGATATCTCGCCAGGGCAGCACCAGAAAAAGCGTGAGTTTGACAAAGCCGATGCTGCCCCTATGAGTTGACAATATCATAATAAAAAAACCTCCATTTTTTTTCTCTTCATCCTTTCCTTTTCTGTAGACGTGACAAAAACATGACAATACGAAAATACAGGCAACATCAAACACTATAAAAACGTTGAACGCAACAACAAGAACTCAGAAAAAACACAAAACATCATGATTTGGTCAAACTCTTTTAAATTCAATATACCACAGAAACGTATTCTTCCCCCAGTCCTCTACTATTCCCTCATTTCTCTCGTCAACCCTTCCCCCTTCTCCTCAAATTATCCCCTATTTCTTCCCCATTATTTCACTATCCACCTCACCCAATCCCACTTTCCCACTTTTTTTCTTCCTTTATTTTTTCAATTTATTTCCCCCATTTTCTCCTCTCTTCCCAATAATAATAATGATAATAATAATTAAGGAAAATCACGTGTCAATTTAGTCTATAACATACATAATGAGTCAATTAATAACAATTTAAAGAAATACATAAAAAATTTATGGTATGTTAATGGAAGGATGTTAAGAGCCAAAAGTTAGAAGATAACAGGGTTTTATTTGGATTGAATGTCGTACTACCGTGAAAATAAATAAGTATATATATAGTTTTTTGAATGTGGCCAGAGAGAGGATACTTGTAATTTCTGCTGAGAGAGCATTCCACAGAGTTGGAGCAGAGTATCCTCGTCGACGTTTGGAAAGTTCAAGGCGGGCTTTAATCGGAATCAAGTTGGAGCTATTAGGAGTCGGAAATCTATGCGTAGGAGTTTTTAGAGTTATGAGTTGACTATATTGGTTGGAATTTATTCTATAAAACATAATCAGGAGGAATCTCATCGTGTAAATTTCACCAATATTCAGCAGCTTGTGATTTTTACGAATATCAAAATTGCAGGAGAACGGTATGGAATTGTAAACGATGTTTATGTATTTATTTTGAAGTATTGCAAGACGGCTATATTGGAAAAATGAATCCGATTCTCAAACAGGGGTGCAGTAGTTCAAGTGAGATTCGATTAAAGTGTGATATAAATGGACCAAAATATTTGAAGGTAAAATGTATTTAATTTTATTAATCGCTCCAATATTTCTACTAATTTTTAGGCAAATGTTTTTAAGATGCTCTTCCCAGCTTAAGTTAGATTGAAGCTTAAGGCCTAGGAAATCTACCTCTTTGGAGAGCGATATACGTTCCCTGTTCACCATGAATGTTATCTTATAGGAAACTATCATTTTTTTGTAAAAAGAACAATTTTTATTTTGTTGGTATTTAATGTTAAAAAAATTTTAGCAGAAAATTGCGTGATGATAGGGAGACTGTGGGTCACATTTCTTATTAAAACTTTAATGTCAGCATGATGGAAGAAGATTAAAGTGTCATCAACATAGCAGATAGTTTTAGCATTAATGTCAAAATGGAAGATGGCATTAATATAGAAAATGAAAAGCAATGGGCCCAAAACTGATCCCTGTGGAACACCTTATCACTGTTGTCTGATACGTGAGACTTGACTTTTTAATTTAACCATTTGATATCTGCCGGATAAATAGTTTTGCAGCAAAGATAAACCCAATCCCCTGAAACCAGCAAGAGTTTGTGAATTAATCGGTCATGGTTAATGGTATCAAAAGCTTTAGTTAGGTCGAAAAATAAGCCGATGACGTATTCAGAATTGTTAATAGAAGAATAAATGTAGTCGGTTGCAGTTAATAGAGCCAGTTCCGTAGGTTGGCTCTTTAAAAATCCAAATTGGTGTTTATGGATAATATTCTGCGACTGTAGAAAAGAAATCAAACGTGAAAATATTGTTTTTTCCATGAGAAAACAGAGATAATTGAAATTGGGCGATAGTTAAAGATTTCAATCTTATCTTCTTTTTTGTAGATTGGTGTGATAATTGAGGTTTTAAGTGGGGATGGAATAATTTCTGTAAGAAAGATCAGATTGAATATATGTGCAAGTGGGTATGAAAAAATCTCTGCCACCTCGAATATTACTTTTGATCGAAATCCATCAAATCCAGGTCCCTTTTCATTGCCAATTAATTTTACCGTTTTCATAATTTCTGTATTTGTAATGAGACTAATAAAAAAAAGAGTCTTTAATATCGTAATCAAACAGGCTCTCAAAAGTTTGATTATTGTTAACATGGGAATTGGAGAGTATTGTAGAAAAATTCGCGAAGAAGTCAGTGAAAGCACAACAGATTTTACGGTGATCTGTGAGAATATGATTATTTTCATTTATCTTGATGACATTGTTCCCCATGATCTGAGTTCTTCCCATAAGCTCATGTATTTGCAGCCAAATTTTTTTCTAGTCATTCGTATGAAAAATTCGATTGAAATATTTTTGTTTGGCGGTTCTTAGTTTTTATTCAAAGAATTACGGAATTTATATTGAAATGCAGTAAGATCTTCATGGGCTCTGTGTTGAAGGAAAAAGGAAAATTTTCTTAGTTTTTTTTTCTTAATGTCCGAAAAAATAGACTTCGTAATCCAGGGCTTCCTTATCTTTTTATCGCTTGAATAAAGTTGGAGTTAAAAACAAATGTTATAAAGTGGTGAAGAAATTTTTAGAAATTTTTTAAAGGGGTGTTCAAATACATCGTTACCATAGACCAGATCCTATGAAGTCGAAAGGAGAGCTGATCTAAAAGGGACAATGTTGTGTAGAGAGAGAGATCAACAAAATAGTGGGATCTAGGGGCAGAAGACAAATTGGGATAAACATTTTTTACAACAAGCAATATTGGTAAGTGGCCACTTATATGAAATGGGAGAGTACATCCTGCCAGGTGTTCTAGGTTAGTTATAGCCAAATCAAGGAGTGTTTGGGAGGTATCAGTGATGCGCGTTGGAGTTTTAATATAATTATCAAAGCTGTTCATTATTAGAATATCAGTCAGTAATTGTGCATGGAGACTTTAGAGTGATTGTAAGTCAATATTTAGGTCTCCAATTAGGATTAATCTTCCCTTTTCTTCGTTTATGCAGGTTAAGTAATTTTGCAGGAAATCAAAGAATTCATGATCTGGTTGTTTGTTTGAAATTCTATACATTGATAAAATGTAGTATTCAGCAAATCTGATAGTAATAATTTCAATGGAAGAGAAGATACCCGACCATCTCTGGATTACATCGTTCTCCAAGCTTTCATGGGTGTAAATCGCAACCCTACCACCGTGACATGAAAGACGAGATTTTGAACAAACACTGTAATTTGATAAGCCCAGAGGGAATCCATCCCCAAGCCATGTCTCCGTAATACTGATGTGATATATAGTTTAATTTAATAATTCTAGCACACTCTGCGACAATTCTAATTTACTTTGTACACTGCGCGCATTTACGTGTAATATCAAACGTTTGCTTCCACGGTAGTCAATGTTTTTGGAAACAATATCGAGAGAAATCTAGGGTGAGGTGGGGAAATGGAAAAGTGGTCGCACGTCTTTGCTAGGAGTTATTAAAAACATTGGCTAAACTCCGAGTAAGGTAGCCAACGGGGAACACCAGTAATTCGTATGTACAGTCCAGTAAACTTGTAAATGAAATTGAATTTAACTGAGAGCACAATAATACAAAATAGATATATAATACGAGTCGGAACAGAACAACTGAAAACTACCAATAGTCAAAATGATACAAATCAGAAGTCCAAAATCATTGGTTGACAATATAGATATGATGAGTGTAAACACTATGGAATTCATTTCAGTCATCAGAAGACAATCCCAAAATGATATTAATATTAGTTTAGTAATTTATAAATAATTGTAAATATTCACCCGATTTTCCAATAGCATATGTAACATCAAATCCTTTCATGTTGCAACTAGTGTATATCCAGACACTAGGCCACTGCTCCCCTACATCAACTCTACCCTAGTATGGATTAAGGCTAAGTCAGAAATCAAGCTAATCATAATGTACAAAGCCAAGTGTATATATATCCATGCAATAATGCAGAGAATTATTTGACTCTTGTGTTTTATGATAGATTTATAAACAGTGATGGCTAAGAATACGTTAAAGAACATTAGACGTCGTTATAATTCAGAAAATTTATGTATAAAGACAGCAGGAGTACCTACCATTCTATGTGCATTATTCCAAATGGGTATGGCGCAAGGTTATAGGATTGCATGCGCCACAGAAAGTGACATTATACAACTGGACTATAATGTGCACAGCCAGTTTTCACCCAATCATACTACAGCATACAGATTATTAGAATCATGTACTATCTACAAACTCCATAATAGGGATGGTCAAGATCATGTCAAAACATTAAAGAACACCAGATATACAATTCTACTCAGTAAATTTGTATACCAGAAAGAGAAATTGACCCTTCCTTGATTCTACAAATGTAATACGAGCAGTGCAATATTATAACACAATTTTAAAAAAAAATTGCTATGACGTCGAGTAGACGTAAGCAGCACTATAGCACATGTCTTCCAAGTAAAGCTCCGAATGGTTGCATATTAAGCGATAAAGTAGTTATTAATATTTTTAAGGCGCAAGGACAAAATTCATTACACGTCAGACAATGTGACGTCACAAATGCAATTTAGGTGAAAATGAAAGCAATGAATTCGATCAGTGTCAAATTCAGTAATCACACGAGCAATTTGAATGATTTTATGTACCATGATGAAAACAACCACAGGAAACTTACCGATTAACAACGAGTTTGAAAGGTAATTCTAAGGAACATAGACAAGGTAAGATTAAATTTTACAGAAAAAGCTCTAAGTAGGAATCAATATTCAGTTTAGAAATATCGTAGGTAGGTATGGCGCAAGGACAAGAGTCATTTAGCACCATATAAGGCACATACAGTCCATGTGAAAACGAAAGCAGCTTACAAGATGAAAAATCAGTATTAGTGTGAATAGTCATACAAGCATTTGTAACGAATTAAGATATCAGGAAGATGGCAACCACAGAAAGCCTTCAGCTGACTACGTGTTCAGGAATTAATTGTGAAGGATGTCAACAAATTATTATTTGAGCAAGAAATTATATATTATATATACGATATGTACGCATACCTACAAACACATTATATCACACTCATATACCATAATCATATACACACACATGTTATCAACGCATGTAATTTCTTGAAATATATAAATATGATAACTCTTCAATAATACAAAAGTAAGACAGGCTAATAACTCTACATACATACAATTTTCTTTATGGCATTTAAAAGATATCCCCACATCCAACATTACAGTCATTAGTACAGAAAATTTAAATTTTTAGTATCAATCCCCGGGCAACGGGTCCGAAGCAGTGATGCCCAAGCAATTGATCCACTGTGAAACCCTGGTTAGCAGTGCCATGCTAGACATATATAGATATAAATGTATAAATATATATCTATGCCGATAGGCATTTAAAACTCAAAAATAATTGGATGAGTCAAACACCGCAAGTTTGCAAAAGTTTAACAAGTAGATCATCTAAAAGGTTCGGATTAATTACAATACATGAAATACAAATATCCACGTACCCAAATTTACATCACATGTCAAGCTTTTCAAATTATATTCAGGCAACTAATGCAATTGCATATAAATATGAATAATTGATTATCATTATATAATTTTAATGATTGCATGCGTCTGCGAAGTCGTGGTGGTATATGTGGACTGTACATCATAATCGCTACTCAACGTCCTGTATTGCACCAAATCCAAAGGCATTGGGCGAGAACATGAGTAGCCAATGTCTATATGAGATCACAATAAAAATCACATAAGCAAATTGGAATGATTTCAACTACAGTGAAGGCCGTAAGCATAGTGAACATTCCATAAGTAACTTGTTTGAAGAGTAAATGTAAAGGACAGTGACAAAATAAATGACATCGAAAGAAAATTCTGAAAGTAGAATTTAATATCCATCTAAGCAGCAACCCACGTAGATGTGACGCAAAGACAAGGATCATTTAGTGCCATAAAAGATAAAAACATTTATAAGAAAATGAAAGCAGTAAGATTGCATTAGATGAGAAAGCATTTGATGAAATAATAGTGTTTATATGAGTATGTCTAAACATGAAAATTAAGCTACCATGAAGACTGCCACTATAGGAAGCACTCCGCTCTCAACGTGATCAGGAAGTAATTTTGAAGTGTAGCAGCAAGTTAAGATATTAACAGGAATTATGTATTATTTAAACAAAGTATACACATATATACATGTACATGATATCGCACACAAAACACGATGACTGCACTCACACACATATGACAAAAACTCGTAAATTTCCTTAATATGATCACAAATATCAATTCAGCCATAGAGAGCACCAAGGGCAATCCACATTCCCAATTTTCATCCCCATTATTAGAAAGATAGCCCCGATCATCAAACACTTCATTTCAATAATATTGAATGTTAAGTATTCAATAATATTGAATGTTAAGTATTCAATAATATTGAATGTTAAGTATTCAATACAATTCCTGGACCACGGATCCGATGTAACGATGGCAAAGCAAATGCTCCAATTTGAAACTCAGGGTGTTAATATCATGACCGACAAACATAAAGCTATGTCAACAAACAAAATAATTCTGAAGTAAATGGATGTGTGTTACAATGCTAGCCAAAATTTATGAAAGTTCAACATAAAGATCATTCACAGGATTTAGATCAATTTCAGTGTCAAAAATTCAAATATCTGCTTACCCAAATTTTTAATTTTGTCAACATTTTCATATATCCATTTGGTAAATAATACAATTGCATATAAGCATAGTCAACCGATTATCACTGTAGTATATTAATGAAAAAATTACTTACAGCATCTACGATGTCGTGGACCGCATATCACAATCGCTGACGAGCGTCCTACACGATATCTAATTCAATGATAATGGGTGAAGATTTCAGTAACGAATATCAATACAAGATCGTGGTAATACAGTGACGGATAATCGTCGCTTATTTACACTATATTCCAAAATGGTTGCTTCAAAAGTCGTCAGCTGTTTTAAGAACTTTCTTTGACCCCGATTCATCAATAAAAAACACAGTCCCAAAATGAGTTCAGCATATCATCCTTTTTATTCTCAGATCATCGAAGATTTATTTCCTTTCTTGAGGTCAGGCTTTCCGTAATTACTATTTTTGAATATGAACTCCCTCTGAGACATTCTCAAGACAGTCTTGGTCAAGTCATTCTTGAGACAGTCTTGGTCTTTTCTCAGCAGATAGCGAGTTTACAGTTCGTCCCAGTCGGTGTGCACTAACAAAGTCTGTTGATGGCATGCTGGATTTCAATTTTTGATTAAAAATATCAATGATAGAAATAACAGGATCTTCATTATCTAATTCTGGAATTCCATGTACTAGCAAACAAGGTCTTTTAATGTATTGGTTCTATTCGTGTATTTCGTATTCCATTTTTTTATATTGTCACTCAAGTTGAGAAATTCTCTCCTCTAGATCAGAGCATTGAGACTTCCATTCAACGCTAAGTTTGTCAATCTCAGTGTTTACCTCTCTTCTTGTTTCATTTCTAAGTTTGTCGGAAACTACTCCACGCTGGACATAGGTCGGTTCTGTGCAAAGTTTTTCGTCTATTCTATTTACGAGCGTCGTTCTCAGTTGCTCGAGCTGGCTGGACCAATGAAGCTGAATTTCGCAATCTCGTCCGCCATTGTGCGAATTATTTTCTCATCTGGGACTGGCGATGATGTGGATGTCTTCAGTTTTATAGTCTTCGGAGCTATTTTAGTAATTAATAAGAATATATTATATCTATCATTTTCGTAATAATATACCCATCGCTCATAATGTCACTCATAATCTTTCACTTACCACAAAAAAACTAGAGCTAGAACAGAGTTCATTGTTAATTGTTATACTCGTCTATCTCCACAAGCGAAAGCAACTCAAAACATGACTACCGCTGGCGGTTAATACCTGACGAATTCAGAAGAATCAAAAACAATTAAGCTACTTACCAATTCTTATTAATCATTCATTATCAATCATTCAATGCTGTTTATTTGTCAGTTTTACGGGCCAAGGCCGGTAAAGCTCTAGACTTGGACCTGCGTTTTCTGAAGAATCTGAAATCCTCAAAGCCTAGGGAAACAACTCATGGACTACAATGAGCAATTAATCGGTAAGCGTTTTTTTTTTTTTTTTT
>QLNU02015270.1:33817762-33846756 GCA_006491805.2 Dysdera silvatica
GCAGATAAACGTCCTTTTGGGAAAGTTGCTTGTTTAAATGGAACTAACTTTGCTCTGTGTCGCGACAAACAACTATTATTGCCATGGAAATATTTTTATTTGAGTTTTTGAGGATTAAAATATTGATATTTTTAAACGATCCTTGAAACTTTACATATTGGATTAATACGAAATTTAAAATTGTTACTGATAGAACACACATTGCTTTACATTCTACAATTTTCGTTATTTGCCTACGACCTTACTAGCGTGAGCAAAAGCCACGAGAATAAAGGATGATTTTGAATTTTGCGGACTCGTCATTGGTGCTGTGGGCATTTTAGTCCCAAATTATAAACGTAATTATTTTTTTCAAGACGAGACATTAAAAACAAGATATAACTTGATGTGGGTTGCCATTTGAAATTTTCGAGTTGCCCCCCGTAGGGCGCCTCCTGGTGCTGGAGGTGAGTAGCGACACAGGGCAAAAGTTATTTCCTTTTCAACAAGCAACTTTCCCGAAACGACGTTTATCTGCCTGAACCCACCAAAAAATTAACAGTGGGGGGACTGACTTTTGAATCACCCCGTATACGTGAAATAAATAGGCTTACGTAGAAATTTCCTGAAGGGGGGGTATAGACTCAATGGGGGGGGGTTATAGAGTTACAACTCACATATTCCTATGTTAAATATACAAAATTTCATTGCAATGGGGGTTACAACCCCATGAACACCTCCCTCTACACGCCAGTAGTGAAACTCGTTAGCGGACACTTGTAAGACAGAAAAATGTATCTGCATAAAAATGGTAACTGTAAAAAAAGAAACGGAATTTTTCGTTAGGGCATTTTTATCTGACCAAAAACATTGATGCCTGCATCAGAGTGGTGTCCGTTAAGAGGAGTTTTATTGTAATCGAGGAAAATACAGCTGCATGAGATATTTATTTAGCTAGAAATGAAACACATTTATGAACAAGTACTTCAATTCTAGCCTACAAAAAGGGAAGAAGAGTTAAACCAAGAAGCACACTAAAGCAAAATGAGGGATAAACACGAAGAAGATGAAAAACACGATGAGAATACAAGTGGCTTGAAGAAATTCCAAGAAAATGAAGATCATCTGTAAAGCTCCTACTTCCTCCTATGCTCAAAAGGAAGAAAGGCGATGCAAATATACTTTTCTAGCAGTCTCATGTTTTAAGTTGAGTCTTATAAGAAGTTTATCTCGCAATTTTAAATTGATATTTCTCATCAATTTCAATCAATTCAGCTCAACTGCCTATCGTTACAGCTTCCGAATTCATTATGTTTGGAATTGATTACCATCAAGCTTTATCGCGTGTGGATGTTTCTGATTTCGGAGTTAAGAAGTTGATCCCATCTTACAAAACCAACCCGTTTCTCTGGATTAAATTATCAAGTTCCTTCCATTCATTGGCGGCGACGGCACAAAATATTGTGGGGAGACAACATGCCAGTAGAAGGCATTTTGTTTGAAATTGAAGGGAGATATGGAACCCTGACATCAACATTGGAGGATGGATCCTCCCTGTCCCCCCCCGCTAACCTCGCCCGTGCTTCCATTCATGTATATCTTATGCAATTTATCTTGATATCATTTCTTCAACTGATTAGCTCGTCTAAAGGTAACTTCTTGGTTTGTGGGAATCCAATTGAAATGTTCAGTTGTCTGTTGATGCTCAGTTCTCCTAACAGCATGTCCAGTTCTTTACCATTTAAGCTTTTCAACTTTATCAACATATCTTTAATTCTTGGTAACTCTCTTCTCCATAGCCTTCTTTCTTCTATGGACTAGTTATCCACGGAGATCTGACACTGGTGATCAAAATTATTTTTAACACAATTTTGGTTATAAAACTCGACTTGTTTCAAACAGACAGAGCCTGTTTCTTGTCTGGAAATTACTTGAAACAGATCCAATGAAATGGATCACTGTTAAAAGTGATCCGCTTTATCATTTAAGCACCGTTCCACAATTTTGGGGGTGACTTCCCCTAAAACTGCCTTCTCAAATAAAACGTTATTTCTAGAAACAAAATATTCTGTATAGCGTTACGTTAAAAAGTTTTATCTATTAGACATCTTTCAGTACTCTTTTCTTTAGGTTATTTTTGAAAACATTAAATAAAGACGAAAACAAAATTGAATTTGCAATGGAAGGAAACAAGGTTTATTAAAAATATTCATATTTCAATTGATAAGCCTTGCACTTTTAAATTTTATGTAAAATATCAAATAATAATTTTTATTTAATGTTATAAGCATTATTAAGTAACTATTATATAAAGGGTAATATTAGATATACTTCTTTAGTTTTTCACACTACAAAGCAATATTTATATTTTTGATTAAACCCTAATTGGTATGTAATCTTAGTACGTAATCTAGTATGTAACTTAGTATGCATCTTATGTAATCTAGTATGTATCTTATGTAATCTAGTATGTAACATATATAATCTAGTATGTATCTTATGTAATCTAGTATGTATCTTATTTAATCTAGTATGTATCTTATGTAATCTAGTATGCATCTTATGTAATCTAGTATGTATCTTATATAATCTAGTGTACTATATCTAGTATGTACTGTGTAATCTAGTATGTATCTTATTTAATCTAGTATGTATCTTATGTAATCTAGTGTATCTTATAATCTAGTATGTATCTTATGTAATCTAGTATGTAATCTTGTGTAATCTAGTATGTATCTTATTTAATCTAGTATGTATCTTATTTAATCTAGTATGTATCTTATGTAATCTAAAGTATGTATCTTTTTAATCTAGTATGTATCTTTTTAATCTATATGTAACTTATGTAATCTAGTATGTATCTTATGTAATCTAGTATGTATCTTATGTAATCTAGTATGTATCTTTTAATCTAGTATGTATCTTATGTAATCTAGCATGTATCTTAGTATGTAATCTAGTACAAGTAACTTGTGATAATTTTTGTAGCGAGTCAGGGCCCATGACAAATAAAGGTGTTATGTTATTAATTCATTATCCTATGTTATTATTAATTAAGTAATTATCAGTGAGAGTCAATTAACAATTAAAATATCCATTGAACATTATCTTTGTACGGCAAAATTTGATCGAAAATTACCAAACTGATCAAAAATTGGACCACCTGAAATGCATAAAAAAATATGCGCTAGCGGTCTGTGATTTCTTCGATCAAAACAAATGTGGCTTTTTGACATATGACTATAATAAAATGGAGATCGGCAGAGAAATGGATATTGTGTTCGTAAATGATAAATTAGTTAATAAAATATTAGTGGTGAGAGAGAGAGAGAGGGAGAGAAAGAAGTGTTACCTTAATTAAGGCGTATCTAATTAGTGATTAGTTCAATTGTCATATGGTTTGTATTTAATTAAAATTTAATACTATTAAAACCAATTGAAGGTAAAAATTGTAGTTGAATTGTGTCAAATCTATATGAGATACTATACATTTTGCTCCTAAGTTTCCCAGCTCCTTCAAGGACTGTATTGCAAAAGAAAAGGAAAAATCACTGAGCAAAACTGGTTCCAAGAATAGTATGTGCTCCCATTTGCAGAATACACTACTAATAGTATACTTGTAGTTAAAATAACCTTAGAAGCTGAAGATCCTTTAAGACAGAAATCACCCAAATATAACGTTTTGTTTTGCATCTTCGCAAAGGAAAATTTAAAAGGTCAAAGCAATTAATATTCTATAAACTAATCTACATTATCTCCAAGATCTATAATTAGATCTGTATTACATTTGCGTTCCTTTTCTGAATCAAACTTTTCCCAGAAACAACTACCGAAAACAAAGGAAACTTTGTAAAACAATGACGTCTTCTTGATGCCTGGAATCATATTCAATCGTAATATACGTGCACGACATCTCTAATCGCAGGTTTGCGTGACGCAGAGGAAATTGGTCTTCATCTTGTGAGTATACTCAGATCTTTGAGAAAATTGTGCCTGACGAAAAATATTTATATGCATTTTTTAAGTATTTTTTTGCATTTGTAATGGCTTGATTGATGGTGCATATAACGTTGAGCATTTCGCATTTTCCGCGATATTTGAGTGCGAAATTTTATTATTTTCCTTCCAAAGATATAAGCTCCATTTTAATATTTCCAACTTCTGTCCTTAAATGAATCAATGGAAGGAAGTATGACAGGTGTCTTATCGTCTACAATAAAATTACAAACTCATAAATTGATTAATATATTATAAAATACAGACTTGTGTCTGTGACTTCGACATTTATTTTGCTTTCTCCTCAATTAATTGACTATAGGGAAAGAAAAAATATAATTTAATAGCATTTGAATAATAGTGAGAACTGATCTGAGCAAAACATTGTTACAGTGAAAAAATTACGTCTTTTTTGAGAGGAAGGTTTCGAACTTCCTTTTTTGGTTCTTATTTTACTGGTTAGGTCGGATAGAACGTCTATCAGAGAAAGAAATACAGAAAATGAAACTGTTCAAAGGAATGGGGGAGAATGCTTTCTGGGAAGAACTAAGAGGCCCGAGAAGAAACAATCAAATTAGAGAAACAAAACTTTCAACTCACTGCTTTTGCGAAAACGGAGCATCTTGCTAGAAAAACTATTTATCTTGCAAATACTGAGCACTTTGCAAGAACACTCTTCATCGATGGTCAATTTAAATTCTCTGTACTGGTTCAAATCAGACTTACCCTTAAGAGGAATAGATGAATTGAAAAAGAAAATTGAAAAACGTAGCGATAGCCAAAATCTCTCTCTCTCTATATATATATATATATATATATGCATAACGTAGGAGAGCATTTCAAACAGCAAAATGCCATTTTGCTTTTTCCTTCATAGAGCCGATCGAAAGGGTGAATTGAGTGACCCAGAGGGTCCTGGGTGATCCAAGACAGAATTGACTACTTAGGTGATGAATAAATAGAGATTAGGAGTCATCAAGATTCGAGCACACGCTAGTGAATTCCTAAGCCGACAAAACGCTCGCTTGACCGATGTAACGCTCTCGAGCAATGGGTTTAAAATACGTGTTTAATCCGAGAACAGTGAGTCAAAATAAATGTGCAATAAAATATGCTCTGCAAACGCAGTGCCGGATTTACGTATCGGCCGAATAGGCCGTGGGTTAAGGCCCCGCGATTTTAGGGCTCCTCAGGCAGGGGCTACTCGAGGTTGATTTTGAACCCGGAAAGCCTGGCGCGGATTGATTTTTGGCGCCCCTACTCCTCACTCGGGCGAAAATAGAGGATTTTCATAGATGTGCAGTAAGCCATATACCTTATAAAAGTGGCTGAAAGTTTGAAAGAATTTCTCTAAAGGTATCTCTAAAAATTTCTCTAAACTTGTGTCTTCTTAGAGAGATTTTCTACTGTTGGGTCAAATATAAAAAATTGAACTTGATTTCAGTTTGGCGCCCTCATATAAACAGGGGCCCCGGGTGGCCGCCCCTGCATTATTCAAGTTTAAGGCGTGTTTTAATCTTGTATATATACAAATATTCGAGTCCCATTATTGATAAACATGAATATTAAAGATAATGAACTTCCTGAAAATTGAACCTGAATATTAAAGACAAAGATATTGAACTGAATGAATATATGAAAAACTGATGATTTTTTGACTGAATATTGCGGAGATCACACTCGTTAGGACAGGGGGTCTTCAACCCGCGGCCCACGGGCCACTTGCGGCTCGTCGACATGTTTTACGCGGCCCGCTGGCTCATAGAAAAAATACAAATTGTTTCACACAAAAATAACGTCCCTGCTCCCTCTGAGTCTGAAATATATGTATTTTATTCCGTTGTCATTTTCACATTTCGTAATAAATATTTTAAAATGCTAGAGAACTAAAGTAATACGCGGTCCTCCCTCAATTGTGTTTTACTTTAGTTTTCTAGCGTATATGGACATTAGAGGCAATTTTATTGATTTGCAGTGCAACAGTGATTTAAAAAAAAAATTCAACTTACCACTCAATGAATTCTATTCTAAATAAATCGATAAGAACATCTTCCCAACCATCTGACTGCATGCTCTGAAAATATTACCATTCAGAAGAACTTACATCTGCGCTTAGGCTTACGCAGAAAGCTTACAAGGGGAGGGTTACAGGCTTACAATGGGGGGGGGAGGGGTTACAGAGCTACAACTTCATATATTTATATGTATATACATAGGCTTACAGTTATATGGGCCCGAGCTGAGACCCCCAATAATTTGAAATAAATTGCAATTTTACATATACTGTAGTACAGGATTGTACAAAATAGGTTTGCCCCCCCCCCAATAATTTCTAAACTCTCGCTGATATGTATATATACAAAATTTCATCGCAATGGGGAGTTACAACCCCCATAACACCCCCCCCTCTGCGTACTCCAGTGCGTCCACAAATAGCTCTTCCTTCAAAAACAACGTTGTTGGAATCAAAAGTTAGGACCAGAATAACTGACGTCCACCTTAAAAACACTCTTAGGGTTGCAACGTCAAAAATAAGACCTGACAAGGTTGTTAAAAATAAACAGTGCTATAAATCTCACTAAAAGGTTTGATTTCGCTTTATATATTAACAACTAAAAGTATTGTAAATGTTTTTTGCTTCCATACGTATTTTATATTGTAATATATATATATATTCAGTCCCAGAGGAGGATCCAGAAAATATTTTCGGGTTGGCGCGTGAAATTAATATAGAGAGAAAAAAAAAAGGCAGCAAAGGGGGGGTTAGATACGGGGGTGCAGGGGGTATCCCCTAAATTCTTCTTTGTCCAGTCCTAATATTGCTGATACAGTAGTGCGGCCCATGGGCCTACAAGAATAAGCTGTGGGATCACACACAATTGCACTGTTGTTCGGTTATATAATATTTATTTAATTTTTGTAATATATCGTAAAAACGCGATATGGACATTGACATCGCGCAAATTAATTTTAGAAAACTTTTCTGTTTGATTCGTTCAGTTTTTAGTTTTTTAATTCTTGAGTTGCAATAAAAAGTTTGTGATAATCAGAAATGTATTCCTATGGTATATGCGTGGCAACAACTGCCACAAAGCAAAATTGTGACTGAAAAAGACCGGTGGACAACCCGTGGAAAACCCGTGGACTAAAAAAGGTTGAAGACCCTTGCATTAGGGGTTCATTCTCTCCTTCTGGCGTAGGGCCTAAGGGCCCTAGGTACTTAATCCGGTAGTGACCAAACCACTGGTTTAGGCAGGGGTTGTTGATTGGGTTGTAACCCCCCATTGCAATGAAATTTTGTATATTTAACATAGGAATATATGAGTTGTAGTTCTGTAACCCACCCCCACCCGTTGAGTCTATAACCCCCTTTATAAAATTTTTGCCTATGCCTACGGATGAAACATAACTTACAATTTAACAATTTAAATATAAAGTTATGACAGAGAAAGATTGTGAGACAACTAAATAATTTTTATCACTCATAATTTATCAGATTTTAATAACTCTCTTTTTCCCAATAATTGTGACATTTCTTATTAATCGTTGCATTAATATTCCTTAAATTATTCATCATCTACATTTGCAGTTCCCGGAATCTTGTAAATAGAATTATATAAAAAAGTAAAATTCACGCCGTAACGTTGCAGATCTCTTTCTTCTTCCTTTGATCCGTATATTTCATTTTTTTATATTTCTATCATTAGAGCACGAATTTTAAAATGCCATTATTCAACGCAAAGATGCCATAAAGCGAAAGCAGACATCATACAACGTTCAGATTATTTCCTTCTAAAAAACGTATTCTCCTAAAAGGCCTCTTGAATTTAATAAAAGAAGAAAAGTAGTATTAAAAAGTTGTCTCTTTTTCCTTCCCCCTCATTAAGATCCGGGAACTTTCACTCGACAGCGTAAAATGAAATCATCTTGTCATTTCGAAATTCGTTACTTTGACGGGTCCTCTACCTTTCCTGAAAGGGCAATTATAGCCTATCTGTAAATGGCAGAAATGTAGAAATTTAATAATTTTGGCGCCATTACTGCCTTTTTTAATCCAATGTAAGTGAAGTAATGATGAACGGCTGTTCAAAGGAACAGACAGCTCGATTCTTTTCGCACGAAAACGTAGAGCTAAAAAATTAATATTTAGCGATTTTTCTTGTCTACCTGTCTACTTACCCACATATCTGCTTGAATCATGTCTGCTTACGTAAATAGATTGTATCGATAATGGGAATTTCCGTACTATTTATAATATTTTTTATCATTAAACTAAAGTTATTTTATATAACGGGTAAAATTTGTCGCTAGACAAGAGGAGAAAGAAAAAAAAAGGAAAGAAAATATATAGAAAGGTAAATTAGGAAAGGTTAAGGAAAATAAAGTAAAAGGATAAAAAGAAAATTAAGTAGAAAGGAATAGATAAAGAGCAAAGATAAGTTAAACTTACCAACAGCATAAGAAGAATAGCGCGACGTTTCGAGAACTACTGTTCCCTTTATCAGGTGAAGTGTCGAGAAATTGAGAATGTCCTGTATTTACACCCCCCAGTTCTGGGTTTTTCCATAGCAGTTCCGCACTCGGGTTTTCCTTGAATATTTTATCCCCGTTTTCCCCATCGTCTTGCACAAATCTTGTATGATACAAACATATGTTTTGAGATGTTAATTGCCAGGTTGCTAAAAGTCTTCCAAGATTCAAAAGGAAAAAGTCTACAATAGCGAGAAGTTACATTTTTATGAAGAACTTTTGTACTTTTCCAATCAGGAACATGACCTTTCTCCCAGGCATGTTCTGCCAGAAGATTAGACGCTTCACCTTTTTCGACAGCACGAGCTCCTTTTTTTCCTCCTACAATAAGTCCTACCGTCTCGCCCATATGCACTTTCTCACAGTCCCTACACGGTATGTGGTAAGTAACTCTAGTCGAGTTCTTCTCAGAAACTTAGACTTTCACTCCGACTAACAAATCACGTAAAGTAGCAGTAGGCTTTTACTATGCAGGGGAAGTAGAACATAAGGGGGGGGGCGACACTTCTCCTGTATGCATGGCTGTACGCAGGGGAAATAGCGTGTAGGGACGACTTGAGGTATATTTCAGGAGAAAGTGGGGAACCGCTTTCACAGACGAAAAACAAATGATATGATTATATATATATATATATATATATATAAACAAAATTCCGTCAGTGACACTAGTTAACCTCTAAATATGTGATTATTAAGCCAACTTCTTCTGGAGATATAAATATTTACTTTCAGAGAGATTTTCGTGGTCACCCTATATCATGCACTATAATTCGCCGTGTATATGAGCCATGTGGTCTCTAATTACGAAACTGTAAAATACTCACAAATAGGAAGACAAAGGAAATTGAAACAGATGCAGAGTAATTAAAAGTTAATACGCAATGACCTGTTAGAGAAACACATTTACCATATCTACATATTTTTAAGTTTTACGGATCAAAGGACAGACGTATAATATATGCCATAAATTTCATAATTAGAGACAACACAGCTCATATACACGGCGAATTATAGTACATGATATAGTGTGACGCTCGAAAATCTTTCTGAAAGTAAATATTTATTTCTCCAGAAACAGTTGACTCATATTTAGGGGATAACTAGAGTCACTGACGGGATTTTTTTTTTGTACATATAATTAGATCATTTTTTTTTCGTTTGTGAAAAGGGTCTCCCCACTTTCCCCTGAAAATGTACCTGAAGTCTCCCCTAAACGCTTCTTCCCCTGCATACAGCCATGCATGTAGGAGAAGTGTCGCCTCTTACGTTCTACTTATCCTGCATAGCACCTGTGCATACAAGAAAAGCGTCGCCCCTACGCGCTACTTCCCCTGTGGAAAAATATGAAAATTGAATTTTATAATTCATCATATTTCTTAAACGATTTTTTTTACACCAGTGGATAGGCTGTGAAATTTTGTACATTTACGAAATTACGCTATCATGATTTGTTCAGAAGTTATAGCCGAAAAACAAAAATATGGTCGATTTTCGAGGGGCGGGTTCACCCCCTAAAAATATTTTTTAGCTGATAAAAAATACGTATCCAATGTTTTTACACCTTCTACAAGTCCACAAAATTTAATTAAAATAGGAGGGGAACACATGGGTTGCTTTTCTTGCAAGAGCTACTTCCCCTGCGGAAAGAAACAAAAAAAAAAGAAAATTTTATTTTATAACTCATTATATTTTTTATACAATTTTTTTACACAGGTGGATAGGCTGCAAAATTTTGTACATTTACGAAATTACACTATCATGATTTGTTCAGAAATTATAGGCGAAAAACAAAGATATTGCCGATTTTCGAGGGGCGAGTTCATCCTTAAAAACGTATTTTGTAGCCGATAAAAAAATACGTATCCAATAATTTGGCCTCCTCTACGAATACACAAAACTTCATTAAAATATGGGACTAAAATGAGTGTCCTTGTCAGTGTCCTTCAACCTGACACTGCCACTGTGTTTGAGGGCTTAACGCGTCAAAGCTCGCAAAACAGAAGCTTTATGACAACTTTGATGATATCAGCAGAGTCCAAGTATCAGTCCGGATGCTTTGGCTTCCGATATACCGAAATTGACAAGCTTCCACCTTCACCGATAGTAATCTTTCTATCAAAAATTGCCCAAACATCCCTCATTTCTTGCCTTCAGGTTAAACTGAATATGAGGATTCAAACTGATACTTTAACAGTTTGAATATGAGGATTCAAACTGTTAAAGTATCGACGAAAGCTATCCACCTTGCTTCTTGGAAGCACAACGAAAGTGTCGTCCACATATCGTCTCCAAATCCTGAAGTGAAAATCATCAGTTTCAGATATCAGTCTCTGACGTCTCAAGGTCGAGATTAGATACAACATTTTAAACAGGTGACCTCATCGCGGTCCCATGCTTCTGTTTGAAAATAATCTCACCAAAGCTAAAGCTATAAATATAAAGCTATAAGCCAGGCAAAATTCCAACAACATGCTAACATCTTCTGCTGATAATTTTGTGATACTTTCACCTTATATATATATATATATATAACTTCAACACAACTTAATATTAAAAACAATTAATACAATAAATGACCACGAAATACAAGCGGTTGTTAGAAACTACGATTCAAATATTTCAATTTGGCAAGGATGACATTCATTATTTAAATACATTTCAAATCAATTTCAGTTAAGGAGATGACTTTCTATTAATTTGGACTTACTTGACAAATTTAGTTACAAATGAGCTAAACATATTTATGATAAAAGAAATCAGAAGCTTTTACTAGGTAAATTCATCAGTCAAACTAAATTAAGAATTTTCAAGCTCATTAATAAATTTTAGCGTAAATAGAACGCTTTTCTGCAGAGCGTTCTAGAATTTTAATTTGTACCAAATTATAATAAATGGCGTGAAAGTTTTTTTATAGGCTATAGGCAATTCAATTGAGGAGTTCAGCACATTTACGTGATATCTTATTTGATACAGAAAAATTATATGAAAACAAAAGTATTTTCCTCAAATCTGACAGCATGGCTTTTATATGATGATGCGTTCTGTTTCTTTTTCCTCTGAAAATTATTTAATAATGTTTCGAACATATTCAAATGGTCATTGATATTATTATGTCGCCATAAATTAATTATCTTTTGTTCAAACAAGTTGCTTATGACAAGAAATAAGTCACTTTAAAAAGAAAATTTTTAGGGATTTTTTTAGCCCAATCACAAGTTAACTGCACTAAGGATGAGTTTCATGTTTTTGAGTAATTTCCTCATCTCTCTTTTAAGTAGTTTTATGAATTTGTTTTTTTACCCACAATGGGTTCGTGTTTTATTTCCAGTTTTTTAAAGAAATTAATTAATTGAAAACTTCATCTTTTGGTAGGTTAGCGAAACATTGAAGCTCACTAAATTTTCATATTTTAATGTCAATCCCAAATTTCCTCATTTTTTTTTCATAAAATCGGAGGATACTCTGAACGGGACAAAGTTATGAAGGAGAAGTTGCACGTGGGATCTTCCCTTACGTGAACAACTTATAAATATTTGATGAAAATTCAGGATTCGGGGATCGTACTTTTTAGAAAAGGGGGGAAAGTATCTTAGATACATAAAATAACGAACAGTTCTTATTTGCTCTCTTTTATTTGAAAATATGCATCTTTTGTGGACGTTCAAAAACGGGCGTTACCCAGAGATTCATCAAAACTTTTGAAAAGGTTTTCAAAGAGTTGATTTTTTTTTCCGAATTTCGCCGACGAATGGTAAAATTACTATGAAAAGTAATTTAAGTAATTAATCATACGGAAAGGCATATTTGAAAGTAAGGTAAAAGTGGACATTAGGGATTATCTGAATAAGAAATGGTCTATATATATATATATATATACATATATACGTTGCTTTGAACCGCACTGTCGACAATATAAAGAAATTAACAGGAGACATTCATCACAATGCGCATTGGGAAATTTCATCATGAAATTATTTTACCCAAAAAAATTTGAATGATGCATCCATTATCATACAGTATAAGGACATTAAAAAAAGTTCTACGAAACTAGTTGATTAGTTGATTGTATTTTTATAGCGCAAGGACCACAAGGGGCATTCTGCGCCAAACAAGGTGAGATCTAGGAAACTTGGATACTTTTTGATACACAGGACACTACGTAGGGTGGCGTGGAAGGTCTGCGCCAGTGGCGCAGGCGAGGTAGGGCGTAATTCGGTTGAAATAATTAACAGAGGAGAATGCGTCCGTGTGTAGGAATGCAATATGGACGATTCTGCCAGGGTGAAGATTATTTAGCTACGGTGCTGATGATATAATCATTATCTTTGATACTTTATGATATAATCATTGCCTTCAAAACTTTACAATATAATCATTGCCTTCAAAACTTTACAATATAACCATTGCTTTTGATACTTTATGATATGATCATTGCCTTTAAAATTTTATGATATAATTATTGTCTTCAATACTTTAGGATAGCGAAGTTTCAAATTCCTTAATTTCTGTATCCCATAATAGTCGATTGAAATTTAATGCATTAGGACGTATGAAAGTTCATTTTTCAATATGTCATCATCTCTCGTTCGTTGTTTGTTTCCTCACTTGGTTCAGCACGACCTTTGCAGTACATGTACTATAAAAGTTCAGTTAAATTAAATTTAACAAATTAAATAAATTAAAATGCCAACAGCTGTATTTATCCTCGCCAATAGTCGAGTACTATACGAGATCGACATAAATTTTACGACCAAATAAAAGAATTTATGTCTTCCGCGTTTTCAAGCAACCACCGTGAACGGAACCTACTGTCAATTTCAATTCCTTCCCAGATAGCAAATATCGTTCTTGGGACGTCCTCGTTCTGGACATCCTCAGGACATCCCTAAGACGATCTTTGCTATCTGGGTGAGAGCAGTGGTTCCCAACTTGGGGTACGCGGCGAATCAGTTGGGGTTACGTTAAATATTATTTGTAATTAAGGGAAGCACCGAAAAATAAAAGGTTAAAACGAAAACATGGAAGCAAGGTTATGGAGTTATATTTTACAAAGAAACGCCCATGTAAAAGTCTCATAACTAGCTCGCAAAATGAAGAACGTATTCATTTAAGGGGGTGGTCAATAAATCCGTGAAGGTTGTCGCAAATTCAACGAACTTCAGACTACTCAAATCTTTGTGTGAAGAGATGGACAGCCTCTATGCAGCATTAATTTTACACAGAGAAGCGGGTTTCATGAACAAAAGGAGATCATAAAATTGTCGGGATCAAGACATGAAATTCCAGTCTTCTCTTAAATACCACCTTCTTGCGTTGATCTCCCAGTTCCCTGAAATTGAACGGCGTCAACAGTTTTCACACTTATCTGATATTTTTCAGAAAGAAACAAACTTAGCTTAGGATTACGGAACAGTTCCATTACCATCTTTAAGTTATCTGACAAAATCGGGTCTATAATCAAGAAATTGGATTTTTGTAAACCTTATATAAAAAAAAATGTCTGGAGTTTTTAAGGAACTTCGCAGCCTCTTATCTGAAAGGGAGCTGAAATTGTCAAAAGAAGTAAAAAGTAGTATGATAGCACCATTTTAAGGACTTGCAAGATGGCGTTCAGACAGTATTTTCAGAAGCGAAATAGTGAAGGTAACTGTATTTCATATCCATTTAATGAATTACTCTTCGAAAAAAATCATTGAGTCATTTGATTATTTAGTTAACGAAGGACATTACTACCTAAAAAACCATTTTCTTTTTGCGTAACGGGATGAGTGGGGCTTGGGAGAAAGCCCCACTCATCCCGTTACGCAAAAAGATGATGAGTGGGGCTTGGGAGAAAGGAGGAGATGATACTCATAAATAAAAGAGTAATCAAATCGGTACAGGAGAGGAAATGTATTAGGAACCGCTGCTTCTTCACAGAATGATTACATCGTGGTCGATGATGTTGTTATCAATGATTATTGCACCACCTAGCGGTAACATATTATTCCTCTTAAATGATAGAGTCTACATACGAGTAGATATTTTGGTGATGTATATTGTATCTTCTATTACATAGGCCGACAAGATATTTGCTGACTTGTAGTTGAGAGTTGATTTTAAGGTAT
This sequence comes from Dysdera silvatica, assembly GCA_006491805.2. Lineage (NCBI taxonomy): Eukaryota > Metazoa > Arthropoda > Arachnida > Araneae > Dysderidae > Dysdera > Dysdera silvatica. The sequence goes on from QLNU02015270.1 coordinate 33,832,375, forward strand.
TTTGATGTGCCGAAATCAAAAATTATATTAGTTTTCATGTATCATGTCAAGTTTTTTTTCTAAAGTATTTTGAATGTCCAAAAAAATGAGCAAAAAGTGGGTACTTTGTTTGTGGTTTGAGGTAGAAAAATGATATATTCAGCATTGTATGATATAGAAGTTTTAAAAATGTAACAATTACTATCTAACAGACATATAGCAAAATAATCTGGTCTGTGTTTAACCAATTTCATCTGTTATACATGATGACAAGTTCAACAATCCCATGGTTATTTGCTCCAAAATTAGAATGCCTGGTTGTAGTCCAAATACATCAAATATATCAATGGCAAAACACAAATTTTTATAAAATTGTACTAACGTAAGGATCATGCAGTGTATTACGAATTGTTTCAGATTTTGAACCAGCAAATCCTGCGTGAATTGCGGAAGCAAAAGTTTGATTCATATAACATTATAGCAATAAACACGGAATGCAATAAGTTCGGAAATTTGACGTGATACAAAAAAATAATAAGCGTCATATTTAAAATCCGCATACCAAAATTAGTGAAGAACTAGTGTCCCATCTAAGTCAGCAAAGATATTTTTATCGACCTATGTTATCATACATATTAGCAGCAGACTGTAACGACTGAGGATTTAACTCTTTAAATGGCTGCTGGGGTGACACGTGGTGTTCGACATAGTGTTCAGGTGATGTATAGTATGCATAATGGAGAAATCTAGGATCGTCATTTAAAATTTGGCGACGTAATTCGACTGAATTTTTTTCCGATTCAACTCAGCGGAAAAGGCTTTCAACATAGCGATCAAATGCTGTACGATGGCTTTCTATGCTTCGACATGTAAAAGCAGCATGGGCTGTTAACAAAGGGACAAAGAAATCGGATAACATTTCCTTGTTCTAACAGCTTGTAAAAACTTGTAAAAACCTTGTAAAAACTTGTAAAAACCTTGTAAAAACTTGTAAAAACCTTGTAAAAACAGCAATTGTCATGCCACACTAGGAACCGCAGTTTACCGAGGAATTCGAAATTCTTAGAAGTGGGATGAAAATTTCACAGATAACACAACCACAAAAACCACATTAATGGTGGCCTAATGGAGAACAAGTTCTGAAATTAAAGAGTTCTTAGCCATTCGAACAATATTAGCATGCAAAACAAAATTCGTATGGAAGGGAATGAAAATTTAAATTCCCCAGACCCGAATATGAATACTTACCTTAAATTACAGAACAATAATGGGTATAGATGTGCACGTATAAAAAAAAAAGAATAGGGAACTCATGACGAATGGGAAAGAAGCATCCGTTTAACTTATGGTATGGCAAAAACTACCAACCGGAATAAATATCTCATACATTAGCGCCATTTTGATTGCAATCACATATTGCGCAGTAATTATTTGCAAAACTACAGGGTTCGCATAAATGAATGACCAGAATTTAAAAATTTATATTTTCAAAACTATTACACATAATTTAATCAATGATACATGGTAATAAAGAAAAGCATTCCAAGTTCCTTTTCCAGCATCGCCAAATTTATGGCGATTCTCTCTTAAAACGCTGTGAGGGAAATTAAAAATGGCGAGTATTACGGACAAAAGTTTTTGTATATTAGAGTATATAAGGGCTTTTTCCTTTATTTTTATTCAGCTTGCATTTTAGACCACGAGACCAATCACTGTAAAGCAATCATTATAAACCATAATTGCCGAAAACACTCAATGAATTAAAGAGCACATGAGTTCTATATTAAGAACCTTTGAGAGTGAAAACCTTCAAAATGTCTGGAACGAACTTGATTACAGATTAGATTTTTATCGTGGAACAAAATACATACCTACGAACATTTTTAACCGAAAAAAAATTGGAATGTTTTTCTTTATTTTCATATATATTATTGATAATATTGTGTGTAACAGTTCCGAAAATATAATATTTTTAAAACCCTTTAATTCGGTTATGCTAACCCTGTATATGTTTGAAGAGTTACTTTGTGATTTGTTAAGTTTTTTGAATAACGTTTGTAATTAAACTGATGACATTGTCTATTTCTTTGAGACTCTTTATCCATGGGGAATATCGTTTATCGAAAATATTTATTTCTATAGTATAATAATATTATATGCACAATTTTCTGTGAAATTTACAACGAATTGCTACTTTTGGCCTGAGCGTTCACCCTTTACCCCAATCTTGGATAAAATGACTTCTAGTCGTTGAACATTCTGTAAGTATCCCATCGCAATTTCCACAAGCATCTAGGCATCATTACATAAGCAATTAAGTGACACTGAAATCATATTTGAAAGAGATAGAATAAATGTCAATCTCTCGGAAAGTAATCAAAAACAGATGGCTTTTAATGACACGTGTAATAGACAAAACATAACATCCATGCATAACTAATTACGCCGTTATTCAAATATCGGGCTCGAGGTTTCTGAAACAAATCTGCGAGGATAATTCAATTAAAAATACTTCTGTGCCATTAGGCATCAATGTAAATTAATCACCTGGGTTTAAATCACTTAACATCTACAGTTAAACGACGCACAGAAGCAATTAATCGCTGGGCCCATCTCTCAAACGAATCCAGGCGCATGTCATTTAATGTTAAATGACTGGCAGAAACGTAGTTACAAGAATGATATCCACGATTTATGCGTCATTAAGTTTAATGGCGAATAAATTTTAGCAGATTCAAGGCATCAGTGTTTGATATTAATTTTCCCAATGACTGTTCAATAAATGCGCGAGTTCAGTGCGTCAAGTGCCTCATTCACCGGCTATCTGGTCCCGAGTAGTATTGATTTCCCTCTCCTCGGAACTTTTAATTGCGTTGCCATTCAAATTCGCTAAAATGGAGTTTTGAGTTTCGAAATGGCTCGGCTGGTGAGTTTGCCCACCCAGAAAAGTGCATTTTCCTATTAAAAGGGGCAAATATCGATGGCATTAAATAAACCAAGCTTCGAACTCCAAACGATATCGCAATGTTCCGTGGAATGATGCAAACTGCTCCGTCTTTTAATTCCATTCCATGGATAAATAGGTGTTCCTCCATTGAGATTTACTATAATAATCTACGCAAAATAACACTAATAATAGGAATGAAATTTTCATCAAAATGGAAAATATGTGCATACTGATTAAACGATGTTTCATAATGAATCACAATAAAAATCAGTATTAAAGCTGTAATGAAATAATTATCTGTTAAGAAGACAATCAGCATCCACAATTCAATTGCCAAGAGGAAATTTACAAAGAAATTAAAAATAATATAACATTTTGATACACGTGTTGTCTGTAAAATATCACTGAAAACAAAATACGTACAATATTTATAAAGCATATCTTAATACAATTGTTCAGTGAATACTGATGATGTTTCCTTTAAACTATTACCTCTTGCTGTTATATCGATTGAAATATTAACCGAAACGTTAAGTTGAACGTATAATAAATATTTCCTAAAAAAATAATTTATTTCACATTAGGAAAATTTTATTTTACAAAATTTTCAAGATGCTACAAAATACAATAATGTCCTTTTTTAAAAAAAATATCTGAATGCGAAATCCGATTTTTCTATTGCGAGAGAATCTTCAATGTGTTCTCCCAAATTCCTGCGAGACTTTTTTGGAGTATAAAGAGTCTTGCCATCTTTAGACACTCTTTCATATACATTCCCTTTTTTCAAGTAATTTCTATTTCTATACAAATTTGATCCTACATTTTCATGTTTTCAAACTTTAGTACTTTCTTTCGAATATCGTTCTTCTTAACATCATATAAGTTTCTCTATAAAACATTTTTTAAGCTCTCATCACAGTTTAATAGATTCCCTTTAGGGAAAGAAGGATTTCGAAGATCTCATAAACTTGTCAAAACTTACTTTGTTTCTTTTTCCATATATTTGTACAATTTTTACTGGTTTCACTGTCTAGTTATATTTTGTATTATAAGCCAAAGTGAAGGTGAGTTAAAAACAAATATCAAATAGAGGACAATTCACAATCAGATTTTTTGATGCCAATAATGTATCGTATCGCTTTCATTCCATACGACTTTAATTTTTTAATTAAACTGATTTTAGTTTTATCTTGCGATAATCCCCAAAGCAGTTTTTTTTGCAATTTTCTGCAACAAGCCTTCAGCTGAGTGAAAATGTTCTGCTGGAGATGCATGAATATACAGATATGTGTATTATATAAAATTTTAAATTCTATAAAATGTAAATTCCTTTTTTTAATGTAAATGCGGCAAATATTTATAATGCTGATTTTTATTTATTTTTTGTTTATATATTTCTTTATTTTGAGAAAAAAAAAACTGGTTCAGCCCTCGATTATTCTGCAGTGAAACTGTTTGTTCTGCAACTTGCGTTGAACCTTTAAGCACATTCGGCTTTGGGGACACTGATAATCATTGTTTACAGGTAACAATATCGCGTACATCCTCCGCATTTTTTTTTGTTAAATTTGATACTGCATCCAAAGTTATATATTTGTATTTAAAACTTCGCTTTTAAAATAAATGTTATTTATAAATCTCCTCCAATTATTATTAATCCAAGTTCTCTACTTAGAATTGAAAAAAAAAGTAAGATCTGTCAGTCAAAATTTCTCCCTCTGCTGAAGACTGACAATGAAAAAAGTTGATGATGAGAAAGCAGAATTCCCCGAAACGTTATAAAACTTTCTCATGCTTTTTTTAGGGCGCAAGGCTAGCAAAATTCAGGCACACTGCCCCGAAATCCACATATTTCCGAGGAAAACTCTTAAGTCCTAAAGAACGACCACCCGGTCTACAGTGGACATATAATCTGTGAGATTTCTTTGTTAGCACCGGTGCGAATCGAACCCAGGGGAATGGCACGCTGGGAAGACACGTGATCTTTGCACTGCCTCAGCTCTTTTCTTACTGCTCTGATACACTTTTAAATTTTATGTTTTTTTCATCCTTTTTTTTTTTCCTTTTTTTTTTCTTAAAAATCAATTTCTTGCCTAATTGACTTCACTACTTTCTCATCTCCGTTTGGCCAAAGGTGGCGGTCTTCCAGCTGCTGCGGTCATTGCCCTTGAACTGGGTCCGAGCCCCAGTAAGCATGGCTGCATATAAAAAGCATGTCCTATTTTTGGGGTCACGGGAATCCTATGGTCCCAACCTGATAAACCGTTTTACACTCTTATGACCCTAAACCTACAAACATACACCAAAAAATCTACATTTATATTCTTTTAACATCATTCTTTTTCACTCATTTCATCTTATGTTTCTCGGGACGCCTTTGATGACCTATTTCGTTATTTATGAGAAAACATCGTGAAATATATCGTTTCATCAATGGCAAATCCATTCCATTACTTTTCAAAGTAATCGATTTACTTGTCAGGTTTCAATATACTTTGATAAAGATCCGATTTGTGACTCTGAAATATCCCTTGATCCATTTCTTTTGTCATACGACAGCAGGAAATCGAAATATTCGAATTTTTATTTCATTTCTGTCTTCTTCAGCTTAAAATGCAAATGGATACTTTATATGCTATTCATGAGTTCGAGACCGTTTTACGATAGAAATGTTTTTAATCTTCGGTAAACTTTATAGAATTTCAAACCTTGATTATTTTTAGAAATCATTTATATATGCATATATAATTTGTTTTCCTTCTTATATCTTCCTTTTTCTTTAGATGAATATACGTAAGCATTAATAATATTACAATAATAGTTATAAGTGGGTTGAGGATTTGGACTGGCCTGCTCAGTTCATGGACCTAAATCCCACAGAACACCTATGGGATGCATTAGAACGTCGACTGCGAGCTAGGCCAAAACGCCCCACATTGGCGCAAGAGCTGATTAATATTCTTTTGCAAGAATGGCATGCAATTCCCACTGAAAAATTCCAGAAACTAGTAGATAGCCTCCCAGATAGAGTGGTAGCCGTCATTGCAGCAAAATATGGCCCCACTTCATACTAATTTTTGACTTCTTGTTGGTTTGTTGTATTTTTATGGCGCAAGGACAACAATGGTCATTCTGCACCAAGCAAGGTTTTTGACTTCTGTAAAGGAGAAGCAAAACATGCAGGTGTACGGATACTTTTGATCCTTATTTGCATAAATCTGGAATATTTCATTTTCAGAACAGGGGTGTTTGGTAATTTGGAATATGACAATTTGTGGAAAAAACCCTTATCATCTAGCTACTTTCAGAGAATTAGAGAAATACGGCTCACTATATCGTCGATAACTTTCTGAATTTTCAAGATATCCCACTGGTATTTTTTTTAAGTTGCCCTATACTATTGACTACAAAATTATGAAAGAAAGTTATTCATATCTTTCGCGCATGCGCAGTAAAAAATTATTTTCTTCAAATGCTCATATCTCATCGTGTATTCAATATATTAATTTCTAATTTAAGTATAATATTTTTCTTGTACGTTGACAAATGTTCTGTAAGTTTCGTGAAATTTGACTGAAAATTGTGGATATTATAAGCAAAAAATATGTGACAAAATTTGGGTTTTCTTAAAGAAACGTTTCTATCTTCATGAATATACATGTTTGTTTTACAAAAATAAACACAGGCATTAAGCATAGCTGGTTAAATATTTTCTGAAAGTTACAAATAATTTTCAGCTTTTTATGATACAGGGTGATCAAATATATTTTTTCATTTTGTCAATATGTCGATGGTCCCCTAACGCACTAGTTACCAATACTTTATTAAAAAAATATGCATTCAAGCATGTTCTATATATCTCCAAAGTTAAAGAATAATTGGCTGAGCAGTTTTTTAGAAATTCAAAAAAATTAAAAAATCCAAAGTGTCTGGATACTTTTGGGCATATAGTGTTATCATTTCATGGGTGTATGCAGAAAGTTCTTAAAGGGGGAGTAGGGATATCCTTAGCATATAGGCAAAAAATTAAATTTTGTATTTTTACAAGTCGCACCCTCTATTTCTACTCCTTGTTTTTTTGCTAGAAAGTAACTGTAAAATTTTTTAAAATTTTGCGTATTATTTATACGTACTCTAAGAAGGGTGAAAATTCAAATAAATGTGTTAATTCCTAAGTTTTCACATCAACATTTTTATTAATTTTGTTTTAAATTAAAACTAAATTATTAGGAGTAAGATTAACTGAAATGAAGCCTAGAACTTCTTAACCATAAAACAAATTCCTGTTACGTTAAATCATAATAATAAATGGTTTAATAATTTTTGGTAATGAATGCTTTGAGGAAGATAAGATGAAAAATGGCTCCGGTAGACTTTAGTGAATTGTAATAGGTATTTTTTCTGTTATTCATCGTTGTTTATAAAAGGTTGTTGTAGTCTTTCACAAGCTTGGCACCTCTTTCTGCGGCATCCTTGACAACTGTGAGGTTTCTGACTACCGTAAGGCCATGTTGATAATCATGAAGGGAAATCCAGATCGCAGAATCACGAGCAATATAATTGGACGATATTTTAAACAGCTAAGAAAAGGCGGAGGTGTCTTTTGATACGCAGTCATGTATTTCTTTATGTGTAAAATATATTGTTTCTTCAAAAAGGAAAAGGAAAATTTAAACGTTTGGAGTTATAATCATTTGATTCTTTATCTTTAAATGCTTTGGCCAGATTCAAACAATCATCAGATAAAATCATCAAACAAAATCATCATCAATCTATGCATATAAGAAGTAAACACAAAATACAGACAGTTGTTGCAAACCACAATTCAGATATTGCAATTCGGCAAGAATAACATTCATTATTTAGGTACATTTCAAATCAATTTCTATTAAGAAGATGACTTTCTATTAATTTGGACATAATTGACAAATTTAAATAAAAGTTAAAGATACTTATGTTAAAAGAGATTAGAAGCTTTTAATGGATAAATACATCAGTCAACCTAAATTAAGGATTTTCGAGCTAATTAATCAATTTTAGCGTAAATAGAATGCTTTTCTGTAGAAGGTTATAGAATTTTTAATTCGTACCAAATTATAGTGAATGGGGAAAAAGGTTTTTTATAAACCATAGGCAATTTGATTGAGGAGTTTAAAACTATTTCCCACCGAATATTTACGTGATGGCTTATTTGATAGAGAAAAATTGTAGGAAACAGAAGTGTTTCTTCAAATCCGACATCATGCCTTTTTTATGCTGCTGCGTTCTATCTCCTTTTCCTCTGAAAATCATTAATAACGTCTCGAATGTTTTCAAATGGTCATTGATATTACTATGTCTTCATAAATTAATTAGCTTTTGTTCAAGAAAATTGCTTACGATAAGGAATAAGTAATTTTACAAAGACAAAATTTTTAGGCATTATTTTAGCCCGATCACAACGTAACTGCACTGAGGAAGGGTTTCATATTTTTGTGTAATTTCCTCATCTATCTTTTAAATAGTTTTATGAGTTTATTTTTTTTACCCATGATGGGTTTGGTTTATTTTTCCAATTTTTTAAAGAAATTAATTAACTGAAAACCCCGTCTTATGGTAAGTTAGTGACACATGGAAGCTCACTAAATTTGCATATTTTAATGTCAGTTCTAAGTTTACTTTCTTTTTTCATAAAATCCAAAGACATTCTGAACGGCAGAAGGTTATTAAGGAGAAGTTGCGCATGAGAGCTTCCCTTACGTAAACAACTTACGAATATTTGATGAAAATCCAGGATTGAGAGATCGTACTTTTTCTGAAAAGGGGAAAATACCTCAGTCAGGTACATAGAAAAACGAATATTTCTTATTTGCTCTCTTTTTATTTGACGATGGGCATCTTTTGTGGACGTTCAAAAACGGGCGTTGCCCCGAGGTGCAGTAAAACTTTTGAAAGGTTTTTCAAAGAATTCATTTTTTCCCGAATTTCGCTAATGAATAGCAAAATTAGGATGAAAAGTAGTTTAAGTAATTAATCATACGAAAAAGGTATATTTGAAAGCAAGGTAAAAGTGAACAAAAGCGATTACCTAAATAATGAATTGTCTATTTCTTTGAACCGCACCATCGACAATATAGAGGAATTAACAGGAGACATTCATCGCAATGCCTATTGGTAATTTTCATGAAATTACTTTTCCTTAAAAAATTTGAATGATGCATCCAAGCCATCCGTAAGGCCGTTAAAAAAGTTCTACGAAACTAGTTGATTGGTTGATTGTATTTTTATGGCGCAAGGACAACGGGGGTCATTCTGCGACAAACAGGATGAGATCTAGGAAGCTTAGACACTTTATGATATACAGGGCCGTAGTTAGGGGTGTCGTGGAAGGCCCACTCCTTCCGTGACGTAATTCGACTGAATTTTTTTCCCGATTCAACCCAGCATAAAAACTTTCAACATCAAGATAAAATGTCGTATCATGGCTTTATATATTTCGACATAGAAAAGAAGCATGTGCTGTTGACCAAGGACAAAGAAGTAATATAAAGTTTTCTTGTTCTAATAGCTTGTAAAAACTTGTGTAAAAACTTGTAAAAACAGCAATTGTCAGGCCACACCAGGAACCACAGTTTTCCAAGAAATTCAATCTTCTAAGATGTGGTACAAAAATTTCTCAAATAAATGAAGAATCTAGCACATTCATGGAGGCTTAACGGAGAACAAGTTCTGAAATCAACGTGTTCATAACCATTTAAACATTATTAGCATGCAAAACGAAATTCGTATAGAAAAGAATGAATGAAATTGACATTCTTCAGATCCGATGATGAATACTATCATTTAAATTATGGAGCAATAATGGGTATAGAATTGCACATTTAAAACAAGACGGCTAATAAACTCGTGACGACTGGATAGAAGCATCCAATTAACTTATAGTATGGCGAAAACTACGAATTGGTACAAATATTGCATATATTAGCGCTATTTTGACTGCGTAGTGATTATTTGAAAAAATATAGGGTTAGCATAAATGAATGACCGGATTTTAAAAATTTATATTTTCGAAACTATTACACATAATATAATCAGTGCTACATGAAAATAAAGAAAAGCATTCTAAGTTTCTTCTTCCGTTGCTCACTTGATGGCACCTATCTATTAGAACACTGCGGTTAATATTAAATATATATTAATATTATTATAACGAAAATTACAAAGAAAAGTTTTGTGTATATTATGTAAAGGTTTTCCATTATTTCTGTACTGCATGTATTTCGGACCGCATGCGCACTAAGTAAGTGAGCATCCTGCATTTCAACCAGCATGCATTATAAACCACTATTCTCGAAAACGCTCAGTGAATTCAACGAACGCATCAGTGCTACATTAACAACCTTTGACAGTGAAAAACTGCAAAATGTTTGGAACGAATTTGATTACATATTACATGTTTATCGTAGTACGAAAGGAATACCTATTTATACCTAAGCATTTATTACGGAAAAAAATTTGAATATTTTTTTTATTTTTATTTTTCATTGATCATATTATATGTGCTAGTTTCGAAAATATAATTTTTTAAAATCCGGTCATTAATTTATGCTAATCCTGTATATGTTTGGGGAGTTACTTTGTGATTCGTTAAGTTTTTTAAATAACGTTTGTAATTAAACTGATGACACTGGATATTCCTTTTAGGTTCTTTATCCATGGGGAATATTGTTTATTGAAAATATTTATTTCTATAGTAATTTTTCGGATAATTTTCTAAGAAATTTACAACAAATCGCTACTTTCCACCTGAGCGTTCACCCTTTATTAGAATCTCGCCTAAAATGCCTTCTAGTAGTTAAACATTATGTAAGTATCCCATGGCAATTTCCACAAGCATCTAGGCATCATTACATAAGCAACTAAGTGCCACTGAAATCATATTTGAAAGAGATAGCATAAATGTCAATCTCTCGGAAAGTAATCAAAAACAGATCGCTTTTAATGACACGTGTAATAGACAAAACGTAACATCCCTGCATAACTAATTACGCCGTTATTCAAATATCGGGCTCGAGGTTTCTGAAACAAATCTGCGAGGATAATTCAATTAAAAATACTTCTGTGCCATTAGGCATCAATGTAAATTAATCACCTGGGTTTAAATCACTTAACATCTACAGTTAAACGACGCACAGAAGCAATTAATCGCTGGGCCCATCTCTCAAACGAATCCAAGCGCATGTCATTTAATGTTAAATGACTGGCAGAAACGTAGTTACAAGAATGATATCCACGATTTATGCGTCATTAAGTTTAATGGCGAATAAATTTTAGCAGATTCAAGGCATTAGTGTTTGACATTAATTTTCCCAATGACTGTTCAATAAATGCGCGAGTTCAGTGCGTCAAGTGCTTCATTCACCGGCTATCTGGTCCCGAGTAGTATTGATTTCCCTCTCCTCGGAACTTTTAATTGCGTTGCCATTCAAATTCGCTAAAATGGAGTTTTGAATTTCGAAATGGCTTGGTTGGTCTTCTACCTACGCAGAAAAGTGCATTTTCCTATTAAAGGAGCGAATATCGATTCCGTTAAACAAACTAAGCTTCGAACTCCAGATGATTTCGCGAAGTTCCGTGGAATGATGCAAACTGCTCCGTCTTTTAATTCTATTCCATGGAAAAATACGTGTTCCTCGATTGAGATTTACTATAATAATCTACACAGAATTAAAATAATAAACGGATTGAATTTTTTACCAAAATGGAAAACATGAGCGTACTGACTAAGCGATGTTTCGAAATTAATCACAATAAAAAAACAGTATTAAATCTACAATGAATAAATTATCTGTTCTGAAGATAACAAGCATCCACAATTCAAATGCCAAGAAGAAATTTACAAAGAAATTAAATAATATTATAACATTTTGATACACGAATTGTCTGTAAAATATCACTGAAAACAAAATATGTACAATATTTATAAAGCATATCTTAATACAATTGTTCATTGAATACTGATAACGTTTCCTTTAAACTATTACCACTTGCCGTTATATCAATTGAAATATTACCCGAATTGTTAAGTTGAACGTATAATAAATATTCTCTAAAAGAATAATTCATTTAACATTAAGTAAATTTTATATTACAATATTTTCAAGATGCTACAAAATACGATAATATCATTTTTTTAAAAATATCTGTATGCGAAATCCGATTTTTCTATTGAAAGAGAATCTTCAATGCGTTCTCCCAAATTCCTGGGAGACTTTTTTGGAGTATAAAGAGTCTTATCATCTTTAGTCACTCTTTCATATATTCCCTTTTTTCAGGTAATTTCTATTTCTACACAAATTCGATCCTACATTTTTCATATTTCAAACTTTAGTACTTTTTTCGAATATCGTTCTTCTTAACATCACATAAGCTTCTCTATAAACTATTTTTTTAGGCTTCCCTCGTATGTTAATAGGTTTAAAGGAAAAGAATGTTTTCCAAGATCTCATGAACTTCTCGAAGAATACTTTTCTTTATTTTCCATATATTTGTATAATTTTTACTGGTTTCGCATTCTAGTTATATTTTGTATTATTAGGCTGAGTGAAGGTGAGTTAAAAACAAATATCTCATAGAGGACAATTCACGATCAAATTTTTTGATGACAATAATATATCGTCTCACTTTCATTCCGTATGACTTAAATTTTTTGATTAAACTGATTTTAGTTTTACCTTGCGATATTCCCCAAAGCAGTTTTTTTTTTTTTTTTGCAGTTTTCTTCAACAAGCCTTCGGCTGATTAAAAATATTCTGCTGGAGATGCATGTATATGCAAATATATGTATTATATGTAATTTAAAATTCTATAAAACGTAAATATCCTTTTTTGATTGAAATGCAGAAAATATTTTTCGAGCTGATCTTTTATTTATATTTTTATTTATTTATTTATTTTGAGACAAAAAAAATTGATTCAACCTGCAATTATTCTGCAGTGAAACTGTTTGTTCTGCAACGTGCGTTATACGCTTAAGCACATTCTACTTTGGGGAAGATAATGATCATTATGTATAAGTTCTCCTATCGTGTTCCGCTCCCCATTTGTTTTGTTCAATTTGATACTGCATCCAGTAATATATTTTTATGTAAAACTTCGCTTTTAAAATAAATGTTATTTATATGTCTCCTCCAATTATTATTAATCGAAGTTCTGTTCAGAATTTGGAAAAAATAATATCGGTCAGTCAAAATTTCTTCCGCCTGAAGAAGGACACCTGAAGGTTGATGAAGAGAAAGCAGCATTTCCTGAAACGTTATAAAACTTTCTCATGCTTTTTTTAGGGCGCAAGGTCAGCAAAGGTCAGGCACCCTGCCCCGGAATCCACAGTTTACAGAGGATCCTCTTAAGTCCTGAAGAACTAACACTTTGTCTATAGTTAACATATAATCTGTAAGATTTCTTTGTTGGTACCGATGGGAATCGAACCCGGGTCAACGGCACGTTGGGAAGTCACGTGATCTTTTAACTGCCGCAGGTCTTTTCTTACTGCTCTGATACACTTAAATTTTACGGTTTGTTTGTTTTTTTAAAAAAGTCAATTTCTTGCCTAGTTGATTTAACTACTGTTTCATCTCCATTTGGCCAAGGGTGCCAGTCTTCCAGCTGCTGCGGTCGTTGCCCTTGAACTGGGTCCGAGCCCCAGTAAGCATGGCTGCATATCAAAAGCATGTCCCAGTTTTGGGGTCACGGGAATCCTATGGTCCCAGCCCAGATAAACCGTTTTACATCCTTATGACCCTAAACCTACAAACACACGCCAAATAGTCTACATTTATATTCTTTTAACTGCATTCTTTTTCACTCATTTCGACATGTTTCTCGGGACTCCTTTGATGACCTATTTCATTATTTGTGCGAAAATCTCGTAAAATATCACAGCTTTTCATCAATGGCAAACCCATTCCATTGCTTTTCAACGTAATCGATTGACTTGTCAAAATTTCAATACGCTTCGACAAAGATCCGATTCGTGACTCTGAAATATCTCTTGATCCATTTCTTTTGTCATACGACAACAGGGAATCGAAATATTGAAAAGAAGGAAATTTTTATTACATTTCTATTTTCTGCAGCTTAAATTCCAAACAGATGCTATTCATATGAATTGGAGACGGTTTTACGATAGTAATATTTTTAAGCTTCGGTAAATTTTGTTTAATGTGAAACCCTTATTATTTTTAAAAATCATTTATATATGCATATATAATTTGTTATCCTTCTTATCTCTTTCTCTTTCGTTAGATGAATATATGTAAGCATTAATAATATTACAATAATATTTGTAAATGGAGTAATATACATAAAGGACTCTGAAAAAATAACTGTGCCTCATATTTGTTTAATTTCGCATGTTTATAAAATGTGACATCGTATAAATGTACTCTGCTGGGGTATGAAAATCGCTTTTATAAGCT
>QLNU02015270.1:33855955-33868296 GCA_006491805.2 Dysdera silvatica
GTACTATAATGATGTGTAAGTGTTGTACCATAATGATATAGAAATGTTGTACCATAATGATATAGAAGTGTTGTACCATAATGATATAGACATGTTGTACTAAAATGATGGGAGTAGATGATATATGACCATGATTTTAATAAGAGTGAATGTTGTCTGTTTCTGAAGTGGATGCTATAGGATAAGAGCGGTTATTACATATGATTGATGGAAGTTGGATTCCTGATGAAAGGTTCTTGTGAGTGTACGAAAATGAAGTGGATGATGACGAATGGTAAGAGTTAATGATGTATGATGATAAAGGGAGAGGGTATTGCGTGATGGTTGATGCAATGCCTAATGGAGGACATATGAGTACATGACACGGAATAAATGAATGACGTTTGATGGTGAGGGGATTATGTATGATGCCGGAAACGACCGCTGTAGGACGTAAGAGATAATATGTGTGTTTGATTATAGAAAGAGTGTATATGGGGATGAGTAATGATAAGAGCAGTCATTGCACGATGAGTATGAATGTATGATGAGTATGGTGTCTGTTGTTATTGGACGGCCATATTATGACGTAGTGACTATACATTTTGCTACTGTTTAGAAATTCGGGTATGAATTCCATGTTCTGTTTCCCAGGTAATACTGAGGATCCTTTGAAAACTAGTTGCTTACATAGCATGATTCCACCTGTCCTATAGCCATAAAACACAGTATTGGGTGATATCATGGTACGAATGGATGAAGCATAATGGAAGAAATGTCCGCTCTTAGAGTGGGTGCCGTTTGACCATGGCAAGTTGTGCATGATTGCAAGAATGGATCGCTAAATTAACACTTGAACGCCCGGCACTTTTTACCCTCTAGAAGGCCCGACGGTATCATTTTGACACCAGCATACGAGAGCCCGTAAGTAGGCGCAAGCTTGGATAAAAATGCATATTGTTATCTCATTTTCTTGATCTGATTCAAGACCATTACTTACATATTACATAATTACTTTTATACTGCAAAAATTGTCACTTTCTTACTAATAAACTCAATTATTACATTAAGTTGAAAATGCTATTATTCTATAAATTGTTGTACATTTAGAACATTCAAATGTTTTGATTATTAAGTAATGACATTCATCTCATTAGAAGTCGGGATATTTGTGAAATGATACAGTATATTAATTTTACTTAAATGTACCCATAATAGTATATGAATACCTAAAAATCATTACAATTGTAAACAAAATCATTGCTACATTTTTATACAAAATCAATGTAAAAAACTATACTAATTGTATTATATGTAATTAAATTTACAAAGAGGATATGCTTGTTAATTAAAATTCAACATATTAACAATTAAATATGCAGTCCTGATTGAAATAAAAAATTATTTCTCTGGTTAAAATATGTCAGGAAAATGTACATGGAATACGACTACTTACGCCATTTACAGTTCACACATACATTTACAGCTCACATATTTTGCGCATTTGCAACATAGCATCTTATTACAAGAGGAGCAAATTTTATTCTTCACATTTCCGTGACAGCGTTTGACATGACAATTTTTTCGCTTAGGTAAATTTTCAAATTGCGGATTATCTTCGTTCTGCATTTCTAGTTCATTGGATTTTTTCATTAAATTCTGGTTGTAATTCTCCAGCTAACATTTGAACAAAAGTACGTCCAGATATTTTTTTTGTTACATTTTTGTAAACTATGCAGGCATTTATAGCAGCAAAGTATAAAATTAAACAACAATATTAATCAACGTTTATTGGCGTAGTGATACCAGCGCCGATGTTATGGCGTGATTAGATGGTGAAACGTTCGAAAGAAAATAAATATTTCTGCGTTCGGTGTGGTCGTGGGCTCAGGCCCACCAAACGCAGAAAGCATTTGTTTTCTTTCGAACGTTTCACCATCTAACCACGCCATAACATCGGCGCTGGTATCACTACGCCAAAAAAAAAAAAAAATTTATTAAAATTGTTTTTTAATTTAATCTGCGTAGTGTTCGATTTATATAAATAAAAAAATTCTAAAATGTTATAAAATGTTTGAATGGGCCATGACCTTGAAGCTGCTTTTACAAAATATTGTCGCACCATTTGATCTACAGTATCTACCCCATATTTTGTTTCATTATTAAAACTTACAGTATCAGGTATTTTCTTTGCATCGGTTGCAACTGTAATACTTGAATGTATAGAACTTAGTATTAGAACTTTTTTTTTTCCTTTTCTTTGGTATACTGCAAGTGTTCGGTTTCTTTATTTCTCAATAGTTTTGTTGAGTATATCTCGTCCTTTCCAGATTTTGCATAGTTGGGAATTTCTCTTCTAACTCTCTTCATCGTTCCTACTAAACTCGTTCGTTTTTCCTTGAGTTATTTAGCCAACTCTAGGGAAGCAAAAAAAAAATGGTCAAATGCTACATTTCTCCATTTAGTTTGTAAAGGTTCAATCAATTTTAAAACCTTATGTTTAGAAAGTCTTTGATTTTGAGGTTGTGCTTCGTCTTTTCGCAAGTAAGGAAATGCATTCAATTTCGTTTGGACTGCGCTCATTTTATGGCAAGGGACTGAAAGACACCCTTTCACGTCTTGGTAACACTGAATGCCCTCAACAAGCAACAAGGGAATAGAACGAAACTTGAAATGAGAGGAGTAAGGACGCATATTGAAAGGAAAATATCGATATTCATGTCATATGATGTATTGAGTATTCAATATGTCGTCCAGTGTTGTAAAAAATTGGCAAATTTAACTGTTTTATAGCTACGTTTGGCTATTTTTAGTTATTTATAGCCGAATTTGGCAGGTCATATCGAGCTATATCGGATAAAAAAAATTGTGATATATCGCTGATATATGGAAAGCAAAATGTCGATACGTTTTCCCGATATATCAAAGAAAAAATAACTATATACAGAAATATCACGATAACGATATTGCATCCCTATAGAAAGAGGTGTATAGTTGATGTGTCAAATTGATACCAAAAGGGGCGTTCTTGGTAAATTCGCTGGTAAAATAAATAAAGCTAAGCTCTCAAAAATTTGCACGTACACTCCTCCCACAAATTAAATAAAAGTCACGAAAGATGAAAAATATCAATTGAACATTGCGGAATTTATTAGAGAATTTATAAGGCTCGGTGTTGAAATGATCCCCTTGGACGTTCTAGTGTTAAATGACTTCAATATGTCATTACAAACAGTAGATGTCTGGCATTTAGGAGTTGTACCTTGTACCATGGAAGACTACATATTGACCATCATAACTACAATTCTGAAAAGAAGGTCACCATATTGGGTGGTAGTACAGATACCGTCCCACAAGTTCAATTTTCCCCTAGAAATGAGAAGGAAAGTCGCTGTAGGCGGGGTTTTGACATCAGTGATTTTAACACGTGATGCGTGATGTCACACAAGGTGGGGCATTTTACGGTGTTTCTCTGTGGCGGTGGTAAGCCGTTTTGAAGCTGCTTCGTTATTCTTTTGAGTGTCATGGAAGTGTTGCAGCGATTGGAAAGATGTCGGAACATTTCAATATGGATTTTTTTCTTCAATTGCGGTTGAAAGGGAAGAGGAATGTTGTTGGATTGGTTTGTGGGAGAAGGTTTATTTGGTTTGGAGTAGAAGGACCCGATTTGCAAAGTGTGCTGGTATGCTAGGCCTAACGTGGATGACTGTGTAGTTGAAGAGGTGAAGTTATCCGACAGATAAAAGGAATAAAAGTTAGTATGCCGTTTTTATTTTGTTCGCTGCACTGAGAAAATGGGGGAGGGAAGGATTAAGAGACGAAGGGAGTGGAAAGGGAACAGGAGAAAGGGATTAGAGGGTTAAGGGGGGGAGTAGGAAGAGACTGCCAAGAAAACAGGGGTTGGGAGGTGGAGAGGGGAAGGGGGAGGAGAAAGAACATGAGGAAGAGGTTAGAGGGGAGGGGTGAAGGCTGGAAGGAGGAAAAAGGACGGAGCCTGTATTGTGACGTAAGCAACATGGCGGCAAGCCAGGACAAAGTTGCCATGCGGGCTGGAAACACTTCCCACTAAAAACGAAATGGGACGGTATCTGTACTAGCGTCGCATATTGAAACACATAGTGTAAGGCGAAAAATACAAACTACGTCAATTAGCACCAGAGGGAATTATCACAGGGAAAATTAATAGAAGCAGAAAAAGAGGAGGATTTAAAGGCATGGGACTAGGCACAGAAAGCAGTGCTTATGTGAGCGGAAACATGGAAATGTTCCATATTGGCTGTCAACATCCAATTTCGAGTCGCTTGATGATGATGATCATGGAAGATTGATTTGAATCATTACGTTAAGTGTATAAGATGAAAAAACCACGTCAAATATCGGAAATTGATTGCTTCATTAAGTTTTAAGGCTCAAAGACAGTTGTTATATTGCGTCATTACGTATCGAGCACACACACCCAGTGCAAGAGGTATAACTGATTAATTACATACATTATAAGCATTAATCTGAAAGCTTGGGAGATATATTTGCTAGTTTACAAGTATTTGAGACTTTTGTATGTGAATTTTCTACCTGGTATTGCACCTCGTATTTTATTCCAAATATAATTTATAATGTCACCTTAGGACTGCGTTATGGTATCGTGATTTTACGTCCTCAACGTTATGACGTCAAAATTTCGGAGTGGCGGATCCATTTTTTTTAGAGGGGCCTAAAATTTCATAAACTGCTAACATTACAGTATCATATCATTTAGGATGAACAGTGCCAGTTACGAGGTTTATTTAAGCTATTCATCATCATCATCATCATCATATTCAACCATTATCTATCCACTGCTGGATGAAGGTCTCTCCAAATGCTTTCCACACAAGTCTATCCTGAGCAATTCGCTTCCACGTCACCCCAACCTGTTTTCTTATTTCATCCACCCATCTAGTTTGAGGACGTTTTCTAGGTCTTCGGTGGTCTCTTGGAATCCAGTTCAGAATTTCTGTTGTCCATCGTTGATCAGTTCTTCTTGCAATATGCCCAGCCCATCGCCATTTCAGCCCTTTTACTTTAACAATGATGTCCTCTACTCTAGTTTGCTCTCTCACCCAAGTGTTTCTTTTTCGATCTCTCCTAGTTATTCCAAGCATGCACCTCTCCATGCTCCTTTGCGTTGTCTGTAACTTTCGTATTGCTCCAACTGTTAGACTCCATGTCTCTGATCCATAAGAGAGGACTGGCAATACACACTGGTTGAAGACCTTTCTTTTTAGACACAAAGGCAATTTCCCCTTCAGGATAAAACTGTTTCTTCCAAATGCACTCCAGCCAAGTTTAATACGTCTGTTGAGTTCTTTCATAATGTTGCCATCCATTGAAATCAGCTGGCCAAGGTAAATATATGAATCAGCAATTTCTAGCTCAATGTTGTCAACTTGTATTTTTGTTTCCTCTACGAAATTATTGAACATGATCTTAGTTTTTTGTAGGTTCATCTTGAGTCCAACTTCTTTACTTCTAGTTGAGAGCTCCTGTACCATGTCTTGGAGTTCTGATGGGTTCGTTGAAAAAATAACAATGTCATCAGCAAACCGCAAATGATTTAAATATTCACCATTTATTTTTATTCCCTTGTTATTCCAATTTATCTGCTGAAAAATCATCTGTAAAGCTGAAGTAAAAAGTTTTGGAGAAATGGTATCTCCCTGCCTCACACCTTTACCAATTTTGATAGTTTTGGTATCTTTATGTAACCGAAATTTTGCACTTGCATTTTTATACACACGTTTCACCATGTCAATGTACACATCCTCGATGTCTGTTGATCTTAAAGAGTTGATGACTGCTGATGTTTTAATAGAGTCAAAGGCCTTCTCATAGTCAATAAATGCCACACACAATGGAAGTTCATATTCATGTGTTCTTTCAATTAATTCTCTTAATACTTGAATATGGTCCACTGTACTGAATCCACTTCGAAATCCAGCTTGTTCTCTTGGTTGAGCTGCATCTAATTTTTTCTGCAGGCGATGTGTTAGCACTTTTGTGAAGATTTTATAAATAGCAGGTAACAAGCTAATTGGTCGGTAATTTTTTAAATCCTCTTTATCACCTTTTTTATGCAAAAGAATTACTGTTGCAGAATCCCATTGGTTTGGTATGTTACCGCTGTTAAGACATTTGGTAAAGAATTTTGCAAGTATGTCTTCTACATATTCTCCAGCTTCTTTTAGGATATCTAATGTAATACCATCATCACCAGGGGCTCTTCCTTTCTTCATACTTTTTATTGCAAATGAAACTTCTTCTTTTAAGATTTTAGGAGCTGTTCCTTCGACTATCTCAGAGTCTTCGTTTAATCCACTGTTACTTTCATATAGTTTTTTGTAGAATTCTTCAACTCTTCTAAGTATTTCTTCCCTATTTCTTGTTACGGTGCCATCCTCTCCTTTTAATGCAATGATGTGTTTCTTCCCAATAGACAAACTCCCTTTAACAACCCTAAGGCTCTTGTTATTTTCAATGGCTTTCCTTACTAGCTCACAGTTGAATTTTCTTATGTCTTCTTTCATGCTTTTGCGCAGAGTTTTACAAAGTTCTATGTACTCAATCCTGGAACTGGTATTTCGATTGTCCACCTTCATATCTCTTCGCCTTTTCATGAGCTGTTTCGTCTTCTCAGATAATTTGCTATTGTGCTTTTTACAGGTTACACCACCAATTTCCCCAGCAGTTTCAACTATTGTCTTAACAATGTTTTCATTTGCTTCTGAGATATCACTTTCATCAATAAGTCCTTCCAGTGCAGAAAAGCGATTTTTTAATTCCAACTTGAATGCCTCGGTATTTTCTTTTAATTTCTTTAAATCCACCCTCTTACTTACTTGTTTCCTAATGAGCTTCTGTCGTTCTAATTTAGTATTTAAGTGCACTTTACATCTCACCATTCGATGATCACTTCCAGTATTAAATCTGTTCAGTACACTGCAATCTTCAATAATTGATTTCTTGTTTGCCAGGATATAGTCAATTTCACTAGTTCCCCCATTTGGGTGTTTCCATGTCCATTTTCTTTGCGGTTTCTTCTTAAAAAATGAATTCATGATGCTAAGGTTTTCAGCTTCTGCAAATTCGATGAGTTGATCGCCACGTTCATTCCTTTCCCCATATCCGTATTTACCAACCGATGTCTCTCCTTGTTCCTGTTGTCCAATTCTTGCATTGAAATCCCCCATGATGAGCTTGATATGTTGTTTCCCTTTGGTGTGTAACTCTTTGATTTCTTCATAAAATTCTTCAACCTCTTCGTCGGTATGGCTTGATGTTGGTGCATATACCTGTACTATTTGAAGTTGGTATCGCTGGGTTAGTTGAACAACGAGCCTCGCTGCTCGATCTGATGTACTTTCAACTTCCAGAAGACAGTCTTTAATTCTTTTGTTGATTAAGAAGCCAACACCACTTGTTCTTCCAGTTTCCGTTCCTCTATAATAAAACAAATGTCCACTTTTAAGTTCCACCAACTCTTCACCTTTTCTTCTAACTTCACTGAGTCCTACAATGTCCCATTTGATCTTGTCAAGTTCTTCTTCCAATTCCTGAAGTTTTGCTTCAGAAGCAAGGGATCGTCCATTATACGTTGCCAAGGTCAATAACAAACGGCAGCCTGGGCCATTCCAGTGATTCTTAGCACCCCCTGCTTTCATGCCACACTGACCGCTGCCTTGATCAGGAGCACTCCAGCACCTGGAGACTAGGGGCCATGGTTTCTGGTGTGTCAACATAATGGAGGAATTAGCCATAATTTCACCACGCTGGCTAGACGGGTTGGTGAATTAGCCCTCCCCTTCCGCCTTTCTATCCGTGCAGCAAATATTAATTTGCCACATAAATAGAAAGCTCAGCCTGCACCACTTGAAGGCGGGGTAGGACACTAGGTTACTGGCCTGGCCGGTTCCACACATCGTCACATACGTTCAGCGTGTGGGTCTCCTTCCAGTTAGATACCAGCAACCCTTTTGCAGGCCACTTAAGCTATTAGCATCCCTTATATCTGCCAAGGTAATTGTATGTATTGCTTAATATGATTTTGTTAGTTTACCATTTAAAGTTATATTTTCTATCCCTACTCTTTTAAAGCTTTCGTCTTAATCTCCCCCACTCTTTCCTCATTCGGTGATCAACGATATAACATCGGCACTTCCATTATTTCTTATCTAGGGCACCAATCGGTGTAAAATTAAGGTCAGTCGTACGTTAAAGGGTCTTCACTTCCAGTGTTAGATTAGGCATCGTTATTCCTCTTTGTATAGTAGATGGTATTTTTTCCTCCTTATAGTTCTACCAATTTTCTCTGGTTCTTTCTATTTATTATACTTGATTTTTTTCATTTTTCCTGTGTATGTCTATTTTGCGTTTTCTCTCCCTTAGGGTTACCCCGAGCGATATTCTCAACATGCGAATTTTTGTTACATGGGACACTTTCTCCTATCTCGGAAAACATTACTTTTAACGCTTATTAAAAACCATTTGAAAAAATAATTATTATAATTATATTTATAAATCACATATAGTTTTCCCATAAGAATAGTTTATTGAAATCTCATTTCTGTTTTTACAAACGGAAGTACTAAAATTATGAAAAATAAGCATTTCTGTCTGACTAGTAAAAGTAGGTTTAAAAATATTTATCACTCAAACGTTCGCAGTTTTAAGTGTAGTGTCGTTAGTAATGAATACTTTAATTTGGTCCTTTTCCCTAACTCGAAAAATTATAGAAGGAGGGATGTTTTCTGATTTACATCGGATAAAATGCATCTTTTTTAACTGAATAAGAATAGCTAAGAGTTCTCTCTGTGTTCATGATAATAGTCCAAATCTTTATGAATTTTTATGTAGTTATTTACTGCTGGCCATCCAACATGCAGTACCATGAAGAAATCACCCATTGAGCTTGAAATTTTCATTATGCGTAAATTTCAATAGGATATATAAATGATTAACTCTGCAGCTCATGTGCAAATCATGTGCGTTAGTAACCTCACATTAAATTCCTATAAATTGGGAAAACAGGAAGCTCGTTTTAAGAATTGGAATTATGTTTTCTTGCTGAATTTTTATATAGGAAGCTTCAACATGCCTCGTCGAAAAACACAGAAGTCATTCGTGGACATTTATAAGTTTGACATGGGAAGAATTGTGGCTCATGGAGACTACGGATTATCATTCCTGGATATCAGTACTCCTATTGAACGAAATCAAGTAAGAGTGATATGAATACGGAAGCGGTGGGTGCAGGAGAGACGGACGAATCGACTGGAAGGATGGCATCATCCTCATCACAATGCCGATTGAAAGGACTGGTACGTTGTGATCATGGCAATGACAGACTCTACTGAAACCTCAAGAACCCTGGCGTAACAATTAGGATTTGTTGCGTAACATCTTGTATCAGCAAGTACCATTCGACGTTATTGGCAGCAGAGGGGAATTTTTACATGGCGTCCACTGTTGCGATTATCTTGACAAATGGCACGACGTTGTCTTGTTAAACAAAATCTTACTTCTGCCTACAACACCACGATAGTTGCATCCAAGTCTGGTGGCGTCGAGGCGATGGACTGCAGGACTCCTGCGTTATGTATTATAATCCTGCATCATCATAACTGTCCGTGTGAATTGAAAGGACTGGTACGTTGTGATCATGGCAATGACAGACTCTACTGAAACCTCAAGAACCCTGGCGTAACAATTAAGATTTGTTGCGTAACATCTTGTATCAGCAAGTACCATTCGACGTTATTGGCAGCAGAGGGGAATTTTTACATGGCGTCCACTGTTGCGATTATCTTGACAAATGGCACGACGTTGTCTTGTTAAACAAAATCTTACTTCTGCCTACAACACCACGATAGTTGCATCCAAGTCTGGTGGCGTCGAGGCGATGGACTGCAGGACTCCTGCGTTATGTATTATAATCCTGCATCATCATACCTGTCCGTCTTCGAACGTTATGGTTTGAGGCGCCATTGGATTTTACTTCGGTGCCTGCCTAATACGCATTGCAGGTACAATCAGCAGACAGCGATACACCTGTGAAGTTTTGGAATCTGTTGTCTTCCCTTATCTTCAAGGCTTGCCTGGGCCAAGTTTCAACAGACCAATGATCGTCCTTACCTGGCACGGAACATTACCATTGCACATCAAGTTGTAGGATACTACTGTTTTGGATCGTCCGTTCACCCAATCTGTCGCCCATCAAACATGTCTAATCGATGATTGGAAGCGAGTGGCCTAGCGTACACCACCCGCGGCTACGTCAGATGAGCTTTAGCAACGTGTGGAAGCAAAAGGAACCGATATACCCCAAGCATACATCCAAAATTTCTTTCTTTCAATGCCGAGGAATATCGCAGCAGCTATTGACAACTATGGCTACTACACAAAATACTGATTTCTTTGTGTTCTGCAAGTTACACGGGGCTGTAGTTTCAATCATTCCATTCTTGTACCTTATTTTATTTGTCCACTAAATATGGCTTTGATAGCTCTTGTCCTTCATAGTGTTGCGCTTTCGATGACCAGCAGTGTATAATATAAAACATTTACATACAGTCTAACCTCGATTTAACAAATTTCATGAGATTAGTGAACATAATCGTTAAACTGGTTGAACACACTTGCCGGAACCAATGTTGCACCCATGAGGTTGTGGAAAGGATGTGTACCGGACCCTTCCTTGGGCTGAAAACTTGCATGTAAAATACGTTAGAAGTAACAGCTATTACATTAAAATAATATTCTTTACATTTTCAGCCCTTTCCCAAGCAAAAGTACTGGGCGCGCTATTGATCCGAACGGAAATGATCAAAAAAGAAAACCATGAAAATGCTTACCAGCATTCTGAAGAATACATGTTAATTTTAATAAACATAAAACACAAGTATGTGCTTAATTACTGCTTCGAAAAGAAATCTTTGATTGACATTTGTTTCGATTTTTCTTAGGAGTTCGCATTAAACATTGCTTTTTTGATGTTTTAAATGCAACGTCGTTGACGTTAAACTTTAGTAAATACTTCGCACTATAAACCAGCATTCGTTTCAATTGAGTAAAGTTGATATTCTGACGACTGTTGATATCTAACTGAAATTCTACTATTTGCAACAACAGGATAATGGAGAAACGTTATCGTTAAATCGAAGGAAATGTTGACACTACTCAATGTGACTCCGTTCGGACCAACAAAGATATTCGTTAAATCGAGTATGGTTAAATTGAAGTTACACAACAATTTGAAATGGTTATATAACCAGAAACGGTTATATTTGCAACATTGTGTAAGGATTATAGAATAATTTTTGTCACCCACATTTATGTAGCTCAAACTAGAGCTTTTGTATATTTGGAAGAAAAGAGGCGCCGTACTCATCCTGGATTCGAACCAGGGTCCTCGCGTTGAGCCCGCGATGTCTTGACCAACTGGATGAACGAGGACAAGAAAAAACGTATATAAGGATGTAAGATATTATTACCCGTCATAGCAGTAACACAATTGCCAAATATGGTCAACACAGAAAAGCCTCCGGGGCGAGACTTTTGTGAGTTTTCCTAGGGGGAATTTATTACACAATAATTTTATAAAAAAATAGTTTATAAA
This sequence comes from Dysdera silvatica, assembly GCA_006491805.2. NCBI lineage: Eukaryota > Metazoa > Arthropoda > Arachnida > Araneae > Dysderidae > Dysdera > Dysdera silvatica. Next base: position 33,867,585 of record QLNU02015270.1, read on the forward strand.
AATAAAAAAAATCTCGCCCCGGAGGCTTTTCTGTGTTGACCATTATTTGGCAATTGTGTTATCCCTGTGAAGGGTAATAATATCTTACACCCTAATATACGGAGAAAAATGCGTTTGTTCTCGTTCGTCTAGTAGGTCAAGACACCGCGGGCTCAACGCGGGGACCCTGGTTCGAATCCAGGATGGGGAAAGCGTCTCTTTTTCTCCAAAATTACATAAGCTCTAGTTTGAGCTAATTAATACGTGGGTGGCAAAAATTATTGTATAATAAATTCCCCCACGAAAACTCACAAAAATCTCGCCCCGGAGGCTTTTCTGTGTTGACCATATTTGGCAATTGTGTTATCCCTGTGAAGGGTAATAATATCTTACATCCTTATATACATTGTATATTAGAAAGTTGGGGCCCTATTTTAACGAATTTTGTTATTTATATATTCGGCATGAGCTCGGATTGACTTGTTTCCTGAAGCTTACAGCTTCTCAAGAAAGAATGATAAAATCTCCTAAAGTTCTCGGATGAAAAAAGATTAGGAGGTTAGAAACTTCAAAGAATTCTTGTTTAAAATCTCGTGACCAATTCTTTGTTTAAAACGTAAAGGGATACAGGCTTCACGTTGTTGTCAGTAATTATTTTGGTATAACTATATTTATTGAAATAAGAATATCTCAACCTCATTAGTCTCATTTGAAAGGGAGAATTGCGTCGTTT
>QLNU02015270.1:33868396-33891809 GCA_006491805.2 Dysdera silvatica
AACCATAGGAGTCCAATACTTTAAACACTTCCTACAAATCCTTTTGATGTTGTGACTCGTTTTTCGATGTCACTAATACATCATCTATGTAAACATAGCAACAGGTTAAATCGCCGAATACTTTATCCACGAATCTCTGAAATGATTGGCCACAATTACGCAAACCGTATACTATCTGCATATAATCAAATAATCCAATGAAAGTAATTACTGCCGTCTTAGCAACGTCATTTATATCTACAGGAACTCGGTGAAATGCTCGAACTAAATCTAGTTTAGAAAATATTTTTCTACCGGCTAAACTAGGTGCAAAATCTTGAATTTTGGGAATGGGATATCTGTCGGGCTCAGTTACTGCATTTAACCAACGATAATACCCACACACACGCCAACCTCTTGTTCTCTTTGGCACCATATAAATTGGACTGGACCATTTGCTTGTAGATGGTCTTATCACTCCTCGTTCTAATAAGGTTTTATACTCTTTCTTCAGAAATGCTAATTTTTCTGGCGCTAAACGTCTAGCTTTAGTAAGGATGCGATGGGTAGTCCCATGTTTACTTTTAACGCCAATTAAATTAGGGTTGGTAATATTTGGAAAATTAGATAATATACTTTGGTATGATGATAACGAAGAGACTGTTGTCACTCGTAATAATGGTATATTTGCATATTCACCTTTACTGGTAAGAGATGTGGCCCTACCTATTAAACATCGATTTCGTACATCTATAAATAATCTAAATTTCTCAAGAAAACCAATACCAATAATAGGTTTAGAAATATCGGTGACTAAAAACGTCAATCCAAAGTCTCTTCTTAATCCTAAATCCAACTTCAAATATGTGTTGCCAAAAGTCTCGATTCGAGTATGGTTAGCGGCATATAAATATTACTCACCTTTTTTTTTCAGTTGCTTTTAATCATTTTTCTAGGAAAAGCTGATATTGAGGCACCGGCGGTGTCAATGGGAAACTTACTGCTAATCCACTTATATTTAACAAACAAACGGTTAACCTGCTCAAATGAACTTAACACCGTTGAATTAGGGGAGCCGTTTAGTTGTTCGGCCATTTACAGGGTTATGTAGATTTGTTAGCTTTCTCTTTGGAATTCGAATAGTACCAACAATATTCATTATCTCTGTTTTTTCCCACAAATGGATTATTTCTTCGGCGTTCATTGTTACGATCACGCGAAGCAGAACGATTTCGAATAACTGATCGCTCATATTTTTTTTAAATTTCTATTCTCTAAGATATGTGAGAGTCTCTTAACCTGCATTGACAATTCTTTAAATTGCCCTCGTAATTCGTCAATACTCGAACTCATTGATACTTCTTCAATAACAGAACTAATTAAAGCAACTTCGTTAATTTTATCGGCCATTTGTGATAATTGCTTTAAATCATCGCCACCTAGCGACAAAATTTGGTATGTATGAGTAGGTAGGCGGAGCAACCGCAAACTACGCAAAACCGAATCTCTTATTCTTCCTGCGGACAATTCCTTCATTTCTCTCAATAGTTGGGTAGGAGATTTATCACCAAATGTGAGGTCTTGTAATAACGCTTGCAAACGTATCGCTTCTAATTGAGCGTATTGCTCGTTTATGCGTTTTTTTAAAGCGAAATATGGTTTATCCAGCGAGTCTCTAACTATATCACTGACGCACAATAACAGGTCCGCGTCCAATGCAGCAGCAACAACACAGTGGAACATGGTCTGCTCCGCAGTAATTCCAGATATGTGAAACTGTATCTATAGCCGAACAAACCATAATTTTGTATTCGTTTTCCAAAACGGCGAGGCTTTAAAAGCTACTCTAACTATTTCTTTTTCGTCAGGCATAATTGTAGGAAAATATACTAAAGAGCGTCAAAATAGTGTCAAGAGCGTCAAAATAGTGTCAAGAGTGTCAAAATAGAAACCAGAATCAAAACTCTCACCTAATAGTCTTCGTTGATTACGTTCGGATCACTTATTTAGCGGTTGCAAGCCATTTATACCACATATGACTCCATATTGTTCTCAGAAGGTTATTATTATTATAGTTATTGCAGTCTTAAACATGATTTAAATATTATAAAGACGAAATCCATATTTGAATACTGACGAAGTAAGAACGAATTTTAACAGATCTTTATTAACAACAAAACAAGGAACAGAATGAATTCATATATAACTTAAACTTTCAGAAAATGCAATTAATGAACGCGATCGTGAACACGTAATCCGTACGATTCACGATATTATTAAAATTTTATATTTTGTTTATCTATTGACATATAGTCACAATAATATATATATATAACAAAATATGATGAAGTGCATTTCCTTTTCCAACTATTGGATTTTTCTGGGCCTGTATTATTTGCTGCTTTTAAAATTGTGTTTTTCTGAAACGGCTTTGTTCTGACGAAACAAACATTTTTGCTTCGAAGCCCAATATTGCTGTTTTACTTATTTTCCGAAACTAAACCCATTCGTCTTCTGTCATTGGGCTATCGACTGTATATCTTTCGAATTCGGTAAAGAAATCTTTCCTCTAAAATTTCCAAAAGACAAAGCAGACATCACAAATGCAACTTCTATTTTAATGCTCTTACCAAATTCAAATATCTGAGAAAAGTTTTGTTTTTAGTGTGACTTGCCTCTAATAAGTATTGAGTAAGCATTAAATTAACACCACTTGAGATAACCATTCTCCACCAAGACTTATTTAAATACGAATAAATGGAGCGTCATTCATATCCTCGGTGGCCTAGTGGTTAATGCACTCACGATCTAACGGAGGGACCCAATTTCGACTCTGAGCAGGAGATGGTGTCACCTTTTCTCCTATACTTTAAAAGCTTTAATTTGAGATCAAGTATGGGTGTCTAAAATTACTACCTATAATCCCCTAATTGTCCACCTTTTAGGGGCAGTCGCTTTCCAAGTGGTTTGTCTCAATATTGATAGAACTGCGTGCAATTAAATGAGGGTAGCCAGATACACGACCAGATACTCGACGCTAGATACTCGATTCGATCTAGTAGCCGGATACTCGACTCGATCTAGTAGCCGGATACTCGACTCGATCTAGTAGCCGGATACTCGACTCGATCTGGTAGTCGTATACTCGACTCGATCTAGTAGTCGGATACTCGACTCGATCTGGTAGCCGGATACTCGACTCGATCTAGTAGCCGGATACTCAACGGTAGCCTAGGAACCGTGTTTACAGCCTTTCCAAGCCAGTGGAAACTACTTAGAAAATTAGTGTAATGGAATCAATTATTACAAGTGCAAAGTTTTATCAACAAACGGCCGGTTAGTTCTCTAAAAAAGATTTACATGTCAGGAAAGTGATGTATTCGCCAATGAATATGTTACGGTTGATAAAATTTCAGAAATCAATTACGCGTCGTTTTTGAAAACTGACAAATTACGATGATTGATAAGTCCTCTAAAAATACGTTTTTAGGATAAATGCCAATTTCTGCAAAAATTTTCCATTAAGAATATGAAGTTGGTCATGGTTCTGATGTACGATGAGAAATGGGAGGTGTTATTTTATCAATTTTATCAACACAGCAATTGTCAGTTTCGCATTTATCAAATATGTTTATATTATTTTATAAAGTTTAGCAGGTTAGCGCGTTGAATAAATGCACCGATTATTCCTTTATTAAGAGCACCGGATCTTTTTGTCAAATTCAGTTTTATTTATTAATTAATAATTTATTAGTTAATTATCACCAATTCTTTATTTAATTTTAATAATCGATGTTCCATTTAAAATATTTATTTAACCTTGGTTTATCAAATTTATCAATTCCCGATATTGAAAGTTAAATGGGGGGCGAAACTTTTTAAATTGATAAGGATATCAGCTTCTCTTCTGGGGCCTCCTCCCAACTTTATTGATATCATAAATTGACTTTGTGAAATTGGCATACTTTTTACCTAAGGAATAATAACAAAAATAGTAGTAGTCATTGTCAACTTTAGTGTTTGGTTGCAGAAAGACTGGAAGAATATTCCTGTCAAAATCAAGGGAAATTTAGCGTAAAATACGTCTAAATGAAAATCACTGTTATAATTAAAATTAAAAGTAGACCGACTCGTTACCCAAACGCGAAACAAATCCATGTTTTCCAAAAGAAGAAAATGTCCGATTGCTTTTGATATCACAGTGTACATAAGCTTCGTATTATTTTACGGAACTGCGTTTTTACGATCGGTAAGAAAGATTTGTCTGTTCGTGCCGGATAAGAAAATCTGGCCCTGTCCCACCTCATCTCCTCTCACCATCCTTGTCTAACTTTTTACAGAGATCCAATTTTTGGGTGGTCTTCGATTTTACCATGTTTGGCTCAGTATTGTCTTGTTGCTCTTGCGCCATAAAAATCCAAACAAACAAACTCCCATCCGTAATGACCCTTCCTTGTAAATTAACATGCATTGACTATTCCGACATTCGAACAAACAATGTGCAATGGATCAAAGAATGTAAAATTCGCATTCAAAGAAACGTTAAATTTACACACTATTGCGTTGGTTGCAAAAATATGCCATATGTAATTAATATTAGTTCCTATTTGCGAACTTTCGATTTTACGAACCACTTTAGGGGTCTGTAAAAGTTCGTAAAATCGAGGGTTCACTATAGATATCTCTAGAGTTCTTCCTTCCTAGTAGAACTCCTTCTTCCGTTCTTCCATTTTCTTCTTTAGAATTTCATATTCTCTCTATAATTCCCGCTACCCTCGTTAATTAGGTTACATTCATACTTATTTTCAAAAGTAAATATTTTTTCCCAAAAGTAAATATTTTTTCCCTGTTTAATTGAAACGTATATTTTTACGTGACGATACATTATGCCTCTTACCACTATGAATCTAATACATAAGTGTAAGTAAACGGGTAGGCATTGCTTGGCACCGCAAAGAAAATTGCAAACCAATGGTATGTGCGAGCTCATAACCCCCACCAAGACTTCGAAACTAGCTACGCCAGTGATAGATGTACTAAGAGAGAAAATGTTAATATAAAATGAATCGGAACTGGTTTCAACAGAAAATTGAAGAAACATAAAAAGAAAATTAAAAACCACGGTTGAAATCCTAGAATCAAGCACGATATCTGGTAGTGACAGGTGAAATGTTATATCAGCAAAATGGAATCCGCCTTCAAGTGTTTCAAAATTCAAAGTGTTTATGAATAAAGGATTTTGCCACGCGGGTTGGCATTTTTTTTTCATTTTTTAAATGTGGCAATTTTTTTTTATTTAATATAAATCATAATAAGCTTCGCAGAGATATTCTTCCAGTACTTGTAGTGGATCCACTGTCATGATACGACACTTGGTATTTGTAAGCAAATTTCTAAAAATTTAATTTTATGCACGACCTTTCAGGAGCTTGAAACCTTTCATTCCTATGTATCTTCTTTCAACAAAATTAATATGAAATTATCAACTTATCTTCACTTTTCCGTTGCTAAAATTTGCTCTGTAAAATAAGCACGCTGAAGACCTCGAAAAACTTCTTCGAATATTTTTTTTAATTTAAAAGGGACTTTTGACGCCACGTTTCGAAAGAAGACTCAATTTTTAAGATTGAAATTAAAAAAAGAGAGAAAGGAAAGAAAGAAAGAAACCCCGGAAAAATGCCCAGAAACTTTGAAGTTCATAATTTGGAAATTTCGTTTCTTTTAAAGTTTCCTCTTATCAAATTTCTGAGAACGGTTTCCACTTTAGAGACTTCTGAGGGACTTGACTAATTACTGTGAAATTTTCGCGCTAAATTTAGGGACATTAAATTCAGCTTCGCTTTCGTCAGCTCTCGAAGAATTCAAAAAGCCGTTTATAACGTTTCCGCTAACGCCGAAATTGAAATTACGCGGAACTTTGTTTAAAAGTAATTTGAAATCCGCGTGTTCTTTAATAGTTTTATTTCTTTTTGTTATTATAGCTTTGGAACTCAGAATCCTCAAAAATTAAAATTTTTTTTTCATAAAAACTAATTTCGACCGACATCTGCCTTGGGCAGTAAATAATAATATCTCTGTACTTATCTTTAACACGAGTTACTTAACGTGTTATCTAAAGCCTCCCTTATGCGATCATTTCGAGCTTCAGTTCGAGCTTTCGACTTCAATTCGAGCTTCAGTTCGAGTTTTCGGCTGCAATTCAAGCTTCAGTTCGAGCTTTCGGCTGCAATTCGAGCTCCAGTTCGAGCTTTCGGCTACAATTCGAGCTTCAGTTTGAGCTTTCGGCTACAATTCGAGCTTCAGTTTGAGCTTTTGGCTTCAATTCGAGCCTCCGTATCACGCTTTATGCCTACTGACCCTATAGTCAATAGAAATGAAGGACCGTGGTAGTTTGACGCACAATGTGAAAGCTGATGACCAGCCCGAAAAGCGTCCGTTCGAGCTTCATGTCGCAAGAAAGAATTAGTGGAAAAATATAGAAAATGGATGTGAAGTTTCACCATCTAAGTACGACACAAAGCTTCAATGCTGGTATGAAGTGCGATCGGAATGGAAGCTTGGATTGATGCAAAAAGCGTTTTTGTACAAAGGTCAAGTGTTTCCTTTGGTTCGGTTTTCGAATAACTGAATCTGAATTGAGCTCTGATCTACGATAAAGGCAGAAACGGTCGATGAAGCTTCAGTTCAGTTCATGGAAACATATTAAATATATACAGTGTGTTTATAAAGTCGTCATGCTCAGTTAAACAGCAATAGCTTTTTAAATAACCGTTATAAAATTGAAATGAATATATCTTTAGATTGCTTAAATATTATATTTTCATTTAATACAGTAGACATGACTAATTCCCTACCAGTTCTCTCTCGTAAAAACTGGTCGCCTTCTCCAGGTGGTTACTTTACCAGGTTTCACTATATATTGAACCTGATATATTCTATAGCTGTCGGACAGGGGAAAATATCGTTATGGGCTGCACCATTACCCGACGGATTTCGCTGCATAAGGATTTTGTATAAAACATAAGCAAATGCAGTGAAACCTGGTAAAGTGACCGCATGGTTGTAGTAATCACTTTTTATAAAAGAAAACTAGTAGGGACTTATACACGCCTATACCAAAGTCTGTCGTATATAGTTGTTTGTTTGTTTGTTTGGCTTTTTTATGGCGCAAGAGCATCTGGGCTATACTGCGCCAAATATATAGTGATGTATATAGTGACCACTTCTTTTTATGGTGATTATTGCAGTCCAGTCCCAAGGGTGGTCACTTTAGGTAAGTTCTACCGTATATATTACTTAGACGAGGTTAAGTAATAAAGTTTGTGTGAGTTATAAGGCGCCATGACAGCAAGTGTTATGCTACGCCGGAATCCGAACCATTTGCGGTTGAGGGAACCAACCCCCGGATTAAGGTGGGCAAATGGTCGGTAGGAGGTTTTTTTCTGCGCAATTGGGAATCGAATTGGGTTAACCCCATGCTAAGCGAGCGCGTTACCATTGAAGAACCGCAGAGCCGTATATAGTAAGAAGCAGAATTTAAAACAGTTACGAGAACTAAATATAAAATGAATGGATTACTTCAAGGAAGACCAACTATGTACGTATTAAAAACTGAATAAAGTCAGAGGTAATCTTTCGTATGCATTTTCGTATAATGCATTGGCGTGCAAAAATCAAGAACGGGGCAGTTTTTCGCATGTAACGTCGCACCCCAGTGTTTCAAATGGGTAAAAAGCATAACGTAACGTCATCGAGATATAAAATTACGGAAAAGGTGAACAATACTGACCAAGAAAGGAATCCAAAGGATACAAAGGACTTTTATTCAAAAGTGGGCTTTCAGCACAGGAGGATAGAAGACAGAAATGTCCATGTTACAAGCAGCAGGCAAGAAAAACATAGTTTTTAGTAGGAGATATGATAACCCCTGATTGCGATGCAGGATGTACACCATCTGTTCATGCTCAGTAAGAGGTTGTCGACGAGCTCTTGAGGCATCATGGCCCATTCCTCTTGTAATGCCGATCACAGCTGAGGAATTGTTGCTGGTGGATGACAATGTGCTGTCAAGCATCTCCCGAGAACATCTTCCATGTTTTATTGGATTCGGATACGGAGACCTATGTGACCACTCCATGCGAAAAATATCTTTATTCCCTAACAGCTCAGCGATAGCCGCTGTACGATGAGGTGTAGCGTTGTCATCCATGAAGAGGAATTCTGGACCCACAACACCCTGGAAAAGACAGACATGAAGAAGGAGAACTATGGTACAATAGCGATCGCCAGTGACTGAACCTCCTTGGAAGATGTGGAGCTCCATACAGCCACCAAGCATTATGCCTCCCCAAGCCGGAACTCCTCCACCTCCAAATCGGTCCCTTTCGACCATGTTGGAGGGGTGATTGCGCGTTCCCTCTCTCTCTCTCAAAATATATGGACGTCCAGAATCGATAGTGGGTCTAAATCGGCTCTCATTCGTAAACCGCACTCGACTCCATTACTGGGCTCTCCCATTCCTTGTGTTCCTGGCGCCAAGAAAATGCCATTCCCGATGGATAGGCGTCAATGGTACACAACGTACTGGCTGCCAAGCGAATAAACCACCTATGTGCAATCTCCTAGCCACGGTGAAACGCCATAGCAGCTGTCTAGTAGTGTATTGTACGCATAGGCGTAGAGTTATATTGGTACCCACAAGCTCACATTACGCGTATATGCGTATATGTGTATATGTGTATATGCGTATCGGACTCTAGGCATTCAATCGATGGGTCTTTCGGTAGATTCTGCCTGTTCATTCCGCTGTTATATTACTTTTTCATTTCGCCTTAATTTTTGCGCACCAGTGTAAGAGTCATATATGCTCAAACTCGTATGGTAAATGGTATCATGTGTTTATACGTATATCTTTCGTTAATTAAGAGCGAAAAGAAACTTATGTATTTTAAATTAATTTTTTTATTTCCTGGGACAATATATTTACATTTTTATCGAAGTCTGTCTCTCACAGCCAGAAAGATAAAAGCCTTAAAGTAAAATTTTCAAATTTAAGAAAACTTCATAAAAATCACTTTTATTAGCAAATAGCGGAATATAGGCTGATAGAGTGGATGTTAAGAAAAGGAAAAGCTAAGATTGCTTTTAATGAAACTTAAAAACGCAGAGGAAGCAAATTAGAAAGAATAACGCCCCTGTAGCCTTCTTGGTAAATCATTTAACAAACTTGGGATTTCGCTCTCTTTAGTCACAGCACCTTGTCAACTACTGAAAGAAAAAGTCTGCATGCAGTCATTAGTGACGTGGTATGGTCCTGGGTCACATTGTTGATGAAAGCAAGGAGGCGGGAATATTGAGTTTGCTGAACAAAATTTCGAGGAACTATTCGTGTCTTACATGAGCCTGCCAACGTCCTTTCGAGTACAAGTTGCAAAGAGAAAATCGTTTTTACACAAGTTACTTGGAACTAATTGAACATTAAAGGTAATCATCATGGCATTGCAAATAGTGAATTTTTGGTAAAGCATTGAAAATTGTGTTCTTCCATAAAGGTGACCATTACTATATTAAAACCTGTAGAATTTTGATGAGACATTGAAAATGGTGATCATTAAAAGACTGATCATAATGTCATTGAAAGAGGATCAAATTAATTGAAAAAGGTGATCATTATATCACTAAAATTGTGAATTTTTGTTGAAATATGAAAATTGATGATCATGTCATTGTTTCAACTCAAATCTTATCATTGATTCGATTTGAAGGTGTATCATTGGTTCTAGTTAAACTACCTTGAAATTAACTTGAGTTAAATCAGCGTGTCATTGATTCAGGTTAAATTATATTGCTATTGATTTAAGTTAAACTATATTGTCATTGCTGCAAATTAAATCATTATGTTATTGCTGCAAATTAAATCGTCATGTCATTGCTGCAAATTAAATCATTATGTCATTGCTGCAAATTAAATCATTATGTCATTGCTGCAAATTAAATCATTATGTCATTGCTGCAAATTAATTCGTCATATCATTGAAAATCAATCAATTAATCACTCTTGATATGCTTATAAATGCACATTATTACCAAAGGTATGCAAGCCGTGAAGGAAGAAATTTAGTTCTTAATTTCACCAATAAAGGGAAACAATTTCCACGTCGACAACGAATTCCGTTAAGATAAATTTTGATGAAATTCTGGTACATTTATGAAACTCTCTATAAAGTTCTTAAAATTATATTTGTCTTGAGTTTCTTTTCTTCACCATAATCAAACTGTTCATGGATTTCATGAAACAGTTTTCCATCATGTTTCCTTGATCTCTGATAGTTTCTTGCTATCTAGTAATATATTCAGATATCTATACCTCGTTAACCTTTCTTGCAATATGGACTATTCTACGTCTTGAAGAAAATCGCTTAATTTTAGTCATCATCATGATCTATAAATACTAATATGAATACTAGAGAACATTCACTATAATGCTATTCTATGGAGAAAAACACTTCCACTTCAAACATAAAACATAACGTTTTAATTTAAACTCCCTTGCACGAACTGTCGACAAAACGAATACAAACTCTGAACTACTAAAGTCACACAATCTGTTAATACAGCATTGGTCCCAATGCTGTTAATACAGCATTGGGACCATTCGCAAAGGACGTCCTTGCTTTAGGGGAGAAGGGGTCAGGCTCAAGCGAACAAAGTAGGACATAAGGAAAGAGGATTTGTTTCATTATGGATCATCCACATTTTAATTATTTCCTTATAAATCTAATGGAAAAGACATACGCTTTTTTTATTTACTTACATTCCCCATTTTAATTTTTTTTCTTATGAATTTGATGGAATACACACTTTTTTCCAAAAAGGAATTGCATGACAATTTGAAACACGTGTTGGAATTGCAGAAGAAAAGTAGGGTTTTTTGGAAAGCACAGAATAGCTTTTTGAAAGGGAAGGTTTGGAAAGGTTTAAGGTTTTAGATTTTTGACACAGATGGACACTCTAGACATATTTTATAATTTTTTTGCTTCTTTTATGGGGGAAACACAAGAGGCTAAAGAAGCCGAGTAACCTTACCTTATTCCCCCCTCAGAAATACATAATGTGGTGGCGGTGGACATTAAGATTATAGCCCATTTGCGTACATCCTAGATGCGTACAAGTCAGAAACTGTCCCATTTGCGTACAAAGAGTGGGGTTAGGGGGAGAAAGGCGTTATGGGGATGGAGTAAATCTGTTTCAAGAGAATCAGAGTTTGGCGATTTAGCGCCTGTTTTACTTATAGAAATGTATCTCTATTTCAAGTGTATATTTGATCCCTTATTCAAAAGAATCAAGCACAGCATCTGCTAAATAACATAATTATGATTCACAATAATTTTTGATATTTTTTAAACGTTAAAATTTAAAAAATGCGGGAAATCTTTCTTAACTTTTAGCTTAATGTGTGTATAGCTTACAGTAAGGTCTGACATATTCGGCGTTCCTTTTGACAATTTTAACAAAATCGAGTCTTTAATTTACTTTTTTAATTTTCCTCATAAATGTATAATATACTATGTACAGTCGAACCTCGTTAAGACGAACACCAAAGGGAACAAAAAATCTGTTCGTATTAACAGTAATTTGTCTTATCCGGAAAGGAAGGTATGCTGTACAAGCTGGTGGGACTTCAGAAAACGGTTTGTATTAAAAAGTAATTAGCCTTAAGCGTGTTCGTCTCAACGAGGTGTGACTGTATTTTGTAAATTTTAAATAGCAATAAGCTGCCAGTTCGAAGTCTGGATAAAACTGTGCCGGAAAATAATTGAAAATTTTCGTTTATACAAAACTACGGTAAAGAAATACGGGATTATATTTGTGTGCTGCAAAATTGGTAGCCAAATTATCAGTAACTGTAACTGTGAGCACATTTTCTCATCTTGTACGTATCTGTGACAAACTTTGGCATGTACGCATCTAGGATGTATGCAAATGGGGCAACACCGGACATTGATCCCCGGAGACTGGTCAAAGGAGCATTTGCCCCTTCTGGCCCAACAAGTTTCTCAGGTTTTACTGTTGTTTTGCTCCCTCCTTGAAAATCTGAAGGCACTGATGAATGGAAACGCATTGTCGTAGAAAGAAATTATTTTATTACTCAAGTTGCGTTGGTCCATTTCCTTCGCCCTTGGGCAAATGTAACACTGTAAAGAAAAATATTTTTTACGTATTTACGAGATGGTGGACTTCTTTTTTTTTTATAATTTTGAAGAACGTATGGGAGCGGGGTAGTCGTCTGTCAGACATCCGCCACAGTGGGGAGGGGTTGAGTGAAATCGGACAAACGCAGACAGAAGGTGGGGGGGTTAAAAGGGCTAAAACCATGCGGACGTCTTTTGGGAATAGTCCCACTACATTTCTCGCGACTTTCAGTCCCCTACCTTTGCATCTTTATGCGTTCTCACTTTCTATCATTCTTTACGTACACAAAATATCACAATTTTATATCTTTGCGACACAATAAGCGAATTTAGAAATCTAGCGGGAGAAGGAAAGATTACCCGCCAACTAGAAAAAATCTTACAAGAAAGGGAAAGATTTCTTGCCAACTAGAAAAATCTAGCTGGAAAAGGAAAGATTACTAGGTAACTAGACAAATGTAACAGGAAAGGGGAATTATTACTCGCCAACTAGAAAAACTTAGTCGCCAGGTGACCACTGGCGACAAGCTTTTTCTATTGTAGTTGGCGATTAAGAAACCTCTTTTTCTGTATGCAGGGTCAACCAAAAGTACTTATAAATTTCAAAAATTCGTAAAAAAAGGAAAAATCATCGTATTGAAGCGATTGGTGCCGTAAATATTACCTGGATAATTTTTGAACGTAATAAAAGAAGTATTTAAAATGTCACCGATAGGTGACGCTTTAGACATTCGAAACAATGAAATCTTGTGTAACCCAATTTACCTAACAAAGCTTATTTTGACAAAGTTAACACTTTTGCAGAATTTTGTCCTTTATACCAAGTTTATTAATAAATCTAATGAAGAACCCAATTCAGCTCTGTTGTAACAGCTTTATTTGCATACTTCTAGCAGATGTGATCATGTCAACGCCAACTGTTGGCTTCCTAATTGGCGAACTAATTTTTTTCACTGTATTAAAAAATCCTACATCCAAATAATATTTATTGCGCAAACAGCACTTCAATGCGATGATTTTTCATTGTTTTTACGCATTTTTTTAAAATTTATGCAGACTTTTGGTTGACCCTGTACATAAATATGTGTATGTGTGTATTATAAAGATTTTATTTCAGGAAAGAATGGTCAACAGTTGTAGATTATTCCAAGGACGAACTGGGTCCTTTCGAAGGGCGGATATTTTGAACTTTCGGAGGAGCGAGTCCTTTCGCCCATGAGGACGCACCGGTCCGAGGGCCGGCCGCCCTGTCCGCCCCTGAAATATCCACTCTCTTAGTCAACCTGCGTCACTGGAACCAAGAAATCAATAACCTACAATATGAATTACGGAAACATTTACAATTTCGTGAGATTTGCAACTTCATTTGAATGGAATTTAAATGACAAAACGGAATTTTTAACTCCCTTAAATATAACGTACTTGCCATCTTAGAGAAATTTCTTACAGAAATTACCACGAATTATGAGAGGTAAGAAACACATCACGCAAAAGAAAAAAAGCGTGCTTAAGTTCCTGAAAGATTACCAGCGTAGCGAAAATGCATGAAACGACTGAAAAGTTTGGACGGAAACAGTCCCTGTCAAGAAGGTGTTGATTAATACAGGGCAGAAAGATTAATGGTTTAAATATTTTAATTAATTCACGGAGTGTTCTGGTCCCACTTGACACTGTGACCTGGACGAATTAATGGTTCGCGGATGCGATAACTTTGCCTCTTGGACATTGTTAGTAGTGTCACCAGGTTCCGAAACATTTCAAACGGTACCAAGCTGGCGTAGTTGACAGCTATTTAACATATAAAGCAACGAGTTTGCTTAGATAGGAGAACAGTCCACTCAACCGGGTTAAATAATATCCTAAACATTTTCCCTTCTCCCATGCACTGCACATCTCCTTTACCTTGTAAGATAGGAATTAAAAAATTACTCTTTAATATGATATTTTCATCGAAAGAAACTTCCACATGAAACAAAATTTTAATTTTGAAAATATAACATATCCGAAAAAAAAATTTCACAAATCATGCTTGTCTGTTGTTGACATACGAAGGAGTTAATATTATTATTAAAAATATAAAAAGGATAAATTATTTCTTCAAAATTATGTTCAATAATTTTCAGAGAAAACAAAAATACAGGTTGACAATATTCAGCTAGAAATTTCTGATTCATATAGTTACCTTGGCCAACTGATTTCAGTGAAAGACAACATTATGAAAGACGTATTAAACTTGGCTGGAGTGCATACCGAAAAAACAGTTTTATCCTGCAGAGAAAATTTCCTTTGTGTTTTCCAAAGAAAAGTTTTCAACCAATGTGTATTACCAGTCCTCTCTTATGGATCAGAGACATGAAGTCTAACGATTGCAGCGATACGGAAGTTACAGACAACCCAAAGGAACATGGAGAGGTGCACGCTTGGAATAACTAGGGGAGATCGAAAAAGAAACACTTGGGTGAGAGAGAAAACTAGAGTAGAGGGCACCATCGTTAAAGTAAAAAGACTGAAATGGCGATGGTCTTGGCATATCGCAAGAACTGATCAACGATGGACAACGCAAATTCTCAACTGGATTCCAAGGGACCACCGAAGACCTAGAAAACTTCCTCAAACTAGATGGGTGGATGAAATAAGAAAACAGGTTGATATACACCTGCAGTAGGTCCCGATATAACGAGGATCTTGGGACCAACGAAAATGCTCGTAACATCCGGTCCTCGCTGAATCCGTTTTGGTATTTGAAATTTCAAACTTTGAAAATAAAGTATGTATAGGTAACATGTGTGCATTTACTATGCATGGAGTGCTATTCCATATTGAATTTGCTTAAAATTCAATGAACAACATTCTATTAACGGGCTGTGAGTATTCACCTCGTCCCTTACAGTTCTCTAACGTAAGTTGATTAACGGCATTTCGTGTTGAAGCAAGACCAATTGTTTATACGTCATTCTATGCATGGAGTCATCTTTCCATCTGTTCTTAATAATGCAAAAGAAATTCTCGTCAAATTTTTGTACTATATGCATACCGATGTTTTCTTTTTATTTTGAATGCCAAGCTGATCGAACATTCTCTTCGTTAAATCCGGGGAGCGCAGTGGTCTTGCTCGCTAAAATTGTTCTTGCTCGCGGTTAAATTGTATTTCACTTTAACGTTATACCATGCAAAATCCATAATTTTCCTCTCTAAATCCGGAAACTCGTTACAAGCGGGCTCGTTATAAGTAGATCTGACTATATATCAATGCATTTAACGATAATTTAACTATACTTTTATCTTTTTTTGGACAAATCAATTGAAGTACTTGGGTTTCATGAAACAGTTTTCCTGCTTCATTTTCATTTCTTCCTTACAATCACGTAATGTGATATGAAAAGCACTGTATTGTAGTTGGTTGGTTGGTTGGTTGGTTGGTTAGTTGGCTGGCTGGCTGGCTGCTTGTTTATGGCGCAAGGACAGCAAGGGTCATTCTGCGCCAGACAAGGCGAGACCGTACATACGGTTTTTACTGGATTGTGAAATGCAGAGTTGAAGTTGTCGTTATTTTTCGTTGAAAGAAGTTTAAAAATTAAATGATTACATCAAATTAAAATATGCTACTATATAATTAGGTTTAATACATTTTCATATAGTTGATTATAAATTTTTATCTGCGCAGTGCTATGTCAAATTGCCTTGTATGTAAATAAGGTGTCCAAATTTCTGTTGTTATTGACATTCGTCGTTTTATTTACTATGTGGAATTATGTCATGAATGTGTAGGGCATATGCGTCATGAAAGCATAATTTGTAAATGATATGATCACATTCCGAAATGAAAATTATTAACGAAAATTAAATTTGTGACGCAAAATACTCGAATTAAACTCTCACAAATTAAAATAAATAATAAACTGTTGGGTATGTTTAATAAATAATTGTATAATAAAATTGTTAAGATGATATTACGACTAGTAAATAACGCTCGTAAAGTACTTAAAAATTCGTAAAATAAGTAAAAGTTGTAAAGTTTGTTTGTTAGGACTTTTATGGCGCAAGAGCATCTGGGTTATACTGCCCTAAACATAATAAAATCAAAGATTGTTATAAAAACCAGCTCGCTGCAAAATTTGAAGACACGTATGTGGTCAGCATGGTCGTTTGAAATATTAGAAAGCGATGAAGAATTAAAAGTAAGAATAAGAGCAAGGTTAAAATAAGGGCATTGAGTTGTAAAGTAAGTGAAAGTTATTAAAGAAAATTTAACCTTGTAAAGTGGAAGTTGTAAATAAAGCAAAAGCTGTGTAAATGAAGCGAAAATTGCAAAGAGGAAGTTACGACAGTGCGTTTCGTTATTAACAATATTATTCTATCCCAACTGAGCCATTTCTGGTTGATAATTAGAGTATTCGCTCCTGTCACTTAGATTATCCATTGACGTCATAATGTTTACGGAATCAAATAGAAATGAAAGCCATATAATTAGAAGAGCGTATTAGGCAGTATTAAGTAGCAGGCAGCAGGGGTGGACTGGCCGGCAGCCCTTCGGCCCACGGACTGTTGCGCCTTCATGGCGATAGGACTTGCAATGGAACTCGCGCCTTCAGATAAGCAAAGACTCACGCCCTCCGAAAATCCATGGTAGGTATTCGCCCTTTGGAAGGACCCAGTCCGCCCCTGGCAGGCAGGCTGGCATCAGCAAAGCAAGGTGTGAAATCAGACTAGTTTCCCAATCAGTTCAAAGCAGAGGTTCTACGCGAAACAACTTAGCAACGATTCGTTTGATGAAATGATCGTGATGGCTTGTATTCTGTTCGGCGAAAAGTTTCATCGCTGTAATTTACATTAGTATAAAGATGCAAGGTCAACGACTGCATTCAAGGATGTCAAGTTGTACTTACGATAAAAGGTCGAAATGGCTACGTTACAGCCAATTAGACCAGGTTAGGGAGTTTCAATATTAGCTGACTGCATATCCTTGTTGCCAAAACTCAAGCTGTACTCTAAAAACGAGGCGAAGGATTTTCTGTACCATAGCTCCGCCCCACTCAGGTTCGCAGAGTATGTCTGCGTTCGCTAAGAAGCGTCTGGAATTAACGTCCCCGTAGCCATTTTGTTGTTGAACGGTATAGGCAGAGCCGACGAGTGTGAGGGGTGGCAGCAGGGGTAGCGGCCCGGGGACCCGGACGAAGTCTAAGGGCCCGCGATAGCAAGGAACTGTGCTGTGGGAGGCCCGGCCCAGGAAAGGGGTGATGGGGCCGGTCGAAGTGGGCATGCCAATTTTAGTTCAGTCGGAGGTGTGTTCAGTCACTGGTGCACCCACGTAGGGGGCTGAGGGGGCCTGCCCCCCCCTGGGCTAACAAAGAGAAAAATGATTACACCAACATACACTGTTAAATTATCTGTTTAAAAGAAGTAAGATTGGAGTAGCGACGATCCGAACGACTTTTACCTTAACTCTGGTGATAACGATGAGACTGTTGTTGAGACAAGAAAGAGCTTTGGTTGAAGGCCGTCTCCAAACTCTTTCCAGAAGGTAAAGGTAGACCAAAACACAATACAAAACACAGTTGAAATGGAAATTCCGACTGCAGATATTTTTAATTATGTCAAATTAATCTCACTAATGAAGATAGTATAACGGTGCTAAAAAACCTTAAGAACTATATGAAAATTGCAATTTTCCCACGACCGTCACAAGTGCTGTATAAAGTCAAGGAAAATCTCACCACAGTCAGAAGTTCTGTCCATCTGAACTGAGTAAGCAAAACTAGGTAGCTTACCCAAAACTAGAAGAGTGCCTATTTCAAATTTTATGTGTTCTCTTTTCACTGAAGTCTTTTCATGAAGTCGGTTTAATATCGACAGAAGCCACAGATCAACTTGTTTCAAAAGGATTTAATAATTAAAAGGCCTTGGAGAAGTTCAGCCAACATGAAACTTTTCTCTAACGTAAGGATTCAGTTCACAAAGCCGATGAGTTTTTAAAGGTCACAAAAGAAAGCTTCTGTAGGTCAAGGAATGGACATACAGCAAGCCAAAGCAAGTTGTGCAAAATAGGGTTAGTTTTCAACCTATTATTAAACCGGTGATTTTTTATGGAAGACGAGGACAGGAAATTATAAAATTGTATAAACATAATCTACTACTTTTAATTATTTACGTAGCTTACACTGTAGAATTGTTAGCAATTTAATAATGATAAATGAACAAGCATATACATAAAAAAAAGTTATTGATATGGCCCCTGGCCATTTTTCCCACCAAAAATTCCTTACATAACTTGCCCCCTTGGGAATATTCCGGGTGCGCCACTGTTCACAGTTTAGTATTGGACTGTTATTTATCAGTCAAAGGACAATTTAAAGTTAAAGATCGTGAATATAAAAAAAAATAATTCTGATGAAATATTCTTAAATAAAAGGTCTTAAAATAAGTGAAACTTATAAACTAAGTAAAGTTTTGTAACTAAAATTAAAAAAAATTGTAAAAATTAGTAAAAATTCAGGTTTGGAATAGGAAGTTAATAAAATATGTTACGAAAACATTATTTTTCCAAAGCTTATATCCTGCAGCATTTTAAGTATTATTGCGCAGCAAAAATACCACCTTTCTTCTCTTCGTGCTAACAAAGTTTCCTTTAATAAAAAATAACAAATGAACGTTTTGCTCTGCAAAAAACCTTTTAGAAAAACTGCTACGAAATATGCAAATTGGACTAACTAATTCAGGTGCAAAACTTGTTTGGCTTTTTGCAAAGGAGTTTAGTTTTCTGAAATAATAAGGAAAATTGCGAGGAGGGTACAAAACCTTCCATCTAGCTTTAGAAATATGAAGTATACTTTTGAAATTTTCTTTTTTTTTCCAAGAAGAGGACGTTCGAAGATTTTATATCTTGAAAACATTGATAGTAATAATGTATAAGTTGATAAGTATTAACATATGGAAGCGATAGAAATAAAAAAGTAAATATTCTTCCTTTTGGTCCCAGAAGAAACGTAGGGCCTTTACAAAAGCTTGTGAACTCTATCCCACAAAAGTAAATAAATTAATTACTAACAAAGAAAAATAATAATAGTACAGAAAAATCAGACTATTGAGTTAACTGTGCCAACGAAAACACCGCAATAATCGGGACATATATAATACATGGAAAATAAGTTATTTTTGCCGAAGTTTTGGAAATTATGAAGTTTTTAAATGAGAAAAATAGAGGTAATGATACCAAAACATCGTTTAAATATTATGTTTATAAAGTTACTAACACGTAAGTAATGCTACAGGATGATACGTATAAACTAGGTATGCACAATATTGTTACTCTACAGGTATGTATACTGTACGTGCTAGTACTAATTGTTTAAAATAATACTTCAAGATATTTGTTTGCTTTACATTTTCTTCTTTTCTTGACACATAATTTTGTAATAAGAAATTTAATTGTCTGTTTCTCTATGTGCCTTCGAAGAACGTTCAAGGTTAGTATCTGCATCCATAATCTTCTGCTTAAAAAGTTCCCTCAATATGAAACATTTCTTCTAATTCTTTTAAAGTGAATTCCTCTGTTATGGTTTTCATTGCTTCATCTTCCTCAGCATGGAACATTTAAATAGGAAATTTAAATGCCGCGGCAGCCTGGTTGGAGACGTTTCTGACTACAGATCGGAAATATACTAGCACTAGAATCAGGTATTAGCTCCTTTGTTTTTTGACGTAAACTAGATCTACCAAATGGATGCTAATTACTGGATTAATTATATAATTAATTATATGATATAATAATATTAAAATTTTAATTTAAAAATTAAAAACTATAAAATACATTTGAAGATATTTTTTTTCATTTGTCGTCGTTTAGCACCCTAAAATGCCGCAAAAAATCAAATTTACTAGCGCTATTGCTCTAATAAATTCGCTGGTAACCAAATCTTGTAACCAAAAATCTGGTAAGCAATTACAAACGCAATAAATCGAAATCCGCAGTAATCGAAACCGAAATAACCGGGGTTTTCCTGTATATAAATTAGAATATTTACAAATGTAACCTTCAGTTGCTAAAAGCAAAAAATTACTAGTTTTAGCAAAGCGTGACATGGAAAGAAACGTTTCATGCTACGGCAACTAGTACCTTGCCATTCGGTGTAAACAGCTTTACACTACACGTGAGAATCTCATAAATGGTTAGTACTGCATATTTTTTTAGAGGCGTAGTGAGGGGGTTTAGGTGTTGTAACCACCATCGCAATTAAATTTTGTACACGACGTTTCGGGAGCCAACTGCTCCCTTTGTCAAGTGAAGGCAGAATGAAGAGTTCGTGAAAGTCCTAAGCTTATATACCCGCATGTTGGGAATCCCCATCTGACGCCATTTGGTGCGGAGCATTTCCAGCTGGGGAAACCCCAATCGGGGAAACCCTCGCCGGGAAAGCCCCCGCACCCGACGATGTCAGATGAACACCCCCAACTCGAGGTTTTGCAAAAATCCTGTAAGGTTCTGGTAGAGGTTTTGCGATGTTTATTGCACGACTCCTCAAACCGTAGGTTTCCCATGATTCCAGAAAAAGTCTACTCCCCAGATTCGTCACATTCTGATGTAATATTTTCATCGAATGCCAATCTGGTTCGTGACCCTCCCTGAAGACATGTTCAGCCAACTGGTTTGAATCGTCTCCCCTAGCTACCGCACGCATATGCTCCTTCCCTCGTAGACGTATCGATCTTCCCGTCTGTCCAACATACACCTTGTATCTGGCACCTTGTATCTGACACTTCGTATTGTTATAGTACTTTCTACCTACATCATTGTATCTTGTTGCCGTATTTCCGTTTGTCATGAGCTTTAGGCTGGAAGGATAGAATGAGCCCCTATGAGATAGAGTATATAAGAAGGTAGCCTGAGTAATATTCAGTCAACAATCGTAAATTTTTTGTGAAGTTCATCATCTCAAATATTCAAGTTTATCAACGACGAAAATTTCTGGGACATTTTTAAATAAACAAGATTAAATTAATGCTTAAACTTAAATAACACCAAACATGGGCGTATGCAAAGAAAGTTTATCAGGTGGGGGTGTTATACAGATAAAAATCATGTATTCTTATGTATATATAAAATTGCATCGCTGTGGGAGGTTGAATAGGATATAACCCCCATCAATCCCCCACCTTGTGTATGCTAGTGATATTAGGTCGCTTCGGGCATAAAACTCGCGAGGCCCTGGACTTAAGCTTACTCGGCCTATACATAAAACCGGCACTGACAGATCTCACCACGAAAATAATGCGTCAGTTGGATGTAAACATTACATTCACCGTAGTGCCCGAATCGCTAATTTAGGGAAAAAAGTCGCTCTACAAAAAATGTTTATTTTGATGTTCTTCACCTGTTGCACATACTTGGCAGTTCCCAACTCTTTTCCAATGTCGTAAAAAAGTCAGTTTTATGCTCACTTTCACAACATGGTGAAACAAATCAGGATCAGGAAAGGAATTCCGGATTTTTTGTCGCTGCTACATTATTAGGTTAATCACTTCATTTATGCATTAATTTTTTTTTTTTGTCGTAATCGCCTACGTAGCAACAACATGGACGTAAACAGTAGTTTTGCTCCACAACCAAACTGGCTCGTTTGTGGACGTGGAGATTTCGCCAAATATGGCTTATTTGGCGTCCTTTACCACCCCTTTCAGTTTGTTCCATTAGTTCTGAATCACTCTGTATAATATTGAGTGTTAGCGCCAGATGATGACGGCTTCTTAGTCCGCCATTAAATTTCTTGTTGAAATGGATCGATAATGTTCAACTTGGCGAAAAAACAATTCATTTGGGGTCCACCCCCATTCGCTTAATCGGAATTATTAACCAATTATTATTCCACTGTATCTACGGCCTTCCTGCTACCAATAAATTAACGGACTACTAGCAAATATTTTATTTCTGTGAATCTTCAAGTATGTTTCCGAAGTCAATGTACTTAGAAGCCGCTCTAAATTATCGCTTTCATGACTACATATGAGTATAAATAAATTAAAGTAGAATGAATGACTAGAGATGTGATTTTTACAGTAAGTTATAAATTACAGTTGTAAATTACAGTAAGCTGTGCGTGTAGCCAAAATTCTCCAAAGAATCCATTTCCTTCACAAGCTCATCATTTCCTTCGCTTCTCCGCTAGTCTCTTGACCTCTCCCCACGTTTTACCCTCTGCTTTAATTTCCTGTCCCAAACTTCTTCATGTACTTTTTGGCCTACCTCTCTTTAACTTTCCTCGAGTATTCCAGTCTAGAACTTACTATAAATAGTGTAATGAGCTGTAACTCAGTAGTAATGAATAGTCGGGAAAGTCATCGATAATCATGAATAAAGGGATGGGTAAGGAATAAGTAAGTAAACTATAAAATAAGCACCAACGTGCGGCCATTTCACAATATGTGTTAAGGATTTTGCGCTTTATTTCTATTCCGCATTGTACGACATCATTTTTTTATGTTTATTTACACTTGAATACTGAAATGCCTAAAAAGGTAAATGATTGGGATTTCATATGGATAAAAAAATAACCTTAGCGTGGGGGGACATAGGGGGAGGCGCAAAGAAGACGAACAGCCCGCCTATTTGAAACGCATAAACACGGTTTTCATTAACCTCAAAAAGGATTGTCAATTTCAAAAGTTTCATTATGTAAGGAAGGAATTGAGACGGAAATAAACAATCAATCTCTATGAAAGACAACATATTGAATACACGATAACTTATAAACTTATTAATAATGTTAGCAATACGCTTCATCAGGGCCTGATCACCGCAAAGGCGTCCAAAGCCCGTCTTTGGACGCCTTTACGGTGATCAGGCCCTGATGAAGCGTATTCATAACATTGTTAGTAGCTTTATAAGATATCATATCTTAAATATGTTGTCTTCAATGCAGATTGATCGTTTGTAGTCTTCTCACTGCCTTCCTTACATAGATAAAAAATTTCTCGATCATATCAAGAAGCCTAATGACGAAATCGTTGAAATCGACAATCGGTTTGTCAGTATCTTTCGATAGTATGTTAGTGTTTTTTTCACTAGATACTCAGGCTATACTAGGCGATAGACTAGGACGGCAAAATTTTGTGTATTGAGTATAATATAACAAAATGGATACCTGTATGATGGTATAATCAGATTTTTTCCCAAGAAGAAAGCTAGACGTCATGCTTTCCATTTAAATACCAGTGTTCGATAGGCTTTTATTTTTTGCTAAAATTAACAT
>QLNU02015270.1:33911354-33928696 GCA_006491805.2 Dysdera silvatica
AAATAATTGTTTATATACTTTTTTACTGAACAAATGGTTCAAATTATTACTGTATGAATTTGTTTTGTGGTCATTTTATGCTCGTATTCCTAAAATCATAATTGTTAATTTGATCAATAAAAACGTTTTATTGTATGTTGTATATTTATTTACAATCTAACAGTATGAAGATGTTCAATTGAATATTTTAAAACCTGTACAAAATAATCAAAATGAAATGCGTGAATAAAATGAGACTTATTTTCAATGAAAAATTAGTTTCCGTTTTTTTTCCCAAAAACTTCGTAATTTGCTCGATATTATAACTTGTTTTTTCCTAATCCTGTTTATGGTGCTAAAAACATGTACCGTTCTTAAAATAAAAATTACTTTAGTTGTATTAATACAAATGCAGTTAAACATTCATCAATTTGTGAAAAATATGTATACGAAAATATATTCAAAAGTTTCGAACCGCTGACAAATACGCGTACGGCTCCGTCGTAAAAATAGCACCACCATGGTAAAATTCGCTTTAGCAGTTGTGGGCCTGGTAGGTATTGAGAAGGCCATGACTCACGCCTTCGAATGGACAAGGGCTTGCGCCCTCCGAAAATCCAAGGTATGCGCCCTTTGAGTGGAAACTTGCTTTGTAGTCAATATTTGACTACAGAGTCCTTTCCTTGTGGTCAATATTTCCTTAGCCAATCTCTATTCGTAGCTTAAGCACATATAGATCATATTCAGTTCTTAGTCTTTTCTCTCCAGAAATTTCTTTGACTTCCATCAATTTTTTCTGTTCGTATTATTCACCCTTCTTTCAAATATTTTTGTTTCGGTGTTATACAAGGGCGCCTATACGAGTATTTATAGGGGGGGGGCGCTGAGAAACATTGACGAGTACTTCAAATGGGATGGACTGAGAAAAATCATTACATTCTTCTCAAAGCTGTCAAGAATTTTAGTGAATGTACAAGATACCAAAACGCTACAAAAATAATTGATACTGCTTGACAATTAGTAATGAGCTAAAAAGTACCTTATTTTAAAATGTGACTGTAAAACTTTTGAAAGTAAATGCATAGCAGGTTCGGGAAAATACAATTTTTAAATGGCTAGTGGGGCCTCGAGCCCCCTCTGCACCCCCATATAGGCTCCCATGGTGTTATACTTATTTATCACTCCAATAGGTAAAATTGCAAATCCGAACAGTAATAAACACTTTGCTAAGGGACTTTTTCATGGATTAACGCAATGTTCCATAAAAACGTAAAGTTTGTAAATTGGGTTCGTAAAAATGCTGATCTACTGAAATTTGTTAATATTATTAATTTATTAATGTTATCAAGCGGAACAGATAAATCAATAATGGTTTTAATACACAAGTACAGAATATAATCCAAATTATAATGAAGAATCGGTATATTTAAACATTTGGCCAGTTATTTAAATGATTTTGAATAATTAATTTTTATTCACAATATACAGTTTATGAGAAGAAAATCGACGCACCAAGAAAGAGTTGTCCGATTGTAATGAAATTTCGTATGCAAAGACATTTTGACCGAACATGCAAATGATTAAAATTTGGTGTCCAATGAATGAATAGCGGGAACTCCAGCGCATCGGAACTGCGCATTCAGCAGGTGTATATAAGGAGCGATTCTCAATATGTGGTCAAAATTTCTGTTGCATTTTGACTGCGGATATCTTACGTCGACTGTAACAATGCCTCGCCGAAAGATTCGTGCTCATTACGAGCATATGTCAGAGTTTGAAAGAGGTCGTGCTATCGGATTGAAAGAGGCTGGTTGGACGAATCGAAGAATCGCTGGACATGTGGGTCGAAGCGATGCGGCGATTGGACGGTGCTGGCAAGAGTGGGTCAACAACGGCAGATGTCAGCGTCGGGACGGCAGTGGTCGACCTAGGGCCACAACAGAACGGGAAGACAGAGCGATTGTCAGAGCAGCTGTCACAGCACCGGATTCGTCGTTGTCAACTATCCAACGTGTGGCCCGCACACATGTGTCCAACATGACCCTCTGCAGACGACTGAGAGAGCGGAATTTACGCTCGCGCCGACCGTTACGCCGCTTACCTCTCACGCCTTTACACCGTCAAGTCCGATTACAGTGGTGCCGGGCTCGATCAACTTGGAACTGCGCTGACTGGGGACGTATAGTCTTTAGTGACGAGTCCCGTTTCCAACTGTGTCCTGACGACAACCGCAGACGTGTCTGGAGACGTCCAGGGCAGCGTGGGGATCCTGCCCTTACTATCGCACGCCACACATGCCCACAACAGGGCGTTATGGTCAGGGGGTGCCATCTCCTTTGATAGCCGGACCCCTTTGGTGGTCATTTCTGGCACACTTACAGCACAGCGGTACGTAGACGACATTCTACGACCGGTTGTGTTACCGTTCCTTTTGCGACACCCTGGACTTACGTTTCAACAAGACAATGCCCGGCCGCACACGGCACGTGTTGCTATGAATTGTCTTCAAGCTTGCCCAACACTTCCTTGGCAAGCTAGGTCTCCTGATCTCTCTCCCATAGAGCACATTTGGGACGCTATGGGAAGGCGATTGCAACCATCCCGGAATGTTGACGATTTAGCCCGACAGTTGGAGACAATTTGGCAAGAAATTCCGCAGGACACCATCCGGGATCTTTATCAGTCTATGCCACGCCGGGTGACAGCTTGCATCCAGGCCAGAGGTGGACCAACGCCTTATTGACTTCCTCCCTTTGTAACGGTCAAACTCTGCAATAAATCATTCAATTGTTCTGAAATTTTAATCGTTTCTTTTTCTATGTATGTTCTTCACATCCACCAATTTTTATCGCAATCGGACAACTCCTTCTTGGTGCGTCGATTTTTTTTTGTTATAGAGTGTACTACCTTGTGTTTATGCGTATTTACGAACAGGCGTCGGCGCAACTTAATTTCAATGCGGGTTCTGGCAACAGATTTTTCTCGCTTTTCCCGCGCTTTCGGCATTTCCAGCGCGGGAAATTGAAGCTAAAGAAGAAATGAATATCGAGTTTCCAGTACAGAGGCTAAAAAATTCAGGGAAGTTTTTTGAGCGTTAGCTGGATGCAATACATGATTGAAAAATTCTGGCGGAAGCTTTCATGCAAATGAAAAAGATTCGGTCTTGTGTTCAGTTGTTTGCCTCATTTTATTTATTTCTTCATCGTCTTCGCTTCGGTAAAATGAAAACACGAAGAAATGGAAGTAAACGGCTCGTAAAGGCAATAGTTTTGTAGAGAAGAACTGCTTTATTTAAATTCTGGTCTTGATTTACAAGTTTAATTCTTCTCTTTCCACTTTCTTCTTTGATTTGCTTGATTAAAGCAAACATGTTTTAAAGGCTGAGATGTTTAAAGCTTCTTTATTTTTTTTTTGATTCTGGAATTGCTTTGGCTGTTGAATGTGAAACGAATTTTTCTCTAGAAGAACACCGACTGCAAGTTATTCAGAAACTGGAATTGAATAAAGTTAAACTTTTTGCAAACATGGTCGATGTTGCCACCAGATATTTACGTCTTATTAAATAATTGAAAACAAATACCGCGAATGAGTAAAATAAAGCAATAAAACAATGATACTAACCAGCAAAGAAAAACTTTGGAAAAATCTAAAGTAGTTAAAACGAAGAAGATTCAACGTCGAAAACGAGAGGCAAAGTAAAAATTAGTAAAAGTAAGCAAAAACGATAAGAAGTAAAAACTTACTAAAATCGTTTAGCAAGGTTCGCAACGTTGCGAGGACTATTGCTTTCTTTATCAAATGAAGCCCATCTGTCTTGTTAACAAAGCTGGGAGCTTGTAACGTGATTTCGTATAATATCCTATTAGCCTGTACACTTCTGTGGATTCACTTATCCACTCTGATCCTAACTCCATCCCATATATTTTCACAATGCAGTAAATTACATTTACAAAATCATAGTGCTTTATTCTTCTACCTCGACGACACACACGACACGACACATACGACTAACACATGCACATTCTAACGTGCAGTGTGTTAATTTAAAAAGACCCCAACTTAATAACTTTGGTTCTAAGATAGGCACAATTTTGAGTAAAAACACGTCAATTTTTATTTCCAGAGAATGCTCAATATTAATATCAAAGGATTTCATAGTTTGTCTCCAGGCTCCCAACTTTGAATTTTCAAATGGTGCACCTATCTTGTTATACACTGTGTCCGTAAAGTCATGGTGCACTTTTGACCGGTCACAGGAAATCAACGAAACAAGATAGATACGTGAACTCTTCACCAAATAACAGGAAAACTCTCCAAGTTTCCGTAGTATTATGTGCAAGCGTGTGCGCACACAGGTGATGACGCAACACCACGAACTGCGCGGCAGTGGATCAGCCCACGCCCACGCCAGTCGAGATGTGGACGTTACAGAGGAAAATTCAGTGTGTTCTGTGGCTTGCTAAATTCGAATCCGTGACCAAAGTGCAACGTGAATATTGTCGCATGTACAACGAAGCGCCACCACAAAGGAATACCATTAATCGGTGGGATAAGCAGTTGAAGGATACCGGCAGTTTGTCGGACAAACTCCGTTCTGGTAGACCATCGGTAAGTGACGAGTCTGTAGAGGCTACATGGGAGAGTTACCTAAGGTGCCCTAAAAAATCTATGCGTGCGTGTGCTCCTGTGATTTCCTGTGACCGGTCAAAAGTGCACCATGACTTTACAGACACAGTGTATATCATTGTATATAACGTGAAAAATACAATATTTTTTCGGAAAAAATTGCTTTATTCATTTGTAAGAAAGAGCTACACATAGAATCATGATTCTGAGCATTTCAGACAATACTAGAGAGAGAGAGAGAGAGAGGGAGAGAGCGCTTCGATCTATCTTTGGATTGAATAAAGGGATTAGTGTGTGAATTTGCACCCTATCTGCGCAGAAAATCAGGATTCTTTTGAATGTTGGCCATGAGAGGTGATACTGGTAGTAGATAGCCACAAATACTAAAGTCAGCTTTCGTTATTGCTAACGAAACATCAGTGTGAATAACACAAACATATTGCAATGATTTGTACTGTAGCAGAGAAAGTAAAAATTACCTTTATGTACGGAGGAGAAAGACGTTGTGCTCGTAGAATTGCTAGAGCTTATAATGTTATTTAATCTGGAAAACTTTGGTCAAAAATGCGTAAGACGTTTAGTTCTGAAAGTTGAAGAAACAGGGTCAGCACGTAATAAAACAAAAAGAATGAATAAACACAGATTTCTGAATGAAAGTGAAACTTTTGAAGTTTTTTTGGTATGAATACTAAGTCTTCCAGAAAAAAGTATTTGAGTCGACTAATATTTATCTTGGCTCAGTACATAAAGTACTTAACCTGGATAAGTTTTTTCCATACAAACTGCAAATGCATCAGCAACTGAATGAAGATGATTATGATCGGAGAATACAATTCTGTGGAAGTAATATACTCCATTACTCTTTAGAAAGTAATGGACAATATTCTGAACATACTACATTATAGTATTTTTCTACTACTACCAATTTGCACACCCATGTTCATTTCCCCAATCATGCACCCCTTCATTCATTTCCCCAATCATGCACCCCTTCATTCATCCATTCATTCCTGCATTCATGTACTCATCCCTTCCTCCATTCATGCACTCATTTCTTCATTTAATGCAAGAATAGGTCAAAGCACTCTCTGGTATTGTTCGAAAGAGTCAAAATAACGCTTTCATTTTTAACTCTTTTTCATGCATGAAGCAACTTTATTTTTTTTTGCGCAAAAGTATTGTATTTTTACGCTGTTTACAATGCTATATCACAAGATGGAGTAGGTGACATATGGAAATTTAAAGTTGGAGTTCTGAAGGTCGGTGGTTGTACAAAAAATATTCTTTGATATTGATTTTGGGCTTCCCCCTTGGAAAAATAAAAGCTCACTAATTTTTGCTCAAAATTTTACCTACCTTATTAAATTATGAAGGCGGGGCATTTTTAAATGAACACCCTGTATATTTTGCTTATGAATAATAAAGAAATGAGGGAAAAGATAATATCCCATCTCAGTTATTCATTTACTTGATACTTACTTGGTGCTTTCGAAATCGTTTTTCGGATATAGTTTCGTTCAAATAGAACATTTTAGTCTCGATGCTCAATGTTGCTGTTTTACTTATTTTCTGAAACTAAAACCATTTGTCTTCTGTTGGTGGGATATCGACCATACATCTTTTATATTTGGTGAAGCAATATTTTCTTTAAATTTGTAAGAAACACAAAAGGGGCTTCGGTAGTGAAACTGTCAGCCAAATGCGGAGTAAATAATCCCCTTGTCAATTTAAGGGAGATTGAGGAAAGCTTTGCTTAGATGTGCATATATTACTCTAATACATTATATAATATTTAAATACTAACTATTAAAACTATTTATACCACTATCAAACCCTCAAAACTCGAACTTAATTTGTCTCCTGGCATTGAGTCCGCATCCTAGAAAGGAGTTATTAGTGTCAATTTTTAGTTTTAGAGATTGTTGACTTGAAATAATCCTACTGCAAAAGACACATGAAATGCAAGTGACAGGGACTAAAATTTATATAAACTCAGGTAAAATAAACACAAAGTAAGCTTAATTAATTAATTAACTGGGGAAAAGAAAAATAGGTTTTTATACAATCCCCGGTGACGAACACACTATTTGATATTAAAGCATCTTTTTATTTCTCCGTGCCTGTTTTCGTTACCATCATTTTCTCTTTATACATATGTATATAATTTATTACATTCAAATATATTTGCCTTTATATTATTCATATGGAGATATTTATAGTGAATATGCAATTTTTATAGGCTGGACTGTCCCCAATTGAATCAGAAATGCAGATTTTCAATTAATGGATTGTCAGTGTAGAACTTTTAATGTTTCTTCTTGGTAAACTCATGATAATGAGCATTTGCAATATAAGTAAACTCGCTCACTAATCGCATCACTAAGGCATTTTTCGATCATTTAGTGACAAACAGAATCGTTTAGCATATCATTAAATAAACAAAATTTCGCCAATTTCTCTAATTTGTATTTTAAAGTGCAAACGTTCAAATTTCGCAGTTCTATCGATTTTTTTGGAAAAAAAAATGATCAAATATCATTAGCAAAACCTAGTTGGGTATATGTTTTGTGCTTTGTTTGCACGGCTTAACGGTTCAGTTATTATGTCTTGGGAATGGTTCAGTTATTATGTCTTCAGTTATTGCGTCTTTGATATTCGCTGGTTTACTAGATTCGATAACCAGCAAGTTTGGCTGCATGTAAACGTATCGGGATTTGGGGGCCACATTGAGTCATGGGCATCGTCCCAGGCGACCTATAGCGTAGCCTTGAGGACCAAAATATGCAAATAAGCACGTTGTTTATAAATGTTAATTATTTTTTATGAATAGCTTGCTGAGCTACTTGGAAGCTCCTCGTCAGACATTTTTACTGCGAATGTGCAAACTTACAGGGGAATATAACGGACAGAGATTTCCCACGTGGACTGAAATTGATTTGGGAGCAAGTAAAATATAAACGAACGAATGAATGAATGCAGACATGCACAATAAGAAATATATCAATTCTTGAATGATTTCAATTCTTGCTTTTCAATCAATCATAAGTGGAAGGTAGGTAAAGGAACAATATGGAGTGGAATAAATTTCTTCTATCATTTTACCGCGTTCCCTATGAATTACCATGAAGTATGTTATTGTATTCAGTTTTTAACTATTTAGTCTGACGATTGATTGTGCAGCAATAGGGTTTTCCCTAGACCTTGCAGTCTTCTTCGGCTTTTTCAAACTGTATATTTTCTGGAACTAACATACCTATATATATATATATATTATATATATAAATAAACAAACAGACAAATAAATAAATAAATACATCTTGATATTATTGAAATATAGCTTGGTTATGTCTTGAATACAACTTGGTTTTAACTTAAATAGAGCCTTATTAAATTTTGAATCTAGATTGATTATATCTTGTACATATATAGCTTAGATATACCTTGCATAAGTGAAAAAAAAATCAATTGTGAATTATCGGAAAATTAGTATTTAAATTCGTTCAATGTGTCATATATCATATAACCGACGATATTATGGAAAAATAAATAAGGATGGTTAAATTTATCCATTACATACTCTCGAAATAAAATTTCCATGTTCACATATGATATTCTACAACGAATTATCTACTAGAGATTTAATTTGAATGCAACGTCATCCGATTTCTTCGTACTTCTTTGAGAACGTTCAAAGCCTTTCCCTTCAATCACCATGCATATGGGAAAAAGATTCATGCACGGCTGCACTCAGCGTCCAGCAGGCCTGTAACTGAAAAGCTGCTGGTTCAACTCCAGATACTACTCCAGTTAGTAGTTACTACTTTTTTTTCGTTATCTGAACAGACGATCTGGCATGAACCATACAGAAATGATGTGTCAAAACATGGTCGTATTCAAAAGTATCCCGCAGTTTTCAGTAAGGTTAGAAAGCTAACACCCCTAATTTATTTGCCGTAGACGTTGTAAGACCTGAATTAAACCCCAGTCCTATCGATATAGACCATTTTCTTACACGCAGGGGCGTCGAGAGCTAACGCGGGCCCACAAGCTCACTTTGAGCGGCCCTCATGACCCCTTTCCTATGCAGTGGCATAGATATTTATTCTGGTCCGGGCACCCCACAAAAATGATCCTTGCCACCGCTGGCCCTAGACCACATCCGGGCCCTCGGGTTTGTAGCCCTGCTGCCCCCCCTGCTCGTCGGTTCTGCTTATATGGCAAGAGATTTCTGCTAGAGTCAACTTAGCTTCTCCTCTCCTTGTACATCCAAATTGATCCTGCACATAACGTCTTAAGGCTACCGTCTCTCTGCGTATCTCCGATAAGACATTCTCCTCTGATGCGCTGTTACCCAGCGTCTCACACCCTACTACGATATGTTTTTTTTTGGTCAACTCCGAAGTGAAAGTATGCTTACATTCGTATTTGGTCTGAATGCGCTGGGGAATTTCCTCTTTTCCAAAGGTGCTTCTTCTTCTTCCCCAGTTTTCAAACTGCCACAATATTTTCTTGATAAAAGTTAAAATGTTCGAACTTTAAAATACGTTTTGTAGTACCTAAAGGCATTCTTTCCACTTTTCTCCCCCAAACGGCAATATTTTGTGCTCTTATTTTGGTAATTTAAAAATTCAAATCCGAAACACGAATTAAAACAATTTGAATCTGAACTATCAGGTAACTATAATTTTAGAGAGAAAATCAGTCCATTTCTTATTGGATTTCCTTGGAATTGCTATGGCTTGACGATTTCATTTACAGAAGGGAGAAAAATTATTCGATTCCTGTTAGAATTTTACATGGTTTCAAGAGACTGTCGAATTTGGAATAACTGATAAATATTATTCCTTGTCTTCATATTGCAATTTCACATTACGTGAAATTCTTTTATTTTCCTTCCAATTATAAGAAAACATTTAATTATTTTATTCACAAATCATTTTCTAACTAGCATTACTAATCAACAACTTAACTAATTAACACTAATTAGTTAACGCTAACCGAGCATTCAACTTTAAATGCTAACTTCAAGTTCAATAAGTTAGCTTCTATTCATTCCTTTAAACTAGTAGAATTCCATGCTTTAAGTAAACTTTCTATTTCAGCATTGAATCGCCATGGCGCTTTTGTATTATGCTTCAATTTGGTCATTTATCATACTCCGTCGACATTGAAAGCTGCTCTTTACATTGCTCGCAAGATGAAACTGTTAGCCTGCAAACAGACATTTTTGGTGGTTGGTGGCAGTTGAAGCCGCAACGTATAATTTAGGGTGTTGTTTTACATTTTGGCTCAACTTCTACGCGGTGCTGAAAAACAAAAGCAAAAAACAAATAGCCTACGACTACTGATGACTATAGTCCAGAAGTTGGTTTCCTAGGCCTTTAGAGGTTCAGATTCTTTCGGGAAACACAAATCCACGGGCCTTACTGGAAAATAGCAGCAACGGATACTGTCATCTTGCCGAATAATCTATACCTATTTGAAGCTAACTTGGCTTGGTATACTTCCAAGGCTACGGTGACTTAGTTATGCCCGTGAAATGAGTGTTTATTCGCCAATTGGCGAAAAATGAGATAGCCCTCAATATTATTAGACTATTTGTCGCCTAATTTGGAATGCAGAAAAACGCGGTTGCCAAACTTCCACGCGACAAATTTCCAGCCAAGCGAACAAAGTCCTCTGAGTGGTCAGTTACTTGAATGACGTCAGCGCTTGCTATAATGATTCTTTTTCCTAAATTTAATAAATACCAGATTTTAATTACACAAATATGCCTATGTTTTATGTATTTGAGCATTATTTTAATGTTTTATGTACGAAATGTATCTTCTATTAACTCTGTTAACGTAAGAAAGGGCGAACTATATCACACTGGCGGAAT
Organism: Dysdera silvatica; assembly: GCA_006491805.2. NCBI lineage: Eukaryota > Metazoa > Arthropoda > Arachnida > Araneae > Dysderidae > Dysdera > Dysdera silvatica. The sequence continues at coordinate 33,921,841 of QLNU02015270.1, forward strand.
CATACTGCTCTGTGCCTTGTCAGTGTACCATATTAGCTTTGCTGCGAGTATTGTTTGATTGCCTTTTCTCTGCCCAGCGTAGTCCTGGGTTTGCTTTCCTTTGACAGTAGAGATTCCGATTTTTCTTTGACAGCAAAGATTTTTCTTTGACAGCAGAGATTGCGATTTTCTTGGAAAATGTAAGGTCCAGCCCAGCGTGATACTTATTATCCTTGCTCCATAAAAATACAGAGTAACAATTACAATGCTGAGTGGAATACCTAGGTATCTATAAGAACATTTACCCGTTTTTCAGATATAATTCGTTTTCCTTCAAGATAATTACGTAATGAATATATTACTAAAATTTTATTGCCACAAGAATACAAAAACTCAGACTTAACTCCATCAAAATATAATTTTATTTTCTTTAGATACACTTATGCATACACTTAACGCTTTTTTTTTACAAGATTTTGAAATAACACGGTATAAGAGAGAAAAAAAGAGACGCATTTTTCCCATCACATTTTAATTTTTTTTTATGAAGATTTTTTTCATCAAACTAAAAAACATTATTTTAACATCGTGTAAAATGAGATAGTGTAAGAAAAGTGTTAGGTGTATTATAATTATGAAATTTAGTATTATATTGTGTTATTTTTGTACTATAATTTATATTGTTTTATTCACACGAGCGAAGAAATAGAAAAAACAACACTGTATGGGGTGATTTTCTATTTCAAATTAGGAGCAACGTTAATGATGGCTTTAGCAGCGTTACGTGGAGATCTATACCTACACAGCCCTACAGGTATTTAGTTATTCACATTGCCCTACAGATATTTAAGTATTCATATTGCCCTACAGATATTTAAGTATCCAAATTGCCCTAAAGATATTTAAGTATTCATAGTACCCTACAGATATTTAAGTAACATTCATATTGCCCTATATATATTTAAGTAATATTCATATTTCCCTACAGATATTTAAGTATCCAAATTGCCCTAAAGATATTTAAGTATTCGTATTGCCCTACAGATATTTAAATATTCATATTGCCCTACAGATATTTACATATTCATATTGCCCTACAGATATTTAAGTATCCAAATTGCCCTAAAGATATTTAAGTATCCAAATTGCCCTAAAGATATTTAAGTATTAATATTGCCCTAAAGATATTTAAGTATTAATATTGCCCTACAGATATTTAAGTATTAATATTGCCCTACAGATATTTAAGTATTCATATTGCCTTACAGATATATATTTAAGTGTTCATATTGCCATACAGATGTTTTACAATCCATTTCAATCTTTCTACAATGTCAAGATTTATCACTAAGGCCAGCGTATTTCCTTTTTTAACGAATTCCCAAACTGCGAATTATTTTTGAGCATATATTCCTTTAAAATTTAAAGTGTGTAATACACACAAGTACGCTTTCAAACCATTTTTTTAATACCGTAGGGCCCGTATATAACGAGGATTTGGGGACCAATGAAAATGCTCGCTAAATCCGTTTCGGAATTTAAAATTCCTAAGTTAAGAAATAATCTGTGTAAGTTACAAGTGAAGGCAATATGCTTACAATAATATTAAGCTTGAAGTTTGCATTAAATTTAAATTAAAATACATTATAACCGGTTCTCATAATTTTAAGGACAGTAGACACTTTCATATAATTATATAAAGAATGGAAGGAAAGGACATTTATATAAAGAGTTTATTATAAAATGTATCTATGTTTAAAATAATTGACAGTTTTCTTGCGGACACCTTCCTCAAAACTGCCTTTTGCTCTATGCTTTCGACAAGGGCGTGGTTAAGGCAAATTACAGGGGGGCATTTTTTTTTTGTTGCCAATGTCAACACGAAGCAAATAACTATTTTAACATTTTATGAATGTATTAAAATTATTGCATATATTTCAATTTCAGGGGGGAAAATGACCCCTTTTCTTCCCCACCAAACGACGCACATTCTTTCCGATCTCTTTCCAACTGTTCAGGTCTGACACCTGTTCTTTTCATTATGAAATCGCACATTCCTCTTTTAATCACGTTGTCAACTGCGCCTTTTTACTTTTGTATATTTTTTAGCAACATTTCACATAGATACACCCCTGTTTTTTGGTTCGTTTATTTGTGGTTTTACGGCTCAAAGACTACAATGGTCATGCTGCCCTAGAATACACCTCTGTTACGAAAATTTCACACATTTGACCTTTTACTTCACTAAACCCCTTTTCTCTAAGCACTTTTTAAATCGCTCCCACACAAATAGACTCCTTTATTTATTTATTTAAAAAATATAAACTCATGTTTGTAAAAATTGCAACACCATGAAGGAATCATGTGATTGAGCTGAAACTTTCAGGAAATGCAAATTAGGGTATGCTATTCAAATGATTAGAATTTCAGAGTCATCACGCATGCGTGGGCTGAGCAGCGCCCTCTGAACTGCTGATGGATCCGTATAAATAGAGGGCTGTAGCGGGGCGTGTATGGCTATCTGCTAGTGGTAAACGTTACATGAGACGTCACTATGCCTCTACGACGAAAGAGGGCGACATTTCAGCAAGTTACGGAGTTTGAACGGGGACGAATGATCGGCCTTCGTGAAGGAGGGTTTTCTTATCGTGCAATAGCAGCTCGTATGGGGCGTAACAGCAGCACAGTGATGCGAGTGTGGAAGCAGTGGGTTCAAGAGAACCAGACAACTCGGAAATCCGGGAGTGGACGCCGAAAGGTGACGTCAGCACGGGATGATAGACACCTGGTCCGCATGGCGGTGACGGACCGTTTTGCTTCATCTGGACAGTTGGCAGAACGTTGGTGCACTGCTACAGGTGTATCATTGTGTGCTTCATCAATTCGTCGGCGTCTACTGCACCGTGGACTGCGTGCAAGAGTTCCTTTATACAGGATCCTCCTGACGCAAAACCATCGGCGCCTGCGGCTACAATGGGCTCATGGACATAGAGACTGGCGTGCTGATTGGCAACAAGTGGTGTTTTCTGATGAATCCCGCTTTAATTTGGGGTACAGTGATGGCCGCATCCGTGTTAGACGCTATACCGGTGAACGCCACCTTCCGGAGTGCGTTATCCAACGTCATAGTGGACGATACCCCAGAGTTATGGTCTGGGGTGCGATTGCGTATCATGGACGATCTCAGCTGCTACGAATTGTGGGTAATCTTAACAGCAACCGGTACATCAATGAAGTTCTGGAGCCCGAAGTTGTTCCCTTCCTTCAAGGCATTCCCGGAGCTGTATTTCAACAGGACAATGCCCGCCCACATATTGCCAGGAATGTTCAAGACTTCTTTTCATCACAACAGATACAGCTTCTTCCTTGGCCTGCCTATTCGCCGGATATGTCGCCGATTGAACATGTGTGGGATTTCGTTGGTCGGCGTCTCGCTCGTGATCCTCGTCCCATAGCTACTACAGATGAACTTTGGGGTCGCATACAAGCAATCTGGAATGCTCTTCCTCAGGCACACATTCAACATCTGTTTGATTCCATGCCACGTCGTATAGCATCACTTATTGCAGCGCGTGGTGGCTTCACCAAATACTGATTTTCGACATGTAATATTGTTTTTTTGCTTTGTAATTTTAATCGTTTATTTGTATCAACACAGGTCGTTTGTACATTAAATTTCATTCAATTCGGACGAGTCCTTCATGGTGTTGCAATTTTTACAAACGTAACTATAATTACGGGTTACCAATTATGCGTAGCATATCAGCAGCTATAAAATTTTGTATACGAAACCACAGTTAATTGCTTATGCAATAAGTTAAATACAAACAATTGAACGGCTCTCATAATTATAAACCGAACGAATAATATAAAATCTGAATGTTTTTAATGTTTTCTATTAATTTGTTAACGAATACCATAAAAACTATGCTAATTAATAAGCAAAGTTTGTCATTTAATTAAGGTTTTAAAAACTTTTTCTATGAAAAGTTCAGAAAAAAGACGGCCCTTATAATTATGAGAAACAGTATATTGATACTTGAATTCCAGTTTATAATAAGTTAAATAAAAAAGTAATAAAATATGATATATATATAAAAGGATTTTAATAGTAATTATCCTTAAAATAATCTTTATTTGGAGATGATAAAAACAGGTCTGGAGTTTTTCTTCGTTTTCTAATATGTATGCTCATTAATTTTCCGTCGAAAATATTTAGGTCATTAAATACATCGGAATAATCCGTTGTCTCACAAAAAGTGTTTGCACTTTTAACTCTTTATTATGTATTCTCAAAGGCATGAGAATTATCAGAAATTTTCCGGTTTTGAGTTCCGGAAAGTTTCCCTTTGTTTTTCTCTCTGTTAAAACAAATCCTGTATTATTGACTATTTCTTTGATTTATTTTGAAAGTTTTTTTATAATGTCATTGTTAATAATACTCAAATTACCCCAAACGCAATTACAATGCACTAGATAGCAATTAATCAGAGAATTATAGAGCTTAATGTTTATTTTTTGGGATAGATATTTACTTAGAATTCCTATACTTTTACATATCTTTTATGTTATTTTGTTTATATGACCATTCCAATTTAATTTATTTGTAAGTTGAACTTCTAAGAAATAAATTTTATCCACTATTTCTATTTTCTTATTATTAACTGTTATAGATTTATTAATCATATCGTCATCTATTTTTTTATTTTTACCTGAAACAATAATTAAATTTTATTTGTCAACATTTAACTTCAGCTGATTAATAGCAAACCGTTTTTCATATTTTTTTTATTTCATCAATAATACCTTTTCCATGTAAATAATATATGTAAACAATACAGCGCAAAATAATATAATATCAATAATATAGTGCAAAACAATATAATGTAAATAATACAGTTCAAGGCTTATATAAATATACCAGAGAAAATTAAATAAAGGTGTATTGTTATTATAAAAAATAATAAAAATTATTTTCAGTGTCAAAAATGCAAATTGAAAATTAATAATGATTAAAAATGATAATTTAACAATAGATGAAACAGAAAAGTATAACGCATCGACGAAAATGTTTGAAGATAAAGAGAGGGAAGTTCTAGGGAATTGATCGTTCTGATAGGGAACGAAATTGTTAGCAATGGATTTCGTGAATTTAGGGAATAGTAATTACTAAAATAGAAAGAGACAGGTCGCGACATTATAAATTACAAGGAACCCAAATTACGGAATTAACCACATATTGAATTGAGAATATTAATAAATCTAAATCTTTAAAAAAAAAGGATTAATAAAATTAATATTTGACGAGATTGAAATTATTATCTGATGTGTTTTTCATCTGATATTTCTTGAAGTAATTGTTATTGATACTAACTTATGATTGATAATGCGATATTGATATTTATTTGGGTCTGATTATTGATGAGAGTGGGGGGTATTTGATTATTTATATTGTATTTTCATTTTCCTTTATGCGGGTATATAGCGGGTTAGGCTACTATATATATATATGAAAAGTAACGCATGTACATGTGGAAAATGAAGATATATATTCCAAAAAACTAATCATTAACGTAATGCTTGCTGATTCGCAGATTATCGGCCAGTCATTGTTGGACATTAGCTAACGAGGCGTATAGAGAAGGAGATATAAACGACTCTTTAACCTGTTAACTGGGTATGACGACATTTTTCGTCATGCCCGGGAGACTACCAAAATACGAATGACGACATTTTTCGTCATGCCCATAAGACTACCAAAATGCGAATGACGACATTTTATCATCATTGAAATTAAATATATTTAATATCACTGAAATTAATTAAATATAATGAATATAGTTAATATCACTTAAATTAATTAAATATCACTGAGAAAAAAAGTCCCCAGTGTGAAACGAGTTTCACAAAATTTTATTCCCCGGTTAACAGGTTAATTTATCCCGAAGACGCTAGAAAGCAATACGATGATGTCTATTAACACGCAAGAAATTAAAGAGAAAATGAATGAAATTACATATTTAAAAGGCAACATTTTGGTGTGTGTACCATAATACAATGTAAAATATAGAATTAAAGAGTACAATTCGGAAACTTTAATTTCAAGATATGAAATTTACAATTTAAAAAAAAAATGAGTAGAAGTTTTTGACGTTAAAATTTGTTTTTGTAAACAATTTTGAAATTCGAAAATTAACGAAGTAATTTATCAACAGATATTTCGATTTTTATTAACTTATTCACATCCTAGAACATTTACTGAGATGAAACAGAAAAAAGCTCTTTTGTTAGTGTCTCGATTATCAGTCTTCATCGGGATGGGACTGAGAAACTGAAAGGCAAAAAAAAAAAGGGTATTAAAACTTAAACTCGATTTTAAATTATTTCTTTATTGTGATAAAATCTTAAAGAGGGTCATAACACGACAAATTGTTTACTCTGCACAATATCAGAAGACAAACAGGAATTAAAATTCCATTCCCTTTCTTTATCTCTAAAATGTCTCTAGAGAGAGAGAGAGAGAGAGAGAGAGAGAGAATGGTTTGTAACATTCTCTAAATGGAGTCAAATTTAGCATTGACTTACTCGGTAAAAGTCAGTTTCAAAATAGAGTGGTCGCTATAGGGAGTTGTCCTATAATAGTGGAAGTTTTTGAGAAGTTTTATATGGATGGGCTACGAAGGTGGTGACAAACTGACTGAAATTAAACTACGTGGTTTACCAAAAGCCACACACAACAGCGAGTAATATTTTTTTCCAAAGGGTTGTTAAATATGAGAGTGAAGTTTGCAGACATTTAAACTTTATTATAAAATATTTTCCATCGTATTATAAAACGGTTTCTACAGAGTATTAAAAAGCGATTTCTATAGTATTA
>QLNU02015270.1:33935394-33964537 GCA_006491805.2 Dysdera silvatica
TATGAACTTTCTGCGTGTGTCTATGTCCCTAATCAAGGTTCTCGGGGAAAATAAAATTAGAAAACAATTTGTATTGAAATGTGAAAACTAATCACTTAAAATTAATAACTGCAGATGGCATTTGGAGAAACCTTTACCTAGCAGTGTTGCACATGTGTGTACACTGCCGCATAAAGGTTTTCATGAGTCCTAGGCCGGAAGGATAGAATGGACCTTTAAAGAATGTGGCCCTCGTGATATTTAATAAGTCCTATTTTTTTTTCATTGAAACTCATTATCTTCAATATCCAGTATGTATGGATAAAAAAATTCGAAAAATTTTAAATAAACAAGATTAAAATGACACTTAAATTTAAATAGTTCCAGCTTTCTTCAACACCTCTGCGCAGCCCTTAGACACGGGACTGCTTGGCCTCTACATAAATCCGTTATTGCGTATGTGTGTGTGTCCGCACAATGCGAGCGAGCGTGTATGTTTCCAATATCCTTGACCACGCTCGTTTCCAGGGGAGGATCTTAGAAACTCCGCCCCCGCCCCCCCGAAATTAAATTTTTAATGGGACTTGGCTACAACCGTACACGCTGTGAAATTATATATACATACTGTAAAATTTTTACCCCCCTCCCCCAAATTAAATCCTGGTTACGGTATAGTCCTCGACTGATTCATTTGACAAAATTCATTCCTGAGTTTCATAAATCAAAATTATATAAAAGTTAAAGTTTTTCAACCAAAACAATAAAAAAATCCCTTTCATTCAAATAAAATATATCCACCGAAGCAATACACCAAAGAGAAAAGAAAAAAGAAAAAAAGAGAGCTACCTTTTTTTTGTATCGTCAAATTGAAAAACGAATTAATTCCATGTTATTATAAAAAAAATCAATTGCTTTCCAGCGGAAATAATCCAAGTCAGATTCAATTTAGTTCCCTACCAATGCATTTAAATGTGTAATTGGAATTAAAAAGATGATTTCAATCCTCCATCTTGAGCTGCATCCCAATTTTATGGAAAGGGAATTTCTTTTGCTTTTATAAAGAAAATTCATCTTCGTTGAGATAAGGAAACTAGTTTCCTTATTGCATTATACAAAACTGAGTTGAAGATAAGACTTCTCCGACATTATCGCTTCGTAGTTTTATCCAATTGGATGAAATCCCGCTTTGACAAAATTAAATTGGAAGAGAAATCGAAATTGAACTGTTATCGAAATACCTGATGTACGTGGCACCATCTAGTGGCGATAAATCGAACAATAAGTCAAATTCTTTCAATACCGACGCTCTAATTAATGCCTATTTCCGATAAAGACGGCATTTTACGGTCTTAGCAAATGCTTCATAGGCTCACACACATTCTGTTTAACACCTTTTTCCGTTTAATAATCCGTTTATTCCATCCCTTGGAGGTCGTTAATGAGGGAATATATTGTATTCCCTCATTAAAGAGGAAGTATATCGTATTCACGAACCATCAGCACCTTGCGTTTCACAAAGTATCTCAACGACGTTTAAGACCTTTGATTCCTAATACTAGTTACTCAATAAAAGGTATTTTAACAAGTGAATAAACTTCAGCAAAACCTAAAAATCAACTGCTTTGAATTTAAAATTGATCAAGTTTGTATACACACTTTATTCAATGAAATTGGATGGATGTATTTATCCTTGAATATTTAATTTTAAAATGAGGTGAATTTTGTGGTCTAATATGGAAGTCTAAAACAATTTTCAACCAAAGCCCTACGGTTGTGAAATGGTAAAGGATTCGACTCCAAACTTTACCAAAGATAAAAACGCTTATCAACTAACAGCTAACTTTAGTCCAGGTGTTGCTTTCGTAAATCGTAAGTGGTTCGGATTCCATGGAAAACAGTCGGTCCCAATTCAGCTTGTTTCTTGTGATGTATCTATGGGCATGCCCAGTATTTGCGTGGTCCAAGGCCAGCTGTACTGGGCGAGGCCCAGCAAACCCAGTGTACAAGAAGATCCACATATAATGAGGAACCAAAAAAATTCTCGCTACATCCGACCCGCAAAGTTGTTGGTCATTAAAAACAGTTAAATCCTATTGTACTTAACCATTGCACCAAACAAAATTTACATTTTCCTGACTACATCCGAAAACGCGATAAATGTGTGCTAGTTGTAAGTGGGTCCTATTATTGAAAAGCTATTCTAAATGTTTTTGATTAAGAGAGGAGGACGGAGAGAAGAAGAGAAACTTTTAAACGAGTGGCGCCCTCTTAGTTTTCTGTACTGACGGAAGCCCTAATGCAAATGGAAATTTTTGTTTTTCTTTACTTATTTCTGTTCTTACGACGTAAGGATAAGATAGGTCATACTGCGCCTTGACCTACACTTTACAGAATTTACGGGAACTTTATAGAATTTATGAGAAACTTTACAGAATTTACAGGAACTTTACAAGAATCCGAACTCCCTAAAGCCTGGGAAATGGACTCCCCAGAATACAGTGAACAGTAAGTCGGTAGACATTTTTATTATTATTTTTACATTTTCAAACGTATGGGATACGCTAATATTCAATATTAAAATAACAATTTTTCTTTCCACACAATGCTATCAATGTTAACAAAGGAATACAATTAGAAAATAGACTCCGGAATTCTTTTATATATTTATATTTCTCCTTTTACTTATTGCCCTGTTACGTACTGAATATTTTGCCCCACCCCCATATCCGATTAAATAAAAAATTTAATATTTAATTAGATCAAGAATAAATTACCGTTGAAAGGTTATTCATTTGGCGAGAATCATTGGCGACATTTGATGAGTATTTGGCATAAAAATTTAACGGCAATTTTTTTTCAAATGTTTCCCGCACTCCTGTGAGTTGAAACCGTCGATAACGACTTCCCAAGGGCCGGACAAATTCTGGCGTTATCAGCCACAGACGTTGCAAGCATTTTTTTTTTTTAATCATACTACGGTAATACATTTTTACGTTTATTTATTCCAAACCTAGTTCTAAATATGTTTATGCTTTTTATGTGAAACATGCGGCGAAAAAATTTTTGAACTGGAACAATATGATTTGAGTATTGCCTTAAAGGCCGGCCACCCACTTTGTTCCATAATTAGCTCTCAAATCGCTATTAATGGCGGATTTACGTACAAGGACGGACACAGGGGGGGAGGTCACAGGGGTCATGACCCCCAAAATATATTTTTTCACTGTAAAAAATTCCAACTTTCATGATAAATGAAGGGTGTTATTCCAAGACCATGGCAAATTCTGTCCGTGAAGCTCCCTCCCCCAAAAAATGAAAGCCTGTGACCACCATTGCTTACGGACAGACTATGTAGACCGAAGCCCATAGGCGTACGCAGAAAGTTTATAAGGGAGATTATAGGCTCAATTGGCTGTTACAGAGCTACAACGCTCTATGTTAAATATACAAAATTTCATTGCAATGTGGGGTTACAATCCCCATCAACACACTGCCTACGCCAATGCTGAAGCCCGCTGCGGCAAATTTTCGACAAAATGTTTTGCCGCCTATAAGTTTGCAAAGGCGAAGCTAGATTCCTTGATGGCCAATTGAATTATTAATATTTATTTGTTATATTCAGGCATTGGCATATATATATTTACTCCTGATGAAGGACTGCTGCTGATGCGTCCGAAAGCTTGAGTGATCTTTTTCATTGCTATTTTACCAGTGTTTAACCTTTTGTATGTAAATCGGGATATATAACTAGATATTGGCGAAGGCAGCAGTATCATGGACGCTATCTCGAAAAAAGCTCAAAAGGTACTAAATTCGCGAATATGGAAAAAGATGGATTTGAATAGACGAGTATCGAAAAAGCGAATTTTAAATAACTGCCAGGGGCGTCAAATTAAGCATTTGGCAAAAGCACCAACATCTCTGTTATACCTTTAGATGCATTTCGAATTAAAATTAGGCAACGTAAGATTAGCAAAATATGTCAGATCCTACTGGCGGCAAAATAATAAATCCACCTTTGGTTGCAATAGACGATTGCTGAATTCCTTATACAGAACAAGGATCGTCGTTATAAGAGGTACGAACGTTATGTGAGGCATGTGGAGTCGTTATAGGCGAAAGGTTTAACGTAGAAAGGAATTGAGCACCAGATTTCTTTCAGTGATTCCGTCACTATATGAAGTTGGTCGTTATAAACAGTTTCCACTTCATTTCGTTAAGTTGCACTTTCAAACCGCTTTTAATTTATTTTAATTCTATCTTTATTACCACAATTTATTACATTCATTCATTTTTTTCCTGTCTTATGTGACATTCATTTATTTATTCCACCATTCTACTTTTCAATTTTATTCATTTCTATTTTTAGCTTCCATTTTGTATACTTTCAATCTCAATCATTTGTGTCACTTTCATTCCCTCTCTCATTCGTTTACTTATTATATATTCATAGACTACGGTTAAAAGACAAGGTTAAAAATTAACTAACAGTCGTGTAGGTTAATAACCACTTTCGACATGGCGCTACGAATCCCGCTAACCCCAATTTCTCCGTTTAAACTCTGCTTTTGCAATTTCGCAGCACATTTGTGATAGCTTGTCCGAGGGGTTCGCCCTAAAAATGACAAATGAAACGCAATATTGTTTCTCCGAAAGAGATTAGTTGTCCCGTAATTATATGCGCATATCCATCTACGTCAACAACTAGTTATATCGCAATCATCCAGAGGAAGCTCACACACAAAACTCTCTTCTTTCTCTTTCACAAAAGTCGAGAAAAGTACTCTCTCTACATACAATTTAAAATAATTATTCTCTCTAAATAATCATCCTCTCTAATAATTTAAAATTATTCTCCCTACTAATTTAAAATAATCCTCTCTACTAATTTAGAATAATTCTCTCTTTAATTTAAAATAATTAAAATGGGAGTACTAACAATCAAACATTTAAATCCTTCAACAGGATTTAAAATTATATCACCAAATTATTAGTATTAATCCATATTTATCAAGTTACAATAATATATATATACAGTCAAACTTCGTTAAGACCAACACACTCAAAATTACTTTTAATACGAACCGTTTTTTGAGGTCCCGTCAGCACACTGTCCTTTCCAGATAAGACGAATTATTGTTAATGCGAACAGATTTTCTGTTCCTCCTGGTTTTTGTTTCAACGACGTTCAACTGTATCATGATCGTATACCAAATATCAGATATCAAGACAAACAATATAAGTAGAAGTAACTAGATATGTGGTCGGGGAAAAAAAGTTGAACAAAGACATCTTAACATGTCCCGATCACCTAAATATGTCGTATATGAAAACGAACTAATAAAATTGAAGAGTTTATATCAACGGATGAATATACAAACATATACAACTAATATTATAATCCAATACGCAGTATACATTTCAAAACACATTAAAAAATACGATATATTTTATATCAACTTTGTAAACCAACTGTCGTTTCTAGAAATCTCAATTACTCACCATAAGCTTCATTCCTGTAGCCAGGGTAAAGGGGCAAAGCAAAGGGCATATGGGGCGCAGGGCACCTGGGGATTGTTCTGTATATATAAATATCTCGATGGGTCAACTGGGGCACAAGCATGGGGCAACTAGAGCCATGCCCCTGCTGGGGCCCCGGCTTGTCTACAGTCCTGATAAGCTTCCATTTAATAAAGAAGTCTTGAATTTCTTCTTGAAAAGATTCAAATTGTTCAAGCTGGTTATTACATGTGGCAATACCTTCTATACCTTTGGTCTTACTGAATTTATGTGACAAAGAATAATTTCTTGTTGCGAAATGGTTGCAGAAAATGACATTGATATGGAAAACGAACCGATCTCGTTCAAAAACACATAATTGAACTGCCACATACTAATGCAAAACAATGTGTGGCAGTATCATAGAACTGTAAATCATTTTGATAGCTTTAATTGGAAGAACAGCAGAGGTTTTACGAATGCTCTCCAAAAGACTTTTCAACTTGAATTTAATTAATTCTAAATAATAACTTTAAAATAACTTGCAGTACAAAGTGACAACAAGAAATTTACAATTGTTATTCAGTATAGACCCGTGTTAAGAAATGTTAATGTTGTTTACACACTTTCGATTTCACGATTATTTTTTTGGGGGAGGATCAACACGAGTTCGTAAAATCAGATGTTCACTGTCTCACCAAATTTACAATTATTATCTCACCAAGTTTAAAAATTTTATTGCTATCGTCAAATTTAAAATTATTAGCTCTCTAATTCAAAACTATTATATCTCAAATTTAAAAGTATTTTGTCATATCTCTCAAATTTAAGAGTACTATATATCTCAAATTCAAAAATATTATATCTCAAATATATGAGCATTACATCACATCTCCCAAATTTAAAAGTATTTTATCATATCTCAAATTTAAAAGTAGTATATAATCAGCGTCGTAACTAGGGAATGGCAAGGAAGACCTATGCCAGGGGGTAGAGTCGAGGGGCTTAAAATCTTCTGAACCCCTTGATGTAGGTTCCTGCTGTAGCGTATCGACGAATTTTGGTAGTTCACGAAGGTATCCAGAGACGAGGCGTTTTTGGTGCTTTTTCTTGTTTATTAGTACACGCACACACACATACAGCTATATACTTATTTAAATGTTGCTTATACGAAGGTATTTGCCGAAGACATTTGTACAATTCAGAGGAGGGATTCCAATCCGCTCCTATACCAGACAGAGGGATAATACGCCGCTCTGTACATGAGTTCTTAGTCGATAGGCGAGCTAAGAAATACGTAACCGTTCACGAAGCGTGGAACAGGGTGCGATTTAATTACTTCAGGGCGAAGTCTCGAACACACTAAAATTTTGCACGTTTTAGAGTTTTGTCCAAATTTTGGTGGGAAGAGTTACACGGAAAGTAGAACTGTTATTGGTTGAAGAAATCTGTGCAAGCATATTAAGATGAATTTCAGGTGCAGTTGGGACTGCTGGACATCATTCCGAAAGAAGCAATAAAAGAGCTTAAGGCGTCGACAGGTATCAAGACCAGACTGTTCGTACTATCAAACTTTGGAATTTTGTGGTTTCTGTAGTGTCAAGAAAAGCGATTTATGTTATTGAGAAAAGCATCCGCATGACATCCGTTGTGTGGTCACACACTAAATAGTTCAAGAAAGGGCCATATCAGAAATAGATTTGATTGAAGTTGAAGAAGATGGAATAGTCACAGAACTAGCTGATCAAGGAGTCACAGCAGCCAAAAGAATAACAATAAAAAGGGATGACTAATTTATTAAAACAAAGGACATTGTTCTTACTTTCAATAAACCAAAAGTACACACCTCTATTAAAGCCAAATATTTACATTGCCAAATACGACCATATATATATATCCAATCCAACAAGGTTCTTTAAACACCATCTGTATGGACATCCCAAAACGTCTTGCCGTGGCAATACTACCTGCTCAAAATGTAGTATGGTAGACCACGATGATGGGGGAATATCCATAAACACCCTTTGCTGCATCAACTGCAAGGGTGAACACGCGGCATTTTCACGCTCTTGCCCTAAATGGAAGGAAGAGAAATCCATAATAGGAATAAAAGTTATTGGACATATTACATATCCCGAATCCAGAAGATAATATCAATTAAATCACCCAAATCAAACAAAAACATACACTTCAGCAGTTGCACAACCTACCATTAAAAAAAATAGATGCTCAAACTCAAACAACAATACTAAACTCAGATCGACCCACTAACATAGAGAATAAAGTTACCAAGCCAGCAAAACTCAATACTAATACAAAGAAAAAGGGACAAGTCAAAGTAATATATACAAAAAAATAAATACAATTTCGTCCTTAAAAAAGGACCCAAAAAAAATTTCTGACAAAAAAAAAACATATTGGGAAGACACCTCTCTAGAAGATGGTGGTAACTCCTTTTCTGAATTGGAGGATGAAGTTATAACCTCCATTCCTACTAAAGACACGTTCTCTCTGATCAGCCAACAAGCTTCTTCAAGTTGTAAAACTGGGGAAACGCAAACCATCACCTATCGATAATGGCTCTGCTCTCTATCATTCGATAGAACTGTCATGGTTTCCGATGCAACATCGATGATATTGTTGAGCTGAAATTTAGTACTTAAAAAAAATATCTTTTAAGTATATAAAAACAACAACAAAAAGTTCTTCACCGGTCAACGCGTTTCATTTTTATTCTATTTTTATTTATATATTAATGTGTTTAAATTCAATGTTACTGTCTAGATTTATTTTTATCCCCCAGAAAAAGTCCAAGAAGCGATACTTTTTAAAACTGGAATATCTAATCCATTTCAAGTAAAACTACACCTAGAACACCAGTGTCAACAACTTGCAAGTTATTTTATTCATGGACATTAGGCATACATTTCTTTTGGACATTGATATTTTTTATATATGAGTGAAGATTGTACTATTTGGGAAATTACGAAGATTGTTGATTATTTTTGATTTGTTATAATGAATTTTAAATAATTGTGGTGATAAATACGATAATTAATACATATTTTTTACATGATAGCATGTTATTATTTTGAAATGTAGGTCGGTATTAATACTTCTCTCATATGTTAATGTGTTATTATTTTCAATTTAATTAACTTCATATAATCTTATAAACTTTAATTAATTTCTACCCTTCTTTTGGCATTATCAGTTTACTACCTTTATTCTGGAATCTTTTCTTCCACTTCAAACTAAAACAGTCCTCATGGCAATGTGGATCCTATATCTGAAACTTATCTATCTATACCCTTTGCCATTAAAATCTCTTCAAGCTTATTCTCTTCTCGCCTTCCACGTATTTTGCCATACATCCACCAAGAAACATCGTAAAAATGCTAGTGCCATTTCGGCCTATCTTAATAG
Organism: Dysdera silvatica; assembly: GCA_006491805.2. NCBI lineage: Eukaryota > Metazoa > Arthropoda > Arachnida > Araneae > Dysderidae > Dysdera > Dysdera silvatica. Next base: position 33,944,299 of record QLNU02015270.1, read on the forward strand.
TAGTACCCTATGGGGAAATACAACCATCATCGGCTACCACTTATGGCCTAAGTTTATGAGAAAGTACAAGAGCCAGGCCACACCAGATGAACACGTGCTCTTGCACGTGCAAAATTGGCGGATGAAATGTATGACTCATCCACCAAATGAAGCCAAAGAAGATATCGGCCAAGGTTGGTGGGCGCATTGCCCATGTTATCGAATCTTGTGGAAATAGACCCTTGACTAGATTTTTGGCTCCATTTAGTTCTCGAGTGGCCAAAATACTTTTTTTGAAAACTAAAAAGTTTGCAAGATCTGGCAGACACATCGACCACCTAAAAATATGAAGACGTAATCTTTTAAGGGGGCTATGCCCCATGGTAAATATATATTTTGCCTTTCTTCTCTTTCTGTGCCCCTTTAAGCTTTGAAAGTTTAATTTTTATTAGTAAATTAACATATAATATTCTGCATGCTTTTCTTCTTTTAAAGTGATTATTTTGTAGGGGGGCCAGACCACGTAAAATGTAAAGTTGATGGGATTAATAATTTGACGTTGGAGTTCTTCCCAATTATGAAAAAAATTAAATGAAACTCATACTGCTAAATTTGCAAATTAGTGTCTGAAATAGTTGACAATTATTGTCATTTTTCATAATTAAAAGTTTTAATTCGTGAGGGAAATTATTAGAATTTTATATTGGTAATGTAAAATTAATGTCATTTTTACTTATTATTGAATATCATAGCTATTAAAAAGCATTGCCAGAAAAGTCCTGTTCTCTTTATATTGAGGCTCAGTGGTGTGGTTAAAGACCCACCCACCCCCACTGGAAAGTCTTCATAATATGTTGATGACCTGCAAATTTCTTGCAGAACAGGACCTTGTTGAGAGGCAACTTTAGTTGGCACTAAACAAAATAATGGAATGGATAGCTAATAACGGGTTTAATTTCTCAGCACCAAAAACTGTTTACGTACGTTTTTGTCTCAAACGTGGTTTACATTTAGATCCGGAGCTTCAAACGTGAAATGGTGTTACCCGAGTGATTCAGGAGACAAAATTGCTTGGGATAATTTTTGACCTCTCTCCAACGTTTCGATCCCATATCAGACATCTGCGGGATAAATATTTTAAAGCCCTCAACATCCTTAAAGTTATGTCCCACACATCCTGTGGGCGCACCGATGTTCATTGCTGAGACTCCATAAGTCATTAATCCTTTCTAAATTGGATTATGACTGTCCAATGTTATGGATATGGTAATGTCCATGTCCTTGGCTAGTGCAAGTTTTGGGGCCCCCTATTTACGCTTTTTACAAAGAAAGTATATGGCATAACCCTGCATCCAATGTTGACCTTTAAAACTTGCCTTAATATTATTTCTGTACAGATATGGAGAGAAAAGGAGGATTAAATCACCAATTTTTAATATTTATTATTTAAAAAAAATGTTTGCCCACTTGAAACAAATCAATGAAATATATATGCAGCATTTTAACTTGACTTATATAACTAGTTTAATCCTTTTAAGTAAAAATTATTGTGGTTTGATACTTATGTGATACATCTGGCTGAAATCTACACTCTGCACAGCATATGCAACAGCTATATTTAAGTATATAGTATAAGCTGAAATCTGCACTTTTCACAACGTATACAACAGCTAGCTATATTTAAGTATATATTACAGTACAACAAAAATTAGCAATGAATACTTAAAAGCAAAAGTTCACACATAATTCAGGTGTTTAAGTTTTAGTCTTTAAAATTTTTGTTTCCTTATTTTAAGGTTCGCAAAAGATTACAAGACATCGTCAAACGATAATTTCTTAGCAATGTCATGCTCCAGTGACATGATGTCAAGACAGTTATGTCTTTATTGCAGTTTTCTTGATCGCAATTTATTTTTTATTAAAGCCATTTTTAAAAAAGAACACTCTGCTTGACAGTTAGTTATTGGTATTACCAAACATAGTTTTAGGGCTGTAAATATGTTTGAGAAAACACCAATCAAATCATTACCATACTCATATTTTGCAATGTCTTGGGAAGTTTTTGATTTTTAGGGCTGCATAGCTTGCCTGGTGCATGCACCGACATCGCAGAATCAAATCAAAGTATAAAAAATAATTAAACGCCATTGCGTGGAGTTGATTATTTCTGACCAAAATTTCTTGTAAACTTGAAAACAACTTTTATGATTCGGCTACAGTTTTTCCAATTCGGCTAGAAATTTTAGATGCAAATTATCCGAAGAGTGTTAACTTCTTGTCCACATATGAATTGTAATTATTAGAACAGGAAAACGCTATATAGCGATCATAAGAATTTAATTATAAACTGTTACACAGCAGTGACCACATAACATGAGCGGCCGTGATGCCCGTTCTCGTGAAATGGAAGTGTTGCCAAATATCAGAAATGAAAATACAGTATAGTTAACAAAAATATAAAATAAGAATAATGTCAAATCACAACAAAGAACTACATAAATATTTTTTGGCAGGTTACTCCCTGAATGGGGGCCCCTATGCTTTAGCCCCCCCACCCTTAATCCAGCTATGCAGAGACCTACAGTTTTCCGAGGAATCCAAACCTCTTAAGGCCTAGGGAACCAACCTTTGGGCTACAGTAAGCAGTTTGTCGATAAATGTTCTCTTTTGGCACCTTTGCGAGTCGAACCATTGGGTCGACTCACAAAGGAGCACCAGGGGCGGACTGGATCCTCCCAAAGGGCGAGCACCTTAGATTATCGAAGGGGGAGACCCTTTGCCCATTCGAAGCCCAAGTATAATTCTCCGCCTGATTCCTGGTGTCGACTTGCCAGTGCAATCAGTTTTGGACCATAGAAGGATGAAGTCCTAGACTACTTGAATTTCTTCATTATCAATCATGATAGTCACATTCGCATTTTTTGGCTGTCGTCATGAATTTTGTGTTTTTATGTTTAAGTGCAAACTCATTTTTTTTCCTCTTTGATTTTCATGATTAACTGCTTCAAGTCCTATTCGCTTTTCGCTAGTAAGGTTGTGTCATCTGCGTATCTTAGTTTGTTGATTTTCCTGCCTCCTATTTTCACTTCAATGGTAGATATGTCAAGGTTAAGTTTCCGAATGATGGCTTCAGAGTAAAAATTAATATCTGCTGGCTACTTTAATATCTATTCTTTCTTAATATCTACCCTTCCCTAATATCCACTCTTCTTCAACGTTAATTATTTTCAAATACGAAACTTTGCTTCCAAAGTTCTAAACAGAAAGAACCATGAGATTGAAAAAAAAACATGGCCTCAAATTTCCTGATCATGAAAAGAGACAAAGCGAAAGTTTTTGCCTGAAAAAAAAAACTAATTCTGACCAGCAGGCATAAAATGGCGCGGCGGCGGCTTCAGAATTTTATTGGCTATCCGAGAAATCTATCAAGGAACGTTTTATTCTCAATCGATTCTTTGAAAGGAATTTTCTCGAATTCCCACAAGGCATGTCCTTAAATTTTCCCAAAACTCTTTTTACGAGATCCAATCTCAACTTCGGGAAACAAATTCCTCTCCGAAAAATGTTATAGATTCCGGTACCATCACGTATATATACCCTTTACAACTTTATATTTTCTGCAATCATCATCTTAGATACTTTTAACAACTTCATATATCCCCCATCATCGTTTATATACTTGGTTGTTTGAATTTTTATGACAAAAATACAGAAAGGGTGCGACAGAGGTACATTAAAAGCGATCAATGCAAAAACAAATGAGTGTATAAAAACATCGATATCAGATAAGAATGATTTCATGTTAACAAATTACATAAAATGTCAAAGAGTCTAAAATCATTTCGGTTAAAAGCTAATGATTGCCCTTGGTTAAAATTTTTGCAACTAGATAACACATATAAAACGTTCAGTGGCGCAGTTTAGGGAGACTCAGGGGGTGCACTTGGATATCAAAACACGTTATTTTCTCTAAGATTTTACCTCATGATCTTTTTTAAAGCGACATAAGCTCCCCTCCCTTCTCATATTTTTTAATTACTATTCTACTGAAAACGTTAAATGGATCGCAGTATGGCGCATGCAGGGTGTGTTGATGGTAGTTGTAATCCCTTATTACGAGTAAATTATGCATATATATATGAACATACAGATTTGTAGCTCTGTAATTCCTTTATGAATTTTCTGTGTACACCAATGACGGATAGCTACAGGTGGTACGTATCGTGACATCTTATCTCTTCAATAGATATTGATGGATGTGACTATCCGAAGCGGAATCTGGCAAGGTTCTACTTTTCTACAATTTGTGTACTTTGTACAACCCATTTGCGGAGCCATTACGATCGAAAATACCTTTAAAAATTCTACAATTCAATGTCTTCTGCTTCTGGCCGTGTACTATTTGTCTCATGAAAAAGTAATAGTGAAATTCATGTTAAACTCTTACGAAGTACCATAAAATATCATTAGCCATAGTATTTTGCTTCCTACACTACAATCAGGTTGTTCTTGGCTGATTGTGCATAAATTAAGGGAAAAGGTGGCCACAAGTTGATGTGCTCTATTCTCAGATGATGGTTGTTTCCAGAGCAAAGTTTGTAAGAATGAAGTTGTTCTCGAGATGTAAAAAAAAGATGGTGAATATACCAGATGGCACAAGATCTTGGAGGGAATTGATGTAAGAATGAAGTTGTACTCGAGATGTAGAAAAAAGATGGTGAATATACCAGATGGCACAAGATCTTGGAGAGATTGATGTAAGAATGCAGTTGTACTCGAGATGTAGAAAAAAGATGGTGAATATACCAGATGGCACAAGATCTTGGAGAGAATTGATGTAAGAATGAAGTTGTACTCGAGATGTAGAAAAAAGATGGTGAATATATCAGATGGCACAAGATCTTGGAGAGAATTGATGGCAAGTATACCGGAACGGCGCAAGATCCTGAGAGAAGAAATGGTGAGTACGCCAAAAAACCACAACGTCCACTAGACAAGAGATGGTAAGTACACCAGAAGGTACAAGATCCAGAAAAGATGATGAGTATACCGGAAGGCGCAAAATCCCCCAGGAGAAAAATGATGGTGGTGAATAAACCGTTAGGCACAATTTCCAGAAGAAGCGTGAAAGTGAGTATACCAGAAGGCACAATTTCCATGAGAAGAGTACACCAAAGGCGCGAGTATTTCAAAAGGCACAAGGCCCAGAAAAGATTGTGAGTATACCAGAAGGCAAAAAATCCAAAAGCTCATTTTGTTTGTTCGTGAGATTTAAGGCGCAAGGACAGCAATGGTGATGATGATGTGAAATAACCTACAGTTTTCCGAGGAATCCGAACCTCTTATGGCCTAGGGAACCAAACACCGCACTACGGTGAGCAGTGCGATCTTTTTATGAGATCTCTGAGTAAGCGTTCTTTACACTGTTGGGAGTCGAACCCGGATTAACGGCGTACTAGGCGAACGCGTTACTACACTGGAGAAAAGTAGATAACGTGTCATGCACTAGCGCCTAACTTTTTTATAATAAGTATGCATTTAACATCAACGGAATATTTTTATTTAGACATAAACGGTGTTTCCTTATTTCTGTATATGCTTAAAAATGGTCTCATGATTTTTAGCCTGAAGTTATTTAAACCACGGATGTTTAAAATTGGGTTTGATTTAAAGCAATTTGGATTGCCCTTAATTTGCATCTCTATTGCGGAGCTTCCTTAGCATAGCATTGGTTCTATCGTAAAGCATTTTGTTTTCTGCTCCAATCATGAAAAGCTCTTAGAAAAAAGCAACCATTACTGAAACGTGCATAGATTAACAAAATTTCTACTAAAACTGAGCTAGATTAGGTAGGTTTCATACTGCATAGGGTAAGTATTGATTCATTAAATTCCAGACCGGTATTCAAATTGTGGAAAATGCAAAGAAAGGATATGATAAAAGCACATAACCCCCTAAAAATAGTAGTAGTAACTCTCCAAATGTAAAGTATTGCACAATAGAATCACGAGTCCCGTATTAGTCTATATCTCGATTTATATCTCGAGTCCAGTAGCAATCGAGGAAGAGGTTCAGTGTTCCGTACAATCCATTCATTTTCATCTGAAGTTATTTCAAATTAAGAAATCAATTATAGGGTCTCTTTTTATTATATATTATTTATAGGGACGGTGGATAGCTTGGACATTATATTTTTATTTGCTGTATTTTTTATTTTTATTTTTATTTATTATTTATCATTTTAAGTTAAAATTATTCCACGTGTCGTCCATCGGTACACTTTCAAATACCTCAGTCAGAATTGGCTGTATTAATGACATTCATGTTAGTGTTAATCATTAGTGATTGCATATAATCACTAATGATTATACTTAATAATCATCAGTGTGTGAATAACTGGTATTTGCTTTCTAGCTCAATGCACGTGAACGTTTCTTACAAATGCCATAAATATTGTTTTTATGGCGTAATAACACGCGGTGCTGGGGCCTACAGTTTTCCAAGAAATAGTAATAGATCTGGCATGGGGAGGGGATTGGGAAAGGTAGCCGCCAAAAGCGGCACTGTAATCACAAGTTTTCCAAGGAATCCGAACCTCCTATGAACTAAGGAATTAACCACAGGGCTATAGTGGGTAATTAATCGATGAGCGCCTTTTTTAGGAGGAGGAATAAGAGCGCCGTTGGGAGCTGAGCTCGGATTAACATCACGCTGAGGTAACACATTACCACTGCGCGCCACAGCAGCTTCAGTTAATAGCATAGCAATTCAAAACTGATGTGGGGCGGGGCTTAGGTGGCTATGACGAGGGTTCAAGCGCCTTTGAAGGCTATTTTGTGATTGGGTCTATGAGAAAATGTGTTTTGATTGATATCCAATGGGGGCTTGAGCTCCTTAAGCTCCTCCCATTTCTACACCACTGGTGTCAGTATTATAAATATTGTATAAATGTATGAAAAGTTGAGAACATGAATAAATTTCGTGTATTTGGATTTGGATCACACCTCAAAAATATTTTATTTTCTATATCCAAATATCCTACAGCGATATATGCCCTATAGCACCTCAACAAGACTACACACAATAGCAGTAGCAGATTTCTAAGTAGGCATCCGAGACACGTGTCTAGGAACGGTGCGTATTGGGGCGACAGCAGAATACTAAAAATTATTTACTCTATAAAGTTATTAATTGAAATATTGAGTTCAATATCCGTAAAAACTCACCTTTGCATATAAAAATTACAATATAAGAATAAATAGTTACATAATAAAAGTTACAATAAGTGGAGTACATATGCATGATGTTTTTTCTTTCACAATTATTCCCTTCCTTGTAAGGAAGGAGAGAAGCTACACAGTCTTTGCCTAGGGGCAGCAATTTAAATCCGTCCCTGTATCAGGGACGTAGCTAGAGGTGGCGTGAAAGGTGCACGCCATGGGTGCAAGCGAGGATGGACATAAAATCGTTTGGAATAATTCACAGGAGAAAATATGTCCGCGGCTAGCCAGGAGCAATCTGGACGTTTCTGTCAGGGCGCAAGATCATACAGATAGGGTGCTGCTCCGTATGGTGCTATATACGTCGTCGTGCCTTAAAATAAACCCGATATTTTAAATTTAACGGCCTTTAAAATTCAAACTGAAGTTTTAAGGCAGCTGTTAAGTTAAGTAAAATTGAAAAAGTCGGAACTCAAGTTTCGTCGAAAAACTTTACGGCTACTTACTACAGCACGGTAAATTCAAATGCTTGCTCTACAAACATGGCAAAAATGTTTCTCTCCCTCTAAAGCTTTAAATATTTAACTTCCCATTTCAGAAAGTGATAAATGGCAACACTGGAAGTCTCGTTACGAAGTGCCTTCCCATCCGATGCCTGAGCGGAAGTGATAAATGTAAATTCGGCGGTTCAATTAAATTCGAGGGAAGTAGAAATCTTCATATACGCGTGTGCTTATGTAAGAGAATGGAAGATGGAAAAAATATGAAAGCGCGGAAGAAAAGAGAAATGAATAAAATATCAACCGGCAACAACAAAAAAGCCTTAAAAAATGTTTCAAGACTCAAGTAGCGGATATAACTAGAAACAAAGAAGAAAGGGAAAAGCGTAGGGAACTTTCCCCCAACCCTTCTTTTAATTACGCGGCGGTGGCAACGTTTATTTTTACTGAGAGAGTTATAACTGCGATAATCCATCATATCTCGTGACGTCACTCATACGGACGCATGAGGAGGTATAGGCTGGGAGAGAATATTGACTTTTCGATTGGAAATTTCTACCCACTGTTACCCATTCCAAAAGAAACAAAAATCAATATCTTCCGTAGAAATAAATTACTGGCAGCTTGCATGGTGATGGTCAAGCCTCCACCTGCTGATTACCAAACGAGACTATTTTCCAGGGTGTTGCCAACGAAATTTCTGAAAAATTGTATAAAAGAAACAAAAGAAAATTTATCCCTACATTTATCGTTCTGTGATTCCTTCTTTCTTTTCATATCTTTTCCTATCCTTTTCTTTTTATTGCTAAATGTCCGGGTAAGGCCAGAGAATGTTGTGTTATTTCTTACGAGAATTCCTTATATCAGAGCTGTGCTTATGCACAAGAAGTGTGCTCTAAAAGGGCTTCTTTTGTAAAGTGAAGATTAGATCTGGTGATAGAAAGTTCATGGGATTAATCGTTCTAAAAAGATTCAGATGACATAAGAAAACAATAGTTGAATGTTTAGTTAAAAATACATTAACGTGGAAAACGTTATCTAATTTTTATCGCCATACTTCAACCGTTTGGAGAAATTTTTTAAAACAGTGGTAGCATCATCATAATATGTTAAGATAACATCGCACAAACGTGACAAAAAACTGTTTCAAAATTTTATAACGATTTTTTATGAATTCAAGTTCAATAAAAACCTTTCCAACTAACGTTGCAAACTCAATAAAAAACGTTATATAAATTTCTTATCAAAAGTATAGGTAAGTGAATGAATCGATTACGATTACTCCAAATATCGTTATCTTTGTAACGAAGACCGTAATTTACTCGGTGCAGCTGCTTAGCTAAATGTTGATGCGTCCCTGATAGAACCGTCTAGATTACGCCCCCATAGCTAAGGACATAATCTCCGCTGTGAATTATTTCAGCAGATTTTTCGCCCTTTCTCGTCAGCGGCCCTAACTTGGGCCTTTCACACCACTCCCTAGATACGGCCCTGACTTGATACCAAGCAGAGTTCTTATAGCTGAAAGCTCTGATTTCCCATGTTTTACTTTGGATTTAACATTTATTCATAAAATTATGTCATTATTGTATTAACATTAATTTTAATATATTCTAATCGTCGGCTCATGGAAATGCTTTTTAAATCAGATACAGAACTATACGATTTTTTATATTCCAAATATTTAAAAAACTAACAAACTTCAATAGAATCGCAAACTCATTTTAAAAGAGAATCCCGTAACAAGCTTCGGCTTTATATTCTCTTCTAATTCTAACCCAAATCATAAACGTAAAATGTAAAAAGATTTCTTCTATGTTTTTTCTCAAAGCGCTGATGGTATGTACCTCACGAAAATGTATACAAAATTGGGTTAAATAAACATTATTATTATCATTATTATTATTATTAAACGTTATTATTATCATGCAGTTTTATTCCTCACTTATCATGACCTGTTTTCATTGATGACATTTTTCAAAAGTACAATCAGACTCTGCGGAAGCAATTTTTTACTAAAAGTTGTCGATCCGAATATCCTACAAGCAAATCCATCCATCCCTTCCTTCCTTAGGGATGTGTATACAGGGTGTCCCAGAAGGTTGTAGAAAAACTTTATGGGTACGTCCGCCATATAAATACAAATAAATTTTACATAGGAAGTAGGGGTCGCCAACGCAACCCCCTATGGTGTGATAACAACTTAAAAAACGACGTTAGGGGTGTTTTATTTCAGTGTCTTATTCTATGTGTAGTAACTGTATTCTGTATAGATTTTTTTTTATAATGCAATTTAGTTTTAATTATTCTATTTTTGGGAGTTGTTATTATTTGTTGAGTTTTAATTATTTTATTTTTGTTTGTAATACAGGGCAGAGACTTGGCCAATTACAAGAGCGCATGAAAGGAAGATGGGAGTAACTGAGATGAGAATGTTGAGGTGGATGAATGGCATCACAAGGAGGGATAAAATAAGGAATAACCTAATTAGAGGTACGGTCAAGGTTGGACCCATAGGAAGAAAAATACAAGAACATAGGTTAAGATGGCTTGGGCATATGGAGCGGAGAAATGAGGAATATGTGGGAAAGGTATTGGATAGGCTGGTGGTAAGGGGAAGACCATGGTTGAGATGGAAGGATCAAGTGATGGAAGATCTGGAAGAGTATGGATGGAGTAGAGAAGAGACATTGGATAGAAGATCGTTGAAATGAAAATTAATAAGGCATAACACCGACCTCATATAAACATGGGAAAATGGCGAAGTGAAAGAAGGTGATTTTCGTTTGTGAATGACAACACTGCATAAGTTTGTTTCATTATGAATAATTTTAAAATTAATAAAAATTAATTAAATAAAAAATAATATAGAAAGTCATATAAAATTTAATGGAAAAACACTAGAAAGAGTTAAATCAATGAAATTTCTATGTATTAAATTACACGAAAAACTTTTATGGAATGAACAAATAGATGATATAAATAAAAAAAAATAAGAAGAATAAATGAACTATTAGCCAGATTAAATAATAAACTAACTATAAAAGCAATTTTATTCAATGATTTACAGTGTACTACTATGCGGAAATTCAACATGGGGAAAACTAAATAAGACGAACTTAATAAAAACAAATAATTCATTAAATGACACAATAAACAAAATAAAAATCACCATATCAATCAATTGTTCAATTTAGAGAAGAATATCAACTACTTAATATAGAAAATATACACAAATTAAAAATATCTCAACACTAAAGAATAAATGATACAGAGGATGAATAAAATGACAATAGGGATGAAGAATATATAGACGATGAATAAAATGACACATAGGGATGAATAAATGACACATAGACGATGAATAAAATGACACATAGAGATGAATAAATGACACATAGACGATGAATAAAATGACATGAGATTGAAGAAATACAATAGACGATGAATAAATGACACATAGAGATGAATAAATGACACATAGACGTAAGAAATACCTAAAGAAACGCAAATATAATACTTGTCATAAAAAAGAAATTAAAACAAAACATATATTCGAACTTATTATGGAAAAGATAATATAAATTATTACGGATTAAATAATTGGAACAACATACTAGACGAAATAAAAAATTTAACACCAATAAAACAATTTAAAAATACACTCAAAAATATTTCTTATTTAACGAAACATAAATGGCTAAAGTTTTTAGGTTGTATGTATATTAACCTATAGTTTTAGCATGTAATCCATCATGCATGTATGCATATGTAATCTATACACATGTGTATGAAAATAAAATTCATTTGTATTTATATAATTTTCTACTGTCTCCATAAGCTCATTTCATAATTTTAGTGGCAGTTACTAGAGTAGACGCAAGTTTTTTCTGTAATGTTTATTCATAATAAAAGTCAATGGTCAATGTCCCAGCCACTTCGCCCAAGCGAGCCGGAACCAAAAAAAAAGGACCTCAGAAAGAAGACATCCGTACGCCACCAGAGCTGAGAACTCTGGAAAAAAGAACTAAGAACCGAACTCCAGCTTCGCTATGGTAAGACAGTGGTAACGCGTTTAGCAACCAATCGAAAAATACAGGATTAACTCCCGATAGTAGCGCTTGCTTCCCCCTTCCCTACTGATCTGTAATCCGAAATGATTCCCACGATGGCAAAGATTCGGACTCCTCGGAAAATTGCAAGTCCTAGACAACGTGAAGTTCTGTCCTTGCACCATTTTTTTTTTAAGGCGGAAGTGAGAAAGCCGCCGTAGGTCCTTGCCCCATAAACTACAAAGCAGACGAACTAAACCCAATCGAACTCCACCAAAATCATCAATTTAGCGCGAACTTCGTTATCCTTATTTTAACGAACCTTAAAAAAATAGTCATTATTTTTCTCATCTCCATTTTACCATGAAATATGTCGCAGGTGCATAAGTCGAGATGCGATTGAAAATACGGAAGGATATTTTCTTGAAAATTGTATAATTTTAACTTTAAAATCCGTATATTGTTCAATAGCATGGCTCTTTAAAAGCTTCATGAACTCTCCAAACAACTTCAGGACCTCACCTGCTCCTTCACCATTTATCGAAACATCCCCCGGCGGTCAGTCAGTCCCAGATTAACCCAGATCCCAAGTAAACGCGAGCCTAAAGCCCTCTCAGTTTTGAGCTCCATGGAGGTCTTGCCAGGGCCTGCTGTTTTTTTTTTGTTTTTTTTTTCTTTCTTTTTTTTTTTAAACCTTATTTTAATCTTGTTTTTCATACGTGTCATAGAAATTGTAGTTATTGATAAGCCTGGGTATTGAAAATAATGAACTTTAAAAAAATGCATGCTGTATTGACTAAATACCGCGAAGACCGCATTTGGGAACCTATTACATCCTTCCGGCCTAAGGCCCATCAAACCCTTTATCCGACATTGTATCCAGTCATATTTTAATCCGATTACAAGCTTATCATTTCTAATAAGTTTTGTCGAAAAACATGACAGAGCTAAGTAGATCCGACAGCTACCGCCGTTATTATTTTAACAAGAATCTAATTTTTTCACCAAGAAAGAACTCTGAAAATTCATCTTGCTTCTCAGTATATTTTCATGTATTTCAGTGACTATTTTTCAATTAATAGACGCAATATTAATTAATAAACTCTTAGTTCGCGTATTTATGTGTAAATAAATCGTTTCAAAACATTCTATAATTTTTTAGTCTATTTACTATTAAATTTTACCTAGGAATACACCTGAAAATATATAACGGTCTTGAAAAAAATTGTCTGAGTTTAATAATATCGCATTTCATATCAATGTATTACACTTAAATATACTACATATAGAAATAATGCTGCGTGTACGGTTGACCTTGGTGTATAATATCATGTCCTTGGAAAACTTCCGTGGTAAAAATTTAAGACGTTTTTGAACCTACTGGAAAACAGAAGAAGTGTATAAAATGCAGCGTTTACTTAGGGGTGAATGGATACCATAAATAGTTACCGAATAGCAAATAGGCATTAGCAGCAAATACGGTGAAACTTGAATATATATCCAAGTCGAAGGTTCCATAAGAATTTACGACAAACAGAAAGAGTTTCAATGTAATAAATGAAAGCTTCAAAGCACAATGTTCCCCAAGAATTTCGATATATGAAAATTCTACAGTATTCAAACAATTAGTAGTAGTAATAATGCTTCATTCCTGGTTGCTAAAAGACTGTAAAAACTTTCATTAAAAAAATGAAAACAGAGCAGTAGCGATGTTAATATGGGGACTCTCTTCCAGTAGTAAGAACAATAGATTACTTGTGCTACGTAAATTGATCGTATAGGACTTAATTAATCCTCAAATAAAACTCGGTGTTGTTTATAAAAGTTTCACACACACACTAGAATATACAGGGGCGGACTAGGCCGCCGGCCAATCGGCTTTTGGGTCGCTGCACCCTCATGGGAGATTGGACTCGCGCCTTCGAATAGGCAAGGACTCGTGCCCTCCAAAAATCCAAGGTATGCGCCCTTTGAGAGGACCCAGTCCGCCCCTGAGGATATAGCGTAAAAAATTTATGGGTACAGTCAAGAACCGACGACGTCTGTGAGTGGAGGTAGAAGAGTGTGGGAATGATTGTGATTTACTTATTTGCAGGATAAAGGAAAAAAACGTAGATACTATAAACTAATATAAAATATTCGACACCCTTATGGAGAAGGCCAAGAGGAAATCCAGACATGAAGAGAACTTGATAAAAGAGTGGAAATGAGAGAGAACAAGAGCAAATCAGAAGGCTAAAGGGAAAGAACGTTTTATGACACAACGACCGCAAAGTTCATGATGCGTTAAGATCAAGGCCTAGCCAGGATTTAATTTCGGGGGGTTCAAAAATTTTTACAGCATGCATCGATAAAATCACAGTACGCAAGGCCGTAGCCAAGTCCCATTAAAAATTTAGTTCCGAGGAGGAGCTGTCAAGTTTCCCACACACACTCTGGATACGGACATGGCCGGGACCTACAGTTTTCCGAGGAATTCGAACCTCTTAAGGCCTATGGAACCAATCCCCGGACTACAGTGAGCAATTAATCGGTAAGCGTTCTTTTTCATGCAATTAGGAGTCGAATGCGGGATAACAGCACGCCAATTGAGAGCGTTACTACTGCACCACCGCTGGGCCTAAAAGGAAAGAAAAGAGAAAGATGAAGCTAAACAAATCTAATTAAGGCATCAGTCGAAGAGTTTAGCTTTAAGAAAGTGATAAGGTATTGTATAGTGTATTCTATGTAGTATTTTATGGGGTTTCAAATTCCAAGTTTTAAAACCACTGACAGATTTTCCAGGCCGTTCTTGTGTTGTTAGCCGCCCAAATGCAGAAACAATATCGCCGCCCATATTAGTTTGATAGTATTTAAGTAAGGATTCGGGTGAAACTGCACAGTTCATCACACGTTTGTTATCTCCTGAATTTTTTGCTATATTGCCAAAACCGATTGACAACGGGCGAAGTCACCTTCCGCCATGCTAGAAATGTTGACGTCTTTTTGATTAGTATTTACAAAATTCATGCCTGAAGCAAATTACTCTTACCTACATAAGAGAAGGGTTAGTGGGGGCAGACTCCCACACACCCCAGTTTCGGACTTACGCCCTCGCTATCAGTTTGGATAATCTTCAAATACTACTGAATCAGTATAATGTTGAATCACTAAAAACCTGCAAATTCTTAATTGAAAATACGACCAGAAACGAATTGTAAAAGTATTTCTAACATAATTTCGCAGCAACGAAAAAAAACACAGCCTTGAGAAACACGTGAAAATGGCGTAAAGAGCTCAAAAGAGACGCGTAAATTTGACGTTAAAGAGGGAGTATAACGTTGCAAGCCAATCAACTGCAATTTTCGACAAATTTCAGGAGGAGGGAGAAGGCGTATGACGGACTGTGCAGTTAAACCTAGATTCATAATATGCAGCGTTTACTTTTCTCTCTATAGATATTATGAAAAAGAGAAATATTTTTTAATTTTTATTTTTATAAAACGAAACAAAGGTCCTTGGTGCCGTCTTTAATAGCAATATTAAAGACAATATAATAAAAGGTCTGCAGTCGCTACTGGGTTTAACCGACTAGGTACAGGGGCACCTTTTTCACTCCGCCAAATACGAACTTGGAGATACTATGAATTTTAAAATTAATACAAGACAGCAAGGTTCTAATATCATCGTGATGAAGCGTGTTGGTTAGTATGCAGTAATTGAGAATGCTTTATCTGTACCTATTTGTGTGTCGCATTGTTAAATTTATACTCCTTGGAAGGAAAGGGTTATTGATGAATGAGAATTATGGGTAGGGTGGTTGAAATTTTCACAATTACAGCAAGAGTCATTCTTCGCCAATGAAGATGAAGACATACTATGACGGTTACGGGCTGAAAGGCCATAAATGTAGTTGATACTCTAAATGCACACCACACATTCATATGAGCCTTAATTTGGGCCCTTAACTATCACCATACGCAGCAGTGGCGCAGCGCGACATCAAAGTAGGCCATTTCCAAGTACTGACCCCACGCCTTAAGTCAAAAAGCCACCATTCTTGCATATACAATCACGATGACAATAGTAATGATGATATATATATGAATTGTGACTTTCTATCCCAAGGAGGGGCTGGAGATCATTTGGAGATGGCCCACTTTTAAAGTCACACTACGTCACTGATCGCGACTATTCATAAAAAGTAAAAACAGCACAAAATTTCATTTCATTTTCAGAATTGCACACCCAGTCTATAATTCCCTTGGTATTAGATACTGCATAACAAAGGAAATAGAATAAAATATTTTTCAAGCAAGGGAATGCAACAACCAACCGTGGCTTACCATAACTAATAAAATTTCGCCACTTGTCTAACGTATAAGAAAATAAAATTCACTAGTTAAAATATTTTCTATTGCAGATGCGATTTACCTTGCCTTTTTAGTGAGTTATTCTGCGCAATCCCAGTAGTTGTTCTTATGGGTTTGTTGTGTTTTTATGGCGCAAGGACAACAAGTACCATTCTGAGCCAGTTTTGTGATTTTATCTGTATGTCTTTTCGTTTCATGGCTATTGTAAAATCTACCACCATACCATTTTTTTAGCTCTATTGAAAACTATTGCGGTTATAATTATTGGTTTAGTTCCATTGAAAACTATTGAAGTTATACTTATTGGCTTAATTCCATTGAAAACTATTGAAATTATACTTATTGGCTTAGTTCCATTGAAAACTCTTGCAGTTATACTTATTGGCTTAATTCCGTTGAAAACTATTGCAGTTACACTTATTGGCTAAGCTAGCTTCAAGATCGGGGTGGGGGTACAGCCCCTACAGGAATGCTCCGTGCATAATATTCATTTATAAATTTCGTATATCTAGGTGGGGCTGAATTTTTTCTAGGAGAGATTAAGCCATGCTTAGTCCTCACATTTCTGAGCCAATATTAATACTACACTTTCGGAATGTTCTGTTGATTTTATCATACACTGTTGTTAACAATGTATAAATACATAAAGAAAACTTGTTACATGATTTATGTACTGCCGTCCAGACGTTGAAAAATATGTGTAGTATATATATACAGGGTGATTCAGAACTAATGGAACAAACTGAAAGGGGTGGTAAAGGACGCCAAATAAGCCATATTTGGCGAAATCAGGTCCGCAAAGGATCCGATTTGGCTGTACAGTGAAAGTATTATTTACATCCACATCATTGCTATGTAGGCAATTACATGCACAAATAAGAAAAGAATTTGGCACATTTATTAGGTCAAAAATAAATGCAGCGGAGACTTGGAAATTCCCTTCCCTGGCCCTGAGTAGTATTGCCATTTAGTCATCAAAGGTATGGAAAACGATTGTTTTACCATACTGCAGGCAGTTGGGAATTGTTAAGCATGTGTAATAGATGAAAGAGATCAAAAGAAACAACTTTGGCAGAGTGAACAAATGTCCGAAAACGAGCCGTTCTGGAATTACAGAGATGTTATTATTTGCATCCACATTATTTAATTATATAACAAATTTTACCACTCTATCCTAGAAGCATGCTGAAAAATGTTCTACCACTTACTATGGTCAAAAAGAACTTCCCATGGCCAAATTTATGCAATTCGGGAATTTATGGCCAAAACGCCCACCCCGTCCAATCTTTGAGAATCGAACCCGAATAAACGGTATGTCAGGTGAACGGGTTGTTACTGAGCCACAGCAAAGCCATAATATATGTTCTTAACCTGCAAAAATCCAAAATACATTCGTTTATTAATCTGCAGTCATCTAACAAATATGTGATTAATTTACAATAATCTAGCATAGTATTGTGATTAATCTGCAGTGGTCTATTTCGAATCTCCAGAATTATGTTCAATCTATTTAAATCTGTAATTATTATTAATCTGTTGCAATCTAACACAGGCTTATAATTAAAATATAAGCCTGTATTTATTATTGTTGATCAATTTATTAACATATAATTGACCATAACATTCGAGAAAATTGGTGTACAATGTAATTACATTTTATTACCATTGACTGTACTGATTTTTAATTAATTTAATCCTAAAAATTTTATATCCTCAAAGAGAATTGATTATCTTTTATCTCCAAGGAATTAAAGCATATTTCCATTCATAGGAGTAGGCAGAAATTTCTCAAGGATGGGGTTACAGGCTTAATGGGGGGGGGTAGTTATGGAGCTACAACTCCATGTATTCATATGTATAAATACAAAATTTCATCGCAATCAAAGTTATAACCCACGTAAACACGCCTTCGTAAGTCAGTGCTCCCATCAATCCTTTCTATTCCATTACAGCCCTGTCTTAATTTTGTTAGATCTTTAAAATTATAATTAGAGATACAGAAGTTTATTGAAAAGTTCAGTCTTCAAAGTGATAATTTTCCAGCTACCTTAAAAGTTAAATTCAGCACACAAGGTAGGATCCAGTGCTTTACTGGATCATTTGTCACAGTAAATCAGATTATTCCGCAACGCCACCTTGCGTTAAACGTGCGAGAAATATTTAAAACCATCTCCGCACCTCCCCGCTCTATATTAAATTCATCTTAAGAGATCCTACGTCCGAGTTAGAACGTAAACATTGTTTCTCAAAACGGAATTTTGCCCTGATTATGATGGTTAAAAATTACTTCATTGTGAAATTAACGAAATAAAGAGATTCGCCTTTATCCCTTGCATTAAAATTAATAAAAGCTCTGCATATTGTAATATATTCTTTATCTAGAATTTTAACTAGTATCATCATTAAAAACTACCATGATTTGTTATGATGCAAAAATAGTTTCATGATGACCTTATAAGTAATGAAATTCAATCATCACTTAATGATTAAAGTACTATTTAGTAATTAATAATGAAAGCGTGATATGATATATAACAACTGAAACATTTATGCATAAATAGCTGCGCTCAATGGATATGGACATCGCCTTCAAGACAACGCTATTTATACTGCGTTATAGGGTACGCTAACTGGATTCCGGAAAGCATAGCTGTAAAGAAGTTGTAAAACTGGATTTGGTTTTCCGCAGAGAGTTCCATTGGCCATTCATCGTAGCTTCTGTGGCACAACCAATGATAGGAGCCTATTTCTTGCGTCATTTAGGACTGTTGGTTGACATTCTGCTTGATAGATCCACTCACTCAACTACAGTCAAAAGGAACTGTGACCGTAAGACACCAAACTTGTATCAAGTCAGTCAGTGGGAATACAAAATTCCACAGATTGATTGCTGAATTTCCTTCTCTCACGGAAGCAGGTCTTACACCTCGGAGTACCAAACACGACGTCAAACACGTGATTCAAACCAGTGGACCACCTGTGTTTTCCAGACCTTGCTGACTGCCAGCAGATAAGCTTAAGGCAGCGAAACAAGAGTTCGAATATCTTGTAGCAACCGGAGTCTGCGGACCATCAAAAAGCTGTTGGGCATCTCCACTGCACATGGTAGCCAAAAGTAATGGTGACTGGTGCCCGTGTGGTGACTTCAGAAATTTTAATAATGTAACGATCCCGGATCGTTATCCTGTGCCACACATTCAGGACTGTTTGCAGGTGTTGGAAGGTAAGCGAATTTTTTCTACCATCGATTTGGCAAAAGCATACTACCAAATCCCTATCCAGGAGGACGATATTCCGAAGACAGCGGTAACAACACGGATCGGACTGTTCGAATTCTTGTTCATGCCATTCGGTTTGGCCAATGCAGCGTCAACGTATCAACGTTTTATCCACCACATTCTGAGAGGAATGGATTTTTGTGTTCCGTATTTCGATGATGTTTTGGTACCCTCGGAAGATGACACCCAGCATATTCAACCCCTCAAACAAGTGTTCCAATGTTTTGACGAATATGGTGTTATCTTAAATACTTCAAAGTGTGTCCTGGAGGAACTTCAGTGTGATTCCTAGGACATATTATTACTCCAGGTGGCATTACTTCTGTGCCAGAAAAAGTGCCTGCAATCGTTAAGTTCCCTAAGCCAGAAACGGTGAAGGAGCTACGTCAATTTCTTGCTATATATATTTTTTACAGACGGTTTGTACCTAATGCTACAAAAACACAGAAAACGCTTAATACTTTCCTAAAAGGAGCTAAAAAGAATGACAAAACGATCAAATGGACTGATGAATCCACAGCCGCATTTGAGCAGTGCAAAAAAGACTTGGCTAGTGCAACCATTTTGTACCGTCCTTCAATCAATGCTTCGCTCGCAATTGTAGTACATGTATCGGATACCGTAGTGGGGGCAGCCCTGCAGCAACAAGTGAAAAAAGGATGGCAACCACTCGCATTTTATTCAAAGAGACTTTCAATTTTGTCATTTGCCATCCACTTGGTATGTTGTTTATTATCAAGTTCTTCAATTTTTTTCAATCGTTCTGTTTACCATGTAGCGGAGGATTACTACTTCGATATAATAGTTGATTTGAAAATATATACGGAATTGCATCAGCAGCCAGTTTAAATATTTTTT
>QLNU02015270.1:33964637-33974966 GCA_006491805.2 Dysdera silvatica
CATATTAACTACATATAAATAAAAAAAAATTGACATAAAGTTAATATGCTTGAATGAGCGTTGGGAATGGGTTGAAGTAAGCAATTTACCTTGAAACAGATACCACTGATGGGCATGTCGGGATCTTCACTAAATTCTCCGGGCACTGCATAATCCGATATGCAGCCGATTTGATCTTGAAGCTCGCTTAAAACGTTCTGTCCAAGGACGTGGAATTCTTGGTCAACCTGTAAATGAATTACTAGAAGCTAATTCACATATATTGCAACTTTGGAAGAAAATGGGCACAACTGAAAAATTAGAGCAACAAGCTGTTTTACTACGGATAAAGAATATATTTAAACTTAACCTTTCAGTGAAGGTAGTAGCCTTTCTACTCATAAAAAATCCAGTTTTCTATATTTTTGCATTTTACTGTCCACGGTTATTCTGCACAGGACCCTACAGTTTTCCGTAAACCTGTCTGTTGCTTAGAGTAAAACTAAATTGTTTGTGGTTTATGGCTGTAGGACTCGCAGGTATGCAAACATTATTTTTTAAAAGCTGTTTTGGTTATTTAACGTGAATTCTATGTTTTTTGGTGTGCTGAATTAACAAATAATGTCCATTTTTTTTTTATAGGACACCACGTTTTTGAACAAATTAAGTATGTGTATTAATGTGAGATCCTACTGAAATGAAAATAGACTCATGTTAATGAATTTTTTTTAGTGTAAGAATTTATGGTAGCTCAAAGTTCAATTAATGTAAAATCACATAGGCATGGTAATAACGTTTTTTCTTTCCTCCCTCAATGCTTCTCTGTGTACAATTCTGCTTGTGAGGAGTATATGGAAAATCTCTCTGCAGCATCCAACGTTAGTCGTCAATCATTCATATATTCCATCTTCCCTGATCTCCATCTTTTTAATGTCCTGGTGGAATCTTTATCCTTGTTCCTCACTCACAGCTCTCAAATTTTGAGGAAAATAATCGATGTGTGAATGGAAGAAACGCAATTTCAAGTTCATTAGGTAACCTAGAGCCTGAAGTGCTTTCAGCACTCTATGCACGGTCTTCTTGTAGTTTGGGTCCTTGTTGCTGTCCAAGAATGTTTTTAAAATAACCTCGGTGAATGAAACCCAACCTTCTTTCTGAAGATCTATCATGGAGTCTACGAAGTAATGGCCAGCAATAAGGCTTCTGATGTCCAGTCCGACGAATACTTCTCCATTCAGTTTTGTCTCAGACAGACCCGGAAACTTGGTACCCAAGTATTTGAAACACTTCCCACCTTTTGGAAGTGATACAAATTGCTTCATTAATACCAATTTTATGTGGTGAGGTGGTAATATTTTTTATAAAATTTTATTATTACTTCTCCGAAATTTTATGAGGGTACTAAAGTTTCTCTGAGTACTTTTTTTACCGACTGTAAGCTCCCTCGGTGACCATCTCCTTTTATTCTAGTGATTTTCTTGGCCTCGACTGTCTCATAAATATAGAACACAGTTGTATTTAGTGAATCCAGCTTGTTTCCTCCGAAGTATAAGCAATGCCTTTAAATCTCCACACACTAGCCATCCATCATTGTAATTCAATTTTCAAAGAACCGTTTCCAAATTCTCATAGGTCTCGTTTTAAGTGTACGGAATGACCCACAGGATCAGAAGCATAAAGACCATGATTGTGGGGTAAAACCACTTTTAAGCTTTTTTTCGATGAGCTGATGAAGAGGCGCCATTCAGAGGAATTATAACGAATTTTGAACTGATACAATAATCATTCAATACTAGTACACCAGACCAAGTCGTCTTCCGGGGAAGGTAAGGCACAAACTCCTTTTTTCGATGTCCATGCCAGCCATGCAAAAATTCGCTCGCCCAAGGCGACCAAATTGAAAGTACGGGCGAGTAAAAATTGAAAAAGAAAATAAATGTGAAATAAAACAGCAAAATTTGAATCTTTTGTCAAAAATAATAATTTGGAAAAATTTCCAGTTTTGTTACAAAATTTAGAAATTTCACGATTTTTGGTTCTAAAACACAGGTTTTCAACAAGAATCTGGAGGTTTTATAGTGACTACTGGAATAAGCTTTTACCATTCGATGATCGGAAACGTATCGCGCAAGCCAAAAAGGTGAGCGCAGCAGTTTCCAAGGAATAAAACCGGAGACAATTGGTTTTTCATTTCTCTAACTTGGCAACATCGGAGTTTCACATTTGCGAATTGGCGCACATGGAACTTAGAGTTTGTATTGAAATAGTACAAATGATGTTTGCGCATTAGGTTTATGTTGAGTTACTTAAAGTTACTTTTAAAATTTAAATTTGTATTTGTGCAGCATGTTTCAGTAGACAAATATTGCATCATTTTTTTGAGTTGCCAGAAAACACAAAACAAACCTATACAAGTCCTAAACAATAACATTAGGCCTAAAGAAGAAACAAGGTTCAACAGTATGAAAGAAATGACATCAAGCATGAATACGGAAGAAAGAAAGTTGAATATAAACAGGCTTCCCACTGATGGCAGAAGTATAAACAAAACAAAGTCATCCAAAAAGAGTTAAAATGCGAAAAATTTTCAACCACGTCAATTTTTGAAAGGTTGTTTGGAAAAATTTATATGGTTGGAAATAGTTAACGATTGTGTTCCTTATTGTACCTCCTGTAAGAAGCACCCAAATTTACGAGACTCTTCTTCTTCTAAATTAGCGTCAGGTTAAGTTGCTCCCTTTAAGATTGAATCCTTAAAAGCACACGAGAGAAGTAATAGCCACAAGTCATGTGTTTTCTGCATCATCCGTAAAAGAATCTCCATCTACAGCTCCTTTAAATTGCTGCTTCCTGAAAGCACCAGAAGTCCCATGCCAGCAAATGTGCGTAATGTTTAACACTGCATATTTCATTGCTTATGACTCGAAGCCAGTCGATAATTTCGTTAAGCATACAAAATTTCTCATTAACCTTGGGGTTTCCGTTGGTGATATGTACAAGAACAGAACACAATGTACAGATTTCATTGATTCCATTGCATCAGTAATTGATAAGAATCTTGTACGAGATATCTGTGTCTCCTTACATTGCATTTTTAATTGATGGCTCAACTGACTTTTCCAATCAGTCTTACGCAGTTCTTCACATTCGCTATATTAAGAATTCTTTGACTACTGAAACATTTCTTTCTCTCTCTCTCCAGCCGCTTCAAAATGAAACATCACAAGGATACTTTTAAGCTGTAATTGAAGCTTTCACAAGAATGGACATTCCAATACGAAAACCAGGGTGGTTAGTAGGATTGGAAACTAATGGTACTGCAAATATGTGTGGGAAACGAAATGGATCAGGTGAAAAATTAAAAGAATTAAATCCCAATTTTGTACACATTCACTGCGTTGCACATCGGCTTCAATTAGCTGTTTTACGTTTAAGATGCATGTTCAACAGTGAAGTTCACTGCCGAATGTGAGAAACATGTACAAGCTCTTTTTAAGTATTACCATGTCTCTTAAGAAATTACGTGAATTAGCCAGAAATGCAAACACTTCAGAAACAAAGTTGGTTAAGTTGAAAGATATCAACAGTATACAAGATTCTTGAAGCACTACGAAGAAGCTGCTTTCCTCTTGTTACTCATCTGGAAAATGAAGCCTCATGACAAGAAGGGCAGAAAACAAAAGGCCTTTCAAACATACTGAAAAGCTGCAGATTTGTTAAGTTTTGAAACTTCTTTCTTGATTTCTTAGGAATATGCACACCTATTAGCGAATTTTTTCAACGAGAAAACATGCTGGTCACTCAAGTGGATAATTGTATTAAATTAGTCTTGTTTAAATTAAACAAATTATATGAAAATCCAGGTACCAAAGAATTAAAATTCACGGAGAAGTTCAGAGAAGGGAAGTATTTTGGCATCAAACTTAATACTAAACTTGAAGATCTGTTTGTATCAGACAGAAAAAAAAATTATACAAGAAGGTGAAACTTACTTTCAAACTAGGTTTATAGATATTAATACGTTAATCATCCAACGTAAGAAAATATTTGATACAGCAGGGTGGCCTGAGGGAAGAAAATTGGCAGAATTTGGAAATCGAGAAATTGTAAGTTTAGCAGAACATTTTCAGCAATCCCTTCTCAGAGGATTCAGTATTAGATGAGTGGTTTGATTTCAAACAAGTCGTTAAAGATTTGCCGTTCCAGTCTTTATTTCATAACGCCATCAGTCAACCAAGTAGATTCAAAACCTTGTCACCTTTTAATTGAATTGTGTCGCGTATACCAGTATCAACAGCAAGTTGCGAAAGGGGGTTCAGCACAATAAAAAGAATTAAATTCAGTCACAAATCTCGATTAACATTTGAAACAACAAATAGCTTAATGACTGCTGTTAATAACGGTGTAAGTGTTACCAATTTTGACCCTATCCCTGAAGTTAATGATTGGTTTGCGACAGCTTCAAGACATCTGCGAAACTAAATTCCATCTTTTGATTTTTTAAGGTAAGAGACTTTCGTAATGTCGGGCCAGCAGTTTTTTTTTACAGGCTAGTAAGATTTGAAAAAATATTTGCATGGCTGGTCTATTACCATAAGATATTCATGGCAACAACAAAATTATGCTTTTGAGCCGAGTAACACTGCAGCATCTTTAGAAAGATTTAGGTCCCTTACCAAATCATTTACCTCATCTTGAGAGAAACATTTTGGTCGAGAATCGTCTTCAAAGTTGTAACATGTATCGTGATAATCATCCAGTACAGATATGTATTCATCTTCATCGGAGCAAGGTATTTCTTCCAAGGACGCAGGGATCTTGTGTACTGGGATGTCTGATCCGTGATGAGGCGAATGGCAGAAAGAAGATTGAGATATGAAATACAATGTTTCCATTTGGAATTAAACCTTTTTTACATCGCAAGAACAAAAGTGAAAGTCATCACTATTGTTCTTCTGCTCACGCCATACCATAAAAATTCCAAAATGAAAGGCTTCTTTCTTACTAAACCAATTTCGTAAGTCTTCAATGCACCGTTTGCACACTTTATGAGGTACCCAATCCTTATCTTAATCTCCAAGTTTCAGTCTGAAGTATGCAAAGTATACTTTTTTCACAAAATCTGTGACATTTAACTGTTGCTTTAACACTATATATTCACCACAAATGAAACAAGACCTGTCTGGTGAATTAATACACTTCCGTGCAGTCATATCACAAATGATTGGAAACAAATTCGATGGTCTAACACAAAGCAAAATAACATCGACTTGTTACCCTTAAACATAAGTTACACACTTAAACATGCTATAAATGGTTTCACAGTAGGTAATTCTGGGATTAAATTTAGAAAAAATTTCAAATTGAGTGGTTTATGAAAAAATCTGCTCATTGGAAAAAGAATTCTATGATTTGCGGTAAAACCTGACGTCTCGGAATTTTTTCACTATTTTATTTGGTTTCAGTGCACCAAAATACATAGGAATCAGTTAAAAATAATCAAATAGCCTTTTGGTCGCAGACCTGTGCAATGGTCATGCTGAATGAAGGCAGAATTGCCTTCACTTGACAAAGGGAGAAGTTGGCTCCCGAAACGTCGTGTTTTTAAACCTTACGCCAGTGTCGAAATAACTGTTATAGATTTTGCATTATTTTGGGTGCACCACATGGAGGCCTACTACATTACGCCCTCTTAGAAGTATAACTGCAGAACTTGAGAATTAACCCTGCAGTCCTTCAGAAGATATAGATCATTGTGACCAAGTCCAAGAATTCTAATAGCCGTTGCAACAATGCTAAAGCCGCCAAAGTTTGCAATATGGTTCTCTTCTTTTGTCTTTTGTGGAGCAGCGTTCGAACCACTTGGCTAATCAAAGTTTAATTAAGGCTTAAATATAATGAAGTAAGTATGCGTACAAAAAAGTTTGTAATTAAGGAAAAAGGGTCTTGGTGAGATCCTATAAGCATGGAAGTGGTATCAAAATTATCATCTGCCGACGTTGCACTGTAAGAAAATTTGGTAGGTGGAGGTTGAAAAATCAAACCGAGAAGAATAATTGCAGGAACAATAATAGAGTTGGCATAAAATTAAGAAAACAGATATTGATGATTTGATGCAGCACAAATATGTGGCAGCTTGGATACTAGGTCTACTTACGGTGACAGTCCCATTTTCATAGCACTCGTTAGGTTCATTGGTGATTTCTCTTAAAGAGGTAATTGTGATGGAGTTCATAAATACAATTTGAAATATAGGATGCTCTGAAGAAATACTAAAAAGTTATCCAAAGAGAAACGTTTTAAAATGAAGGAGAGTGTGGAGGGATAATTAAGAAGTTTTCTTTGGTCAACATATAAGAGAATGGTCACATATTACAGTCATCCAGCGGTCAAGGCTTTGCTGCAGTTACCCAAAGATCATTGATTTGAATCCAGCTTGCGTGCATATCATGTTTCATGCTATCAAAAACACAAGTTCTGAGCATGAACAATATAAAAATGTGTCAAAAACTTAATCGTATTACTCAAAAGCTGCTGATAACTGCTACGTTGATTTTCTATACCTAAATTGCAAAAGGATGATCGTTATTCTCGCCTTGTGGAACTTGGATAGTCATGGTATAACTAGCAGGAAAAGAGAATTTTTGGAAACTTGGTGGGGCACGATCCCACGTCTCTTTATGCCAGAGAAATGCTCTAACCACTAAGCTACAGTTTACTTACTTCTTCCCGTGAGCATATAGAAAGCATTCTCACTATGAGTTGGTTATTCTAAGAAAATGGACTCAGTCTATTGGTTTCCGAATTAAACATTAGCAGAGACCAGTTTTCTGAATAAGCAACAGCCAGTGGCATGACGTACGAGGTAATAGAAAGTTCTTCATTTCATCCTTAACCATGGATTATGGAAATTATTCCCATGTTGCAGCACAGACAGTTGTTAAAAACAGAAAAAAAACAAAAAACTAAGTGATTAAGAGATTTCACTGCATACTTACATGAATGTATTTGCTTGTTGGCAATTTTAATATAGGACGATAAATTTGTACAGTGAGAAGAATCTCAGGAAGTTCGATCTTTGGAGATAATATTTCGGTTTGAGGAGTCACTTTCTCAATTCCCTTAATATAAAGCAAAAGACAGTCAAAATATTCACAGAAGAACAAAAAACATGTTATTTCATGCATTTTTGTTTGGTTTGTGAGTTTTATGGTGCAAGGATAGCAATGGTTATGATGAGCTAGGACATACAGTTTTCAGAGCAAACTGAACCTCTTATGATCCAGGTAACCAACAACAACAACAACAAAAAAAGTCTAGTCCTGAACACGGGTTAACGGTATGCAAGGAAAATGTGTTACAACTGCTGAGCGTTACATTTCATGTATATTTTCTCCAACATTAAACCTTCAACGATACACATATAGCAATTACAAAATATACAATAGAAAACACTAAAACCTAACAGGTGTTATAAAACAAATATACATACTATGTGGAGTGTACAGAAAGAATTAAACGGGCGTTAAAAATTGTAAAAAAGAATTTCGTTAGATACATTTCATGCACAATGTGCATTGCTATATGTATTACACTTTTTTATACATAATCACAAAGTTTATTAACGTATTTATTGAATCATGACATTACTTTTTGTCCTCTTTTGTTGAAGGAGCTCACCACAAAATTTTCAATCACTTCTGCATGTGTTTTGATTAGCCCTTAAACTCTAGACACCAAAAAATGTCTTGGGGTGGGGGAAATAAATGACATACAGGACTAAAGATGCTCGAAAATCCCCATAATGCACATGTACTGGTGGCAGTGTACAAATTCCGGAAATCAATAGTGCATATTGTCAGTTATGAATTGCTTGGCACAGACAGTATCTTAAGGGTTGCATTGTATGATTCTGTGAATTTATGTCATTCATTAGTCCTTTACCATCAATTTCAACAATCTGAATATAAATTTCTGTCTTCCTCACATCCTTTGTGTTCAAACATCTTAAAATGCCAAATGTGCTTCAAAGGCGATGGGACTGTGAATTTTCACATCCATTGTAAACAAGGACTGCAATACCAGCATTTTTTTGTACAACAAAAGTACTGATACACTTGCTTTACTTGATGCTAAGCAAATGACCATCTGTGGATTGAAGAAAAACCTGGTCGATATGAAAAATTGTTTTTTACTTTCTGGATATATTTCGTAGTTACAACAGCATGTTAATAATCAGGATCATTTTTGGTGGTGAGATAATCAATATTGTCACAAAAATACTTTTGTGTTTTATGGAAAAGGGAGAGTTATGATCCTGTTGTGCCAAGACTTACACAGTAAAAAAAAATTCATGGTTGCTACCAGTAACGACAAAATATTGGGGAATGGCGATTAAAAATACGACTTCAGTCACCATCACACTCGCCACTTTATTGTTTCCCAATGCAATCCTGTCTGTTTTGACTGCAGGGAGGTTACATTCTGAAACCGCAAACTACTTACTATTTTTTTATGAAAAATGTTGATCAAACAACAATTTTCAATGTTAAGATTGTGCCTCTTTAAGATAATCTTCCTTATCCCTGCTTCTCAGCTTTTGAAAGCATTTCTTATGACGACTTTACCCTTTTTCTTAAATTTCACTGCTTTCCACTTTAAAATTTTTTTAATATATTATTTTGTCCTCTCATTCAGCTTTTCGTTTTTTATTCCTTTTTTGTCATTCTTTGTCTACATTTTTTGCCTGCTCCTTCTATGCATCTCACAAGTTCTCCAGACACTGACAAGTTGTTCACATCTCCATTTAATCTCTTCACATGCATTTAATTTGCTGCATGCTATTAACACTTTCAATACTGAAGCTAGATCTATTTGTCAATAATCTTTTATTTACAGTAAATCCACGCTCACGTTCTGCATTTCTATGAGCTGTGGATAATAATATTTTGATGAGAGTTGTTAGTTTTTTATATTTAGAGTGTCCAAGCTTTTAAGTAATATATTGTGCCAATAGCTACCTACCCTCATGTATTTAGATTGAAATGTTTTAAAGTTGTTTTAAAGTTCATTTTCAGCCAATACAGGCGGACTACATGCATTTGCAAAAATATTAGAAACTCTCCTGCTTGAAGCAGAAACTATTGATCAGTTAATGATGAAACATCGCAAAGTTCAATTATGTTTGGTAACTCAACAGGAAATATTCAAATACGTTTTGAATGAAATGAGAAACGTATTCCCAGTTTGATAGGATCCCTTAGAGGTCTGATTATCATGTATATATGTTTTCAGTTATTTTTGAATTCAATTAAAATTTTATTCAAACCTCATAAATTGATATTTGGAAAAAAAAAAAGGTACTGGGCAAAACTAATTTATAAAATTAAATTATTTTGCATAACTAGAGAGGGTGTGAAGGGGCTCTGGCCCCTCCCAAGACGTAGAAAACAAAATTTTAATTTTAAATTTTCAGGAACTTTTTTTTAATTGCTTTTTCATAGAAAATAAGACAAGAATTTTTCACCCCCTCAATTCACCTCTGACCACACTGAAATCGTTTTATTATTAGTGAAAGGTTTTTTTTTTGACAAGGGGGAAGGAGTCCCAACAGGCACCAAGCTCTTATATCATATTTGTTGGAGGTACGGGTAAAGCTAGCCACATAAAAAGCGACACAACAGTTACTAAAATTTTTTTTTAAAAATATATATACAACCCCAACTGAAAAAAAAAGAATTAGATATATATTATTTTATTCACTAAAAGTGACCAACAAGATCTGGTTTCTATTCAGTGTTGCCAACTGAAATGAATAAAAAAATATGTTAGCAGCGGCAACATTTTTCAAAAGGGAAAAAACCACTAAATCTAGTGGAAAACTGTTGAATTTAGAGGATTTCTGCTAGATTTGAGACTTTGGTTCGGCTAAATCCACTAAAACGTGGAAAAATTGGGAACACTGTCTAGCATACTGCTGACATTAAATTACGTAACAGGATGTCTACCCAAATTCTATTTCAAACTTCCCTGACTTTTCCAGGTTTCCAGACCAAATCTTAATCGATTTCCAGTCGCTAATTACAGTAAACTATACAATGCACTAAATTTTGTGCAATAAGGTAAGTTTCAAGGCCATGAAATCAATTAATGCAAACCCCAATGCAGACTGCTTTCTACCATCCCAAAATGACGCTTCTAGAATATCAGGTAGTGATCACCTGGGTTTATTTTTAGATCATTGGTGACAAACCTTATTCATTTGTTGTTATTGTCTGAATCCATCTCCTAATGCACAACAACAATAAATAAATGCAATCGATCGCAAGCGATCCAAAAGTGAATCCAAGT
>QLNU02015270.1:33975066-34026929 GCA_006491805.2 Dysdera silvatica
TTTAACTTATTTTTTAAAATGGGTTTGGTATTTACTATTTTAAGTTAACTTATAAACGAATACCAGATATTAGCATTAATATATAATTATAAAATAGATTATAGTAGAATTTAATATTGGGAAATTGTTTTTGCATTATAGAGCTACAAAATGATTAACTTTTGTGCAATATATTTGCGAATTTAAAAAGAATGTTCAAAGAGAATTACATTTCTTTGTCCTTAACTCACCTGTGGAACGTTTTTCCTGTTCTGAAATATTCCACCTTGTTCAATCCCCTCTTCAAAGTTGTTCTAAACCTTTCTTTACGATTTGAGTTAGTTTATCTCAGTTTTTGTATAGAAATATATTAATATTATTTTTTACAGCTGCATTCTTTGGAGAAAACTTTTGAAATGACAAAAATCAGTGAAACTTTTGAATCTAATTGTTAATATGTTTGTATTAACAATAGCAAACTTTTTTATATTTGCATTGTTGTAACCATCTCTAATTTTTATGTCAACAATGATCATAGTAAAAGAGTTTTGTGTAAGAGAGAGAGAGAGAAAATTTAATAAAACAAAGTAATATTGGGATGCCATGAAATATTTTATCGTTTTCAAAATAAAATCGTGTAAGGCCGTGATTTTCAAACATTTTTAAGTTGTGATACACTTGAAGTCCTACAAAAAATTGCAGGCACACTATACACAAAATGCTAATAAATAATATGCAAAAAGTGAAGGTTTTTTATAGGTATGTTTATTTCCCAAAGATGTGTCAACCTCCATATGGCTATGTATTTAGTGATATGACTTAAAAATCATTATGATAATAACCCCATATATATCTATCTGGGCATGCACTCTGAGAACCATTGTTATAAGGAAATGAACAGGTGAAGTGTAGTGACAATTTAAAATAGATTATATATAAAATTACCTGCCTTCTTCTTTCACTGTGCGCTTTTCCCATGTTTATATGTGGTTGGCATTATGGTCTTTTAATCTTCCTTCCACAATCTTCTATCCAATGCCTCTTCTCTACTACATCCATACTCCTCCAGATCTTCGGTCACTTTATCCTTCCATCTCAGACGTGGTCTTCCCCTCTTCCTCTTACCCATTACCACCAGCTTATCCATTACCTTTCCAACATATTCCTCATTTCTACGCTCCATATGCCCAAACCATCTTAACCTATGTTCTTGTATATTTCTTCCTGTGGTCCCGCCTTGACTGTACCTGCAATTTATTCCTTATTTTATCCCTCCTTGTAAAACTATTCATCCACCTCAACATTCTCACCACAGCCACTTCCATCATCTTTTCATGCGCTCTTGTAATTGGCCAAACCTCTACCCTATATAACATTCAGGTCTCACCACAGTTTTATACAATTTTCCTTTCATCCTTCGCTAAATCAAATGCCACCGCATGAGCCATAATCCTGTCTTCTTCTTTTCTCTCCCCCACCTTCCACTTTCCAAATATTCGTCTTTCCTCTCTTTTGCTTTTCCTCTCATGTCCATTTAAATCACCCCCCAATGAATACACCCTCATTCCTAGATGTTTCCATTATCCCATCCCTAGTGGACAAACCCTTCCTCCCCTATTTTCAGTTTGGAGCAGATTGACCTTTGTTATCCTTTGGGGTTCATTGCTTAAACAAGCCACTCTTTCATTCTCCTCCTCCACTTCTCCTGCAATTTCGAGTGACTGCGTTGGATGTGATTACATTCTAAATCGCACTCGTGTTGCTAATTGCAATACGTTAAACCGCTGTTTCTTGCAATGTCCTGTGTACGGCGGTATGTAACGATTGTTCCTGAACATCCAAAAAAAAATCATAATTTTGTGTAAGGATCGTTGAAACTCACCTTTAATTCGAATGTTGTTGGATGTTCCTCGTCCATGCCCTTTCTTCGTTCCTCAGGTTGTGTCTTGCTCTTTCCCCCGGATGTCGTCTTGAAGATGTTCAACACTAAAAAGAAAAATAAGGAGTCTCAGCAATGGCTGGTGAGTTCCAACACGTCCTTACTCAGAGTTATGAATTTTTCTCTGTTCGATGATAGACTATTGTTCCAGTTTTCCCTACTTAACGATCCGCGAAAGGAAACGTAAGTTCGGCCATGCTACGGCATTTACAAAACCTCTTGGGTTTTTTGCATTCTTGCCTGCCTCTGCCTTTTCTTCTAATTCTGGGGCACTAGGATCTACAATAATGCAGACCCTAGTCAATCTTTGGAGGAAACCTCGGTTTTATAAGAGTGTTGGAACTTTAATAATCACAACTATTTGTTTACAGTTGACACAAAATGGATGCTTGTTACCAAGTTTTACTGTCCCTCAATGTAGTCACCCGCATAGTGCACACCCAGTTGCTATCCATCTGGAATTTCTAGGATATCTTTAGCAACGCCTGTTGTGTTGATAGTTTGAATGGATGGGTCTTCTGCCTGAAGAATCTCTGGAACGCTTCTGAAGCAAATTCCCCGAAATGACTTTATTCTGAAGATGAAGGAACCACTTTGTGGCATTCGCTTCACAACTGTTCCAGAGATTCGTCAGGCAGTAAGTCATTGTGACTATGACCTGATTGCCAACGTGAAGAAACTGCTTCCTGGCATTCGCTTCAGAACTGTTCCAGAGATTCTTCAGGCAGTAGACCGGTCCATTCGAACTATCAACACCACAGGCATTGCCAAAGGTATCATACAATTTCCACATCGCTGGCAACTTGTTGTGCACAACTCGTTTAATTACGTTGAGGGACAGTTAAACTTGGTAACATGTATCTACTTTGTATGAATTATAAAAAATAGTTGCCTCTATTAAAGTTCCATCTAGTAGAAAGGCAGAGAACCTAACGTTTTTTCACGAGCCGTTGTCTTCAATTGCACGAATGCTCAGCCCATATTTCAATTTCCTTTTGCAAGATCAAGCTCAGTGGTCACTGTTACACAACTATGGTCTGATATAGCAGCCCTAGTGGACAAACCCTTCCTCCCCTATTTTCAGTTTGGAGCAGATAGACCTTTGTTATCCTTTGGGTTTCATGGGTTCCCCAAGCCACTCTTTCATTCTCCTCCTCCACTTCTCCTGCAATTTCGAGTGACTGCGTCGGATGTGAATACTTTCAAAATCGCACTTGTGTTGCTAATTGCAATACGTTAAACCCCTGTTTCTAGCATGTCCTGTGTACGGAGGTATGTAACGATTGTCCCTGAACGTCCGAAAAAAATCACAATTTTGTGTAAGGATTGTTGAAACTCACCTTTAATTCGAATGTTGTTGGATGTTCCTCGTCCATGCCCTTTCTTCGTTCCTCAGATTGTGTCTTGCTCTTTCCCCCGGATGTCGTCCCGAAGATGTTCAACACTAAAAAGAAAAATAAGGAGTCTCAGCAATGGCTGGTGAGTTCCAACACGTCCTTACTCAGAGTTATGAATTTTTTTCTGTTCGATGATAGTCTATTATTCCATTTTTCCCTACTTAACGATCCGCGAAAGGAAACGTAACTTCGGCCATACAACAGCATTTACAAAACCTCTTGGGTTTTTGGCGTTCTTGGCTGCCTGTGCCTTTTCTTCTAATTCTGGGGCACTAGCATCTACGATAATGCAGACCCTAGCCAATCTTTGGAGGAAACCTCATTTTTATAAGAGTGTTTGAACTTTAATAATCACAACTATTTGTTTACAGTTGACACAAAATGGATGCTTGTTACCAAGTTTTACTGTCCCTCAATGTAGTCACCCGCATAGTGCACAACCCGTTGCTATCCATCTGGAATTTCTAGGA
The DNA here is from genome assembly GCA_006491805.2 of Dysdera silvatica. NCBI lineage: Eukaryota > Metazoa > Arthropoda > Arachnida > Araneae > Dysderidae > Dysdera > Dysdera silvatica. The sequence goes on from QLNU02015270.1 coordinate 33,978,852, forward strand.
TATCTTTAGCAACGCCTGTTGTGTTGATAGTTTGAATGGATGGGTCTTCTGCCTGAAGAATCTCTGGAACGCTTCTGAAGCAAATTCCACGAAATGACTTTCTTCTGAAGATGAAGGAATCACTTTGTGGCATTCGCTTCACAACTGTTCCAGAGATTCTTCAGGAAGTAAGTCATTGTGACTATGACCTGATTGCTAACATGAAGAAACCGCTTCCTGGCATTCCCTTCAGAACTGTTCCAGAGACTCTTCAGGCAACAGACCGGTCCATTCGAACTATCAACACTACAGGCATTGCCAAAGGTATCATACAATTTCCACATCGCTGGCAACTTGTTGTACACGACTCTTTTAATTACGTTGAGGGACAGTAAAACTTGGTAACATGTATCTACTTTGTATGAATTATAAAAAATAGTTGCCTCTATTAAAGTTCCATCTAGTAGAAAGGCAGAGAACGTAACGTTTTTTCACGAGCCGTTGTCTTCAACTGCACGAATGCTCAGCCCATATTTCAATTTCCTTTTGCAAGATCAAGCTCAGTGGTCACTGTTACACAACTATAGTCGCGTATCCCATCCCTAGTGGACAAACCCTTCCTCCCCTATTTTCAGTTTGGAGCAGATAGACCTTTGTTATCCTTTGGGTTTCATGGGTACCCCAAGCCACTCTTTCATTCTCCTCCTCCACTTCTCCTGCAATTTCGAGTAACTGCGTCGGATGTGAATACTTTCAAAATCGCACTTGTGTTGCTAATTGCAATACGTTAAACCCCTGTTTCTTGCCTGTCCACGGTACATAACGATTGTCCCTGAACATCCGAAAAAAATCATAATTTTGTGTAAGGATTGTTGAAACTCACCTTTAATTCGAATGTTGTTGGCTGTTCCTCGTCCATGCCCTTTCTTCGTTCCTCAGATTGTGTCTTGCTCTTTCTCCCGGATGTCGTCCCGAAGATGTTCAACACTAAAAAGAAAAATAAGGCGTCTCAGCAATGGCTGGTGAGTTCCAACCCGTCCTTACTCAGAGTTATGAATTTTTCTCTGTTCGATGATAGTCTATTATTCCAGTTTTCCCTACTTAACGATCTGCAAAAGGAAACGTAACTTCGGCCATGCAACACCATTTACCAAACCTCTTGGTTTTTTGGCGTTCGTGCCTGCCTGTGCCTTTTCTTCTAATTCTGGGCACTAGGATCTACAATAATGCAGACCCTAGTCAATCTTTGGAGGAAACCTCGTTTTTATAAGAGTGTTGGAACTTTAATAATCACAACTATTTGTTTACAGTTGACACAAAATGGATGCTTGTTACCAGGTTTTACTGTCCCTCAATGTAGTCACCCGCATAGTGCACAACCAGTTGCTATCCATCTGGAATTTCTATGATATCTTTAGCAACGCCTGTTGTGTTGATAGTTTGAATGGATGGGTCTTCTGCCTGAAGAATCTCTGGAACGCTTCTGAAGCAAATTCCACGAAATGACTTTCTTCTGAAGATGAAGGAATCACTTTGTGGCATTCGCTTCACAACTGTTCCAGAGATTCTTCAGGAAGTAAGTCATTGTGACTATGACCTGATTGCTAACATGAAGAAACCGCTTCCTGGCATTCCCTTCAGAACTGTTCCAGAGACTCTTCAGGCAGTAGACCGTTCCATTCGAACTATCAACACTACAGGCATTGCCAAAGTTATCCTACAATTTCCACATCGCTGGCAACTTGTTGTACCACAACTCTTTTAATTACGTTGAGGGACAGTTAAACTTGGTAACATGTATCTACTTTGTATGAATTATAAAAAATAGTTGCCTCTATTAAAGTTCCATCTCGTAGAAAGGCAGAGAACGTAACGTTTTTTCACGAGCCGTTGTCTTCAACTGCACGAATGCTCAGCCCATATTTCAATTTCCTTTTGCAAGATCAAGCTCAGTGGTCACTGTTACACAACTATAGTCGGGTATACCCTCCCTTGTGTACAAACCCTTCCTCCCCTATTTTCAGTTTGGAGCAGATTGACCTTTGTTATCCTTTGGGGTTCATTGCTTAACCAAGCCGCTCTTTCATTCTCCTCCTCCACTTCTCCTGCAATTTCGAGTGACGGCGTTGGATGTGATTACTTTCAAAATCGCACTTGTGTTGCTAATTGCAATACTTTAACCCCTGTTTCTTGCATGTCCTGTGTCCGCGGTACGTAACGATTGTCCCTGAACATCCGAAAAAAATCATAATTTTGTGTAAGGATTGTTGAAACTCACCTTTAATTCGAATGTTGTTGGATGTTCCTCGTCCATGGCCTTTCTTCGTTCCTCAGATTGTGTCTTGCTCTTTCCCCCGGATGTTGTCCCGAAGATGTTCAACACTAAAAAGAAAAATAAGGAGTCTCAGCAATGGCTGGTGAGTTCCAACACGTCCTTACTCAGAGTTATGAATTTTTCTCTGTTCGATGATAGTCTATTATTCCAGTTTTCCCTACTTAACGATCCGCGAAAGGAAACGTAACTTCGGCCATACAACAGCATTTACAAAACCTCTTGGTTTTTTGGCGTTCTTGCCTGCCTGTGCCTTTTCTTCTAATTCTGGGGCACTAGGATCTACAATAATGCAGACCCTAGTCAATCTTTGGAGGAAACCTCGTTTTTATAAGAGTGTTGGAACTTTAATAGTCACAACTATTTGTTTACAGTGGACACAAAATGGATGCATGTTACCAAGTTTTACTGCCCCTAAATGTAGTCACCCGCATAGTGCACAACCCGTTGCTATCGATCTGGAATTTGTACGATATCTTTACCAACGCCTGTTGTGTTGATAGTTTGAATGGATGGGTCTTCTGCCTGAAGAATCTCTGGAACGCTTCTGAAACGAATTCCACGAAATGACTCGATTCTTAAGATGAAGCAACCACTTTGTGACATTCGTTTCACAACTGTTCCAGAGATTCTTCAGGAAGTAAGTCATTGTGACTATGACCTGATTGCTAACTTGAAGAATCTGCTTCCTGGCATTCCCTTCAGAACTGTTCCAGAGACTCTTCAGGCAACAGACCGGTCCATTCGAACTATCAACACTACAGGCATTGCCAAAGGTATCATACAATTTCCACATCGCTGGCAACTTGTTGTACACGACTCTTTTAATTACGTTGAGGGACAGTAAAACTTGGTAACATGTATCTACTTTGTATGAATTATAAAAAATAGTTGCCTCTATTAAAGTTCCATCTCGTAGAAAGGCAGAGAACGTAACGTTTTTTCACGAGCCGTTGTCTTCAACTGCACGAATGCTCAGCCCATATTTCAATTTCCTTTTGCAAGATCAAGCTCAGTGGTCACTGTTACACAACTATGGTCTGATATAGCATCCCTAGTGGACAAACCCTTCCTCCCCTATTTTCAGTTTGGAGCAGATAGACCTTTGTTATCCTTTGGGTTTCAGGGGTACCCCAAGCCACTCTTTCATTCTCCTGCAATTTCGAGTGACTGCGTCGGATGTGAATACTTTCAAAATCGCACTTGTGTTGCTAATTGCAATACGTTAAACCCCTGTTTCTTGCATGTCCGCGGTACGTAACGATTGTCCCTAAACGTCCGAAAAAAATCATAATTTTGTGTAAGGATTGTTGAAACTCACCTTTAATTCGAATGTTGTTGGATGTTCCTCGTCCATGCCCTTTCTTCGTTCCTCAGATTGTGTCTTGCTCTTTCCCCCGGATGTCGTCCCGAAGATGTTCAACACTAAAAAGAAAAATAAGGAGTCTCAGCAATGGCTGGTGAGTTCCAACACGTCCTTACTCAGAGTTATGAATTTTTCTCTGTTCGATGATAGTCTATTATTCCAGTTTTCCCTACTTAACGATCCGCAAAAGGAAACGTAACTTCGGCCATACAACAGCATTTACAAAACCTCTTGGGTTTTTGGCGTTCTTGCCTGCTTGTGCCTTTTCTTCTAATTCTGGGGCACTAGGATCTACAATAATGCAGACCCTAGTCAATCTTTGGAGGAAACCTCGTTTTTATAAGAGTGTTGGAACTTTAATAATCACAACTATTTGTTTACAGTTGACACAAAATGGATGCTTGTTACCAAGTTTTACTGTCCCTCAATGTAGTCAAACGCATAGTGCACAACCAGTTGCTATCAATCTGGAATTTCTAGGATATCTTTAGCAATGCCTGTTGTGTTGATAGTTCGAATGGATGGGTCTTCTGCCTGAAGAATCTCTGGAACGCTTCTGAAGCAAATTCCACGAAATGACTCGATTCTTAAGATGAAGTAACCACTTTGTGACATTCGTTTCACAACTGTTCCAGAGATTCTTCAGGAAGTAAGTCATTGTGACTATGACCTGATTGCTAACTTGAAGAAACTGCTTCCTGGCATTCCCTTCAGAACTGTTCCAGAGACTCTTCAGGCAACAGACCGGTCCATTCGAACTATCAACACTACAGGCATTGCCAAAGGTATCATACAATTTCCACATCGCTGGCAACTTGTTGTACATGACTCTTTTAATTACGTTGAGGGACAGTAAAACTTGGTAACATGTATCTATTTTGTATCAATTGTAAATAAATAGTTGCCACTATTAAAGTTCCATCTCGTAGAAAGGCAGAGAACGTAACGTTTTTTCACGAGCCGTTGTCTTCAACTGCACGAATGCTCAGCCCATATTTCAATTTCCTTTTGCAAGATCAAGCTCAGTGGTCACTGTTACACAACTATGGTCTGATATAGCATCCCTAGTGGACAAACCCTTCCTCCCCTATTTTCAGTTTGGAGCAGATAGACCTTTGTTATCCTTTGGGTTTCATGGGTTCCCCAAGCCACTCTTTCATTCTCCTCCTCCACTTCTCCCGTACTTCGAAAGTGACTGCGCTTGGATGTGATTGCATATCTTCAAAAATCGCGTACCTTTGTGTTGCTAATTGCACACGCTAAACCCTGTTTCTAGCAATGTCCTGTGTAATGGGCGGTAAAAATCATTGTTCCTGAACATGCAGAAAAAATCATAATTTTGTGCAAGGATTGTTGAAACTCACCTTTAATTCGCATGCTGCTGGATGTGTTCCTCCTTCGGCCCATGCCCCTTCTTCGCTCCCTCAGGGCGTGTCTTGCTCTTTCTCGGATGTCGCCTTTGAAGATGTCTTCAACACTAAAAAAGAAAAATAAGGAGTTCCCAGCAATGGCTGGTGAGTTCCAAACGCCCTACTCAGAGTTATGAATTTTTCTCTGTTCGAGCGATAGACTATTGTTCCAGTTTTCCCAGCAATACGTAACTGGAACGAAGTACTGAGCAAGATGCCACATTGGCTGGTACACTTAAAAAGAGCTTGTACATGTTTCTCACATTCGGCAGTGAACTTCACTGTTGAACATGCATCTAAAACATAAAACAGCCAATTGAAGCCGATGTGCAACACAGTGAATGTGTACAAAATTGGGATTTAATTCTTTTAATTTTTCACCTGATCCATTTCGTTTCCCACACATATTTGCAGTACCATTAGTTTCCAATCCTACTAACCACCCTGGTTTTCGTATTGGAATGTCCATTCTTGTGAAAGCTTCAATTACAGCTTAAAAGTATCCTTGTGATGTTTCATTTTGAAGCGGCTGGAGAGAGAGAGAAAGAAATGTTTCAGTAGTCAAAGAATTCTTAATATAGCGAATGTGAAGAACTGCGTAAGACTGATTGGAAAAGTCAGTTGAGCCATCAATTAAAAATGCAATGTAAGGAGACACAGATATCTCGTACTAAATTCTTTTCAATTACTGATGCAATGGAATCAATGAAATCTGTTCATTGTGTTCTATTCTTGTACTTACCACCAACCGAAACCCCAAGCTTAGTGAGAAATTTTGTATGCTTAACGAAATTATCGACTGGCTTCGAGTCATAAGCAATGAAATATGCAGTGTTAAACATTACGCACATTTGCTGGCATGGGACTTCTGGTGCTTTCAGGAAGCAGCAATTTAAAGGAGCTGTAGATGGAGATTCTTTTACGGATGATGCAGAAAACACATGACTTGTGGCTATTACTTCTTTCCTGTGCTTTTAAGGTTTCAATATTGAAGTGATCATCATAACCTGACACTAACTTAGAAGAATAAGAAGAGTCTTGTAAATTCGGGTGCTTCTTACAGAAGGTACAATAAAGAACACAATCGTTAACTATTTCCAACCATATAAATTTTTCCAAACAACCTTTCAAAAATTGACGTGGTTGAAAATTTTTCGCATTTTAACTCTTTTTGGATGACTTTGTTTTGTTTATACTTCTGCCATCAGTGGGAAGCCTGTTTATATTCAACTTTCTTTCTTCCGTATTCATGCTTGATGTCATTTCTTTCATACTGTTGAACCTTGTTTCTTCTTTAGGCCTAATGTTATTGTTTAGGACTTGTATAGGTTTGTTTTGTGTTTTCTGGCAACTCAAAAAAATGATGCAATATTTGTCTACTGAAACATGCTGCACAAATACAAATTTAAATTTTAAAAGTAACTTTAAGTAACTCAACATAAACCTAATGCGCAAACATCATTTGTACTATTTCAATACAAACTCTAAGTTCCATGTGCACCAATTCGCAAATGCGAAACTGATGTTGCTAACTTAAATGAATGAAAAACTAAGGGTCTCCGGTTTTATTCCTTGGAAACTGCTGCGCTCACCTTTTTGGCTTGCGCGATACGTTTCCGATCATCGAATGGTAAAAGCTTATTCCAGTAGTCACTATAAAACCTCCAGACTCTTGGTGAAAACCCGCGTGTTAGCAACAAAAATCGTGAGATTTCTAAATTTTGTAATAAAACTAGAAAACTTTCCAAATTATTATTTTTGACAAAAAATTCAAATTTTGCTGTTTTATTTCGCATTTATTAGTTTTCTTTTTCAATTTTTACTTGCCCGTACTTTCGATTTGGTCGCCTTGGGCGAGCGAATTTTTGCATGGCTGGCATGGACATCGAAAAAAGGAGTTTGTGCCTTACCTTCCCCGGAAGACGACTTGGTCTGGTGTACTAGTATTGAATGATTATTGTATCAGTTCAAAATTCGTTATAATTCCTCTGAATGGCGCCTCTTCATCAGCTCATCGAAAAAAAGCTTAAAAGTGGTTTTACCCCACAATCATGGTCTTTATGCTTCTGATCCTGTGGGTCATTCCGTACACTTAAAACGAGACCTATGAGAATTTGGAAACGGTTCTTTGAAAATTGAATTACAATGATGGATGGCTAGTGTGTGGAGATTTAAAGGCATTGCTTATACTTCGGAGGAAACAAGCTGGATTCACTAAATACAACTGTGTTCTATATTTATGAGACAGTCGAGGCCAAGAAAATCACTAGAATAAAAGGAGATGGTCACCGAGGGAGCTTACAGTCGGTAAAAAAAGTACTCAGAGAAACTTTAGTACCCTCATAAAATTTCGGAGAAGTAATAATAAAATTTTATAAAAAATATTACCACCTCACCACATAAAATTGGTATTAATGAAGCAATTTGTATCACTTCCAAAAGGTGGGAAGTGTTTCAAATACTTGGGTACCAAGTTTCCGGGTCTGTCTGAGACAAAACTGAATGGAGAAGTATTCGTCGGACTGGACATCAGAAGCCTTATTGCTGGCCATTACTTCGTAGACTCCATGATAGATCTTCAGAAAGAAGGTTGGGTTTCATTCACCGAGGTTATTTTAAAAACATTCTTGGACAGCAACAAGGACCCAAACTACAAGAAGACCGTGCATAGAGTGCTGAAAGCACTTCAGGCTCTAGGTTACCTAATGAACTTGAAATTGCGTTTCTTCCATTCACACATCGATTATTTTCCTCAAAATTTGAGAGCTGTGAGTGAGGAACAAGGATAAAGATTCCACCAGGACATTAAAAAGATGGAGATCAGGGAAGATGGAATATATGAATGATTGACGACTAACGTTGGATGCTGCAGAGAGATTTTCCATATACTCCTCACAAGCAGAATTGTACACAGAGAAGCATTGAGGGAGGAAAGAAAAAACGTTATTACCATGCCTATGTGATTTTACATTAATTGAACTTTGAGCTACCATAAATTCTTACACTAAAAAAAATTCATTAACATGAGTCTATTTTCATTTCAGTAGGATCTCACATTAATACACATACTTAATTTGTTCAAAAACGTGGTGTCCTATAAAAAAAAAATGGACATTATTTGTTAATTCAGCGCACCAAAAAACATAGAATTCACGTTAAATAACGAAAACAACTTTTAAAAAATAATGTTTGCATACCTGCGAGTCCTACAGCCATAAACCACAAACAATTTAGTTTTACTCTAAGCAACAGACAGGTTTACGGAAAACTGTAGGGTCCTGTGCAGAATAACCGTGGACAGTAAAATGCAAAAATATAGAAAACTGGATTTTTTATGAGTAGAAAGGCTACTACCTTCACTGAAAGGTTAAGTTTAAATATATTCTTTATCCGTAGTAAAACAGCTTGTTGCTCTAATTTTTCAGTTGTGCCCATTTTCTTCCAAAGTTGCAATATATGTGAATTAGCTTCTAGTAATTCATTTACAGGTTGACCAAGAATTCCACGTCCTTGGACAGAACGTTTTAAGCGAGCTTCAAGATCAAATCGGCTGCATATCGGATTATGCAGTGCCCGGAGAATTTAGTGAAGATCCCGACATGCCCATCAGTGGTATCTGTTTCAAGGTAAATTGCTTACTTCAACCCATTCCCAACGCTCATTCAAGCATATTAACTTTATGTCAATTTTTTTTTATTTATATGTAGTTAATATGGAAATCTTGTTTTAAGGATTAATATATAAATTTTGATTCCTGTCTTAATTCCATATTAATCCTTATTTACTTTCCTGGAGGCTCAGGGTTAAATGTAAGGTCTTATTCTATTCAGCTTCCATTGGCCCAATGCCTATGACCTTTAACCTCCCTGTACCAAATTTAATGTCCAGTAAGCTTGACCATATGTCAGTGTACAGCGGTTTCAGATCATCACATTGATCATAGTTTGTGATCAAACTACTGCATTTTCAGTCTTTGAAATGTGGGGGGGAAAAAACACTTTCCAGTTTGTTATGCATTAAGTCCAGGCAAACATAGGTATTCGTAAATATATTGTAATTGGAGCATGGGCACTGCAGTGGTAAAATGTATATCTAACTCCCAAATCCAGGTTTAATTTCCCAATTGTAACCCCCCCCCCAAAAAAAAGATGAAATAAAAATAAAAATCCTGTTCAATGTAATCCAAGGGACGGTTCCCTAGACCTTAAGAGATTCCTTGGGGGGAAAATGTAGTGCCACTGCCCTTCTGTGATGTAACGGTAATGCACTTGTCTATTGTGCCATTTACGCGGGTTCGAATCTTAATAGTATTGTAGGATGTGTATGCCATTTTTCTACCCACCATAATCCATGGTTTGGTTCCCATGGCAACAAAGGTTTGGATTCCTAGGAAAGCTGCAAGTTCTGACACAGTGTGCGATTTTTCTATCTACCATAATTCATGGTTTGATTCCCATTTCAACAGAGGTTTGGGTTCCCAGGAAAACTGCATGTTCCTGCACAGTGTGGCATGGGTTTGTATTCCTAGGAAAACTGCAGATTCTGGCACAGTGTGGCATTTGCTTTCCTTGTGCCATAAATACACAAACATTTCATGGATGTGAAAAGTGAATGAGATTGGTTTAAAGAAATACATTGTATAAAATGCACGTGAATTATTATAACTCATTCACTTGAAAGAATGCTCACAGTACCATTCTTCCAAAAGGGATGATTTTACAATGTTCTAGCAGTATGTTTATGTATTGCATAATCAGGGTGTCTACTAAGTCATGGAAGTCAAGGAAAGGTTAAGAAATAAGAAAAAGGGCACAGAAGTCAAGAAAAGGGCACTAAATTGTTGTTGTAGGTCACAGCTACGCCCATTTTTCAATTTTACGCATGCGTTTAATTTTTGTACGATATTTTAGCGATTTTTTATTGGTTTAGTTATTTTCAGATAATTTTGTCAATTGTTATTTATTTGCAGCTATTTTCCGTGATATTTCGGCAATGTTTATGGATTTTTAGCTATTTTTTATATGGCTATTTTATCAGTTGTAAAAAACAAGTTTGAAAAACTTTTAAGGTTGTGGCTAATTTATATTAATTAGCGACAAAATCAACTTGGCATGATCGCCCCCCCCCCCAAAAAATATATCTGTTCTCAAGTTTTCGAGATAGTTCTGCTGCTAGACTCCAAACGACTAAGACGTATTCCTGTTCGCTGCTTAGCGTCCCAAGTTTTGATCTATATGTAAATGCTGCTATATTACGAAGTTATCCTATGCCAATGAAGATGTTTAATGTTATACTTTGTTTCATCATAATTTATCGACTAGAATTTTGTAGCATATCGCTCACGATTACATTGAGCGAGATCTACCATCACGTCAGTCACTTGTGGAGACTAGTATAACAGAATCGTTAAGAGGTTATCGTTACCAATGGTCATCGCCATCTTCACTGGTAACCAATAACTTCAAGGTCAAGGAATGTACAAAAATGGTCAAGGAATTGGGTTTGTTATTTTTGGTAGACACCCTGATAATGTTTCATCATATGATGTATTATTAATATATTGCTTTTTTTAATTGTTTTGCCTAATTACATTCTGTTACAGGATATGTATAAGTCAAACTTTTTCTTCATTAATGGAACATTCTATAATGATGACCGAAGCCCCGAACACAAAGACTATAGCAAGTAAGAAAATTTTCAGTTTTGTGTGTGAAAGTTAATTGTAGACTTTTGTATTTGCTATAGGGTTACTAAATGTATATAAGATCCTGGTATTGTAGTTAGTCTACCTGCTCAGCTGTTTAAGCATCACGTTTTTGGTTTGGACCTCTATTGCAGCATTGCTTTGACTATCGTTGCATAGTAAAATAGAAATAAGCCTAAACTTCGGAAAGCATCATTGTCAATAATTACATTAGATGTATTTTGCTAGTGCATGTTATTCAGATGCGATGATACTTTGGCAACTAGGTAAATGGTACTAAAGCAACCGTGAAGTCTATTCCCTCATTTATTCGGGCTCAAGCAGAAGAGGGCTGTAACTCTGTTGGAATGAACCCAATCATAAGAGGGCTGTGCCTATGTTGGAATAAGCCCAATCATAAAAAGGCCTATGCCTCTGTAGCAGTGAACCCAATCGTAAGAAGGCCTACGCCTCTGTTGGAAGGAGCCCAATCATAAGAGGGCTGTGCCTTTATTGGAATGAGCTCAACCAGAAGAGGGCTATACCCAGTGCCGAAGTCACGTATAGGCAGAGTAGGCCCAGCCCTGGGACCCCCTGTATAGGTCTTAAAGAGAACTGCTGTTATTTAAATTTCGTTTTAGTCTTGTTTATTTACAAATGTTCGAGAAATATTCATTATTCATGTACTTGGATAATGAAGATACTGAACTTCAAAGAAAAAAGATTTATTGACTAAATATCTTAAGGGTTGCATTTTTAGGTGGGAGGGCATTCCATCCTTCCAGCCTAGGGCCCATAAAAACTTCAATCCGGCACTGGCTATATATATACTTATATTGGAATGAGCTCAATCAGAAGCAGGAGAGGGCTATACCTCTGCTATAGAATATATTAGGCCAAAAACAGAAGAAAGCTCTGCCTCCATTAGAATAGATATGGCCAATAGCAGAAGACGGCCGAGCTTCTTAGGAATGCGCCTGTTATAATTAGATTTTTAATTATAAGGTACAGGATGAAGGTTACTTTAATCAGACTCGAGAATTAAAATAAATGACAGCCACTGTGTTGTAATTAATTTCAGAATAAACTCGGCAAAGCAGTGAACACTCTCTCTTTTACTTTTCTGAACTCCAGTAGTCGGGCTGTTCGCTTTGAGCTAACTTCATCAGCTTCGATTTCCAATCTCTGGGGTTTGGGTCCTAAGTCTGCGAGATTCAGGTTCTTCGGAAAACCGTAGATCCCAACCAGTGTTCATTGTAGGATCAGAAAAGGACAGGGCACTTTATCGAAAAACCTTTGCATTCTTTAATTAATAATAATCAACAATGACTAGATTAGTAATTAAAACTTATTTAACAAACCTTGATGGAAAACAAGACTTGACTAACCACTGCATTGACACTGCAGTCAAATCCCTCTGTAGCAAACCTCAAGGGATCAAACTTTTGATTCACTATATCCAATGGCATAAGTATGGGAAACAGGATGGAACCAAAAAGTCGTTCTTTATATACAGGTTTTGTTTTAAGCAAGCAAGACATACAGAACTAGAGATACGGTTTTGGTGGTGTTTTTTCGGAAAAGGGGCAGATTTCCAGTAGGGTGCAAACGTTAATTTGGGGATGCATGTCAGTGCACACATTTTTTTAAGAGGCAGGCATGGTGTCATACCCGGTAGCAGAAAATGCGAGACGGAAGACGGACATCGCAGATTTTTCAGCAGTCTGCGGATTATTTTACAAAACTGGCTATGGAAAAAAAAAGGGAAAGATCTTTGGGTCCGATTTGCCAAAAAGAGAAAGAAAATAAATGCATTTATGAGTGACCTTTTTCTTTGAACCGGGGTCAACGAAAAAGGTCGCTCATAAACGCTCATCAGTGTCGGAAGATGACCCCCTCTTCCGACATTTCGTTCACTAAATTAAGGCGGCTGGCTACACACATAGCAATTTATTGCAGGAAAGCAGGCATTAGTGGGGAAAAACGACCATGTGCATGATGAAAACCCACAGGTTTTATGGGCTGTGCGATCATCCTAAGCAAGATTAAAAACAATTCTTTTGGCTTAATAGGAAATTTCGGCTTGGGAAAATCCGAGTGTGTGTGGACACATGAGGGAAATCTGTACGTTACACCGGCATGTGTTTAGCCGCCTTTATTTTTCCCATCCCAACTGCCCGTAAAGAACAGGAACACCTAACATCTGTTGCAAAGTGGGCGGTTCTGATGGTACGGGGAAAATTCCGTTTTATCCCTTTTCTCTCCAGTCATTAACCAAAGTGTATTTATACTTAAATAAAATTAGCATTTTAATGTTGCATTGAAATGGCAGCAAAGCTGGAAAAAGTTTCTTGTTGGAGTGTAATGAAAAAATTCTTTTTAAAAATCTAAAAACGCATTTTTCGAGATTTCGTGCTTGTAAAAAGTTGCAGTATAAATCCACATCAAATGTTAATGTTTTAGATTTATTTAAAAAAAAAAAAAGAAAATAAAAGCGATGAGTTAAAGTCAACGGAAGGAGCATGTGGCATGTTAGAAAATAGTGAACAGAAAACTAATGTGGAAATCGGTACTAATTTACCATGTAATTCAAATAATGAATCCCCTTCGTCTTCAAGAAAACGCAAAATATCCGATATCTCTGAAGGTGGAATGCAAGCGAATGCAATTCTACACTTCAACAATTATTAGATACTGTAACACATAATTATTTTTTTTTTGTTTTTACATACATATATAGTCAAATCTCATTAACACGCATAGCCATAACTTGGCCTACTTTTGATTAAATATTCACGTAAAATAAGGTTTTTGGTTTAAAAAAAAGATTTAATTATTTCTTCTATTTTAAAGAGGGAAGTGAGAAGTAAGGGGCTAATTAACAAATTCTGGCAGTACAGACATCCCGATTTCGTTTCCTCTTCTCCCACCTTGAGCTAGCCCACATGGCCGAGTTTAAAAATGGATCTTCAAACTGAGATAAGAGGGAGAGAGTTCAGTTCTGGTTTCAGTTTGCAGTTCGCTTATTTTTCAATTTATTTAGGTATTGAGAATGCTAGGCTGTCTTTATTATGGATTGCATATTCAAAGATTCAGGGGTTATTGTAACCCAATGTAAAAACCCCGCAAATTCGGGGATGGATCCAGGGTTCCGTAAAGAGGGTCGTTTTGCGCCCCCCTCCCCCCCACCTTCAACATGATGCAAAACTCAGCCGATGCTATTGCTAATTCACAACATTTTACAGCATTCAATGCTCAATTACGAAAAAATTTTAGTTACAATTTTTTTCAATAAAAATTAAGTGTTGCAGTAATAAAAGCTACAGTTTTATTATTCAACTGTGGTGAAAGTTTAGTCTTGGCTATTTTGAAATGTTTAATTTTACGAAAAACAATATATGATTATTTTCTTAAAATAATATGAAATTAAAAAAAATTAAAATACAATATTAAATATTTTAGTTTTAATATTTATTATATTTTTTCAAATTTCCACGTTTATGAAAAACTAAGAAATTTGTGACAAGATGATGCATGAGGTGCCTGTGTATTTTATGCAAACTTTAGAAAAAGATTAAATAATACTTCAGATTATTTTCAAATACTAAAATCAGTGTTGCAGACTGGCAGAAAAGTTTCTGCTACTAGGGTGTCATATATCTTTTTATGGGTATGGCGCTCCACCCTAAGAAATAAGCTTAGAGTGAACACTGATCCCAACACAACATGACCTTTGCAATCTTTGTGTCGTCAATTACAAACAATTTGTTAATATAATCTCTCCAGCAACCACTACTAACCCTTTGTGCCTTTTTTCCCCCAAGAATAGGCCACTATGTTCAAGCATCTTGTATTGTCTGCCTTTCCTCCTGTCACAGTGAACTTTTTTTTAATTCATTTAAATAACTGACATGCTCCCTGTTTGCCCAAAACATCTAAGGCATCTACTGGAGATTGCGCTAAGAACGTAGCCCTAGGATAATGACCACTGCAACTCGAAAGATAATAGCTTCTGAAGAATGGCAACACGCCTCGTGGTTACAATGTCATTTATCTCCCATTGGAGACCAGCACCTGACTGATTGAACTGCTATCGGGTGCTTTTATTAGTGTTATACACAAAAAGTACGTTGTACATTGTATTTTTATTTGTGATTTTGATTTTGCATTAACCAGTCTTATTTTCAAGCTAAGGCATTTTGGAATTAAACAATGAAAATCTGCTAGACATTGATGTGTCCCAATTGCAAGCAGACTTCGACTGGTTCTTTACTAGGATTGAGATGCTGCTCCTAATAGTAATCGCAATTTGCACAATGCAGGCAAATGACTCTACACAGCATCATATTCCTCAGGACAGAGCAGGGTCTGAGTTTAAACTTTAAAGGCTCTGTGGTGATGAAGTGTTAATTCATTTGCTTTTCATGAGGTTAAAGGCCCTGCGGTGGCGCAGTGTGGTAACGCGTTCTCCTATTGCGCGGCTAATCCGGGTTCGACTCCCAGCAGTGCAAAAAGAACGCTTACTCAGAGATCTCATAAAGATCGCACTGCTCACTGTAGTCCGGGGTTTGGTTCCCTAGGCCTTAAGAGGTTCGGATTCCTCGGAAAACTGTAGGTCCAAGAGGTTCGTATTCCTCGGAAAATTGTAGGTCCAGAGGTTCGGATTCCTCGGAAAACAGTAGGTCCCGGCGCAGCATGACCACTGTAGACCTTGAGCCGTAAAACCATAAACAAACAATTTTATGAGGTTATCCCGGGTGCAGTTTCCAATTATTCCAAAAACAGAGTTCTTAAAACTGATAAATCTGCTCACCATAGTTCCATAGGTTGATTTGCAAGGCCTTGAGAGGTTTGAATTCCCCGAAAAGCTGTAAGTCGCAGTGCAATATGACCTTTGTTGTCCTTGCACCATAAACTCACTCATTCTTGTTTAATTAAATCTAGGCCAGATTATTGTTCTTATTAGACTTCAGAATACCTTTGCAATTTTTCCCAAACAGACTGGGATGGAGGTGTTGTTTCCTAAAATGCAAGTTGTGTTTAAAATAAAGGTTTGTTTTTTAACAATTTGTTAGAATTTTAGAAAAAATGTCTCTTAATTTTTTTATTTTTTTTTTTCAAGGCATATTATCGAATGGTCTGAGTCATGCGATAGAGGGATTGGTCCATTTGAAACGAAATCTATGCACAAAGTAAAATTTATTGATTTGGATATACGAATCGGATATCCCTACCTTTACTTCCATCAAGCAAATTGTGAGCACTTTCTTGTGTTCTGTGACATCAGGTATGTTGTTAATTATATTGTTGTGAATAAGACAGTGAATCATGAATACCTCAAACTGCAATTAATTAAGAAAATAATTAACTGTAAAGCTGTCAATGTGGAGTCATTATCTTCTATCATCACAAAGAAATAATATAGGGTTTCCACGGAACCTGGATTTTGAAATCGTTCTTAGAGGTTAGGGGAAGTATAAGATGTTTTTGGTTAAAACCTGGAAAAGTCAGGCGAAAACTTTCTTAACTTCTATTTTGAATAGCTAAATCGCCCACAAACTTAAGGCCATTTTCCCTGCAACCGAAATTTTAAAGTTTTGTGATTAGTCAAACAATTTTGCTGGAAAAGTCAGGGAAATTTTCTGAAAAGGTTGGGGGTGGAGAGGGGAATCTGGAAAAGTCAGAATATTTTTCTCCAGTATGAGTTGAAACCCTGATGATATGATTTATCATTTCAGGTTTCTTTTGCGCATAGAAAATCTAGACCTCAGGCTGTCTACTCATCTGGAAAAATCAGGGAAGTTTTTTCTGACTGTAAAAGTCAGGGAAATTTGAAATTCATTGTTATAATAAATAACTTATTAAAATAATTTTCCTGAACTGTGCTTTTCATACCACATTACCTACTGAAAAATTTGAAAAACTTGTACTTTTGACTAAACTTCTTCCAAAAGTTACCATTTTGCACCAAAACTAATATAATTTATATAAAATTATTAAGCCTATATATTTTTCAGAAGAAAATGTTTGCCAAATATATAACTAAAACTTGAAAAACAAAAAGTGTTTTTAGCTAAATTATCTAATTTGTAAGGGATTTCTATCACGTACCACTCTCCTTTACTTTAGTCATACATACTTTAAATGGAATAGAAGATCAGCTTTGCGATTATATAGTTAAACTCTTTTGTAATGAACTTGAAAAGGGTGGAATGGAAATGTTGCTGTAAATATTTAATTAGTGCAAGTTTTTAGTGTAAAGAAATACACTTTTTAATACAGCTTTTGAATTTGTAAATTTACTTTAATTGAGTTATAAATGGCTTTGGGGTTTGCATTAATGGATTTTTATGGCCTTGAAACTTGCTTTGATTGGGCAAATTTTAATGCATTGTGTGTTGTTTACTGTAATTAGCGACAGGAAATCGATTAAGATTTGGTCTGGAAACGTGGAAAAGTCAGGGAAGTTTGAAACAGAATTTAGGTAGACACCCTGAGACCTTTCTAACTAGATATCTAATAGAATATTTATTTAAAATGCCTTTTCAAAAAAAATATTACATACACATTAAAAATAATACCCAGAATTTTTTTCCATGTTTGTCATTTATTTGGGAATTGTACTATTTTGGAAGACTTAGATTTATTGGGATGTTTAAAATCGTTTCTAAAGGTCAGGGGGACACAGTTTTTTTTTTTTTTTTATCAGACTTGGAAAAGTCACGAAAACCCTCGGAACTTCTGTTTTTAATGGATGAATCTTCTGTGAATGCGAAACTGTTTCCCCATAACCGAGTCGCTGCAATTAATCGGGGAATTTTTTCTCCAATATAAGTGAGAACCTTACATTAGGAATGGGGCTGGGGAGTTAGATCATTAGAAATACAGGAATTTATCATAGCTTAACAACTTTTTAAAAATTGCGAAATTTTTTACTGCAATATGGGTGTTAGAAGCAAATCTATCAACACGACGTCAACATCGAAGTTTTAAGCACATTATCATTTTTTTATATGATATCTTGCGAACATAGTGTTCTAAAGTTTGTGTCACGTAAGTTAACCTTTCATTCAAAACAACTGTTGCCCAAAACCCTACTTTCTAGTGATGTACGATTGCGAGATGTTTTAGTAGAGTGTCTCGAGTACTTGAACATCTCGAAACCTCTCGATTGTTTTTAAACCTGACTCAACACATCACGTAACCATAAATAAAAAAATTATAAAATTTTGACTACCATTTCTATTTACTTAGTACGATATCTAGCCAGTATTTATTTTGAATGATAAAACAAAATTGTAATTGCATTTTTATCAGCCATGTTTTTGAATATAAATATTATATCGTTTACTATATTTATTGTGCATTTCTTATAACGACAAAAATAATTTAAATATTTTTATAAATAACTTTAAAACTAAAAATGCAGCTTAAAATACCAAAGTGTCTATTTCTGAGTCATTCGATGTGGTGTCGTATACAATAATTTTCTTTGTAAGATATTATTACCCTTCACAGGGATAACACAATTGCCAAATAATGGTCAACACAGAAAAGCCTCTGGGGTGAGATTATTGTGAGTTTTTCGTGGGGGAATTTATTATACAATAATTTTTGCCACCCATGTTTATGTAGCTCAAACTAGAGCTTTTTTTATATTTGGAGAAAAAAAGGCGCGGACCTCATCCTGGATTCGAACCAGGGTCCCCGCATTGAGCACGCGGTGTCTTGACCTATTAGACGAATGAGGACAAGAACAAACGCATTTTTCTCCGTATATGAAGATGTAAGATATTATTACCCTTCACAGGGATAACACAATTGCCAAATAATGGTCAACACAGAAAAGCCTCCGGGGCGAGATTTTTGTGAGTTTTTCGTGGGGGAATTTATTATACAATAATTTTTGGTTCAATTCAGGATGAGGACGGCGCCTCTTTTTCTCCAAATTTACACAAGCTCTAGTTTGAGCTAATTAATACGTGGGTGGCAAAAATTATTGTATAATAAATTCCCCCACGAAAACTCACAAAAATCTCGCCCCGGAGGCTTTCTTGTGTTGACCATATTTGGCAATTGTGTTATCCCTGTGAAGGGTAATAATATCTTACATCCTAATATATGGAGAAAAATACGTTTGTTCTTGTCCTCATTTGTCTAGTTGGTCAAGATACCGCAGGCTAAACACATGGACCCTGGTTCGAATCCAGGATGAGAATGGCAGCTCGTTTTCTCCAAATATATATTTTAAAAAAAGAAAAAGCTCTAGTTTGAGCTAATTAAACGTGGGTGGCAAAAATTATTGTATAATAATTTTCTATGATTCTCATAAAATTGGCACAGAAGTAGTAAGCAGGTAATTTTTAGTTATATACGTACAATGAATTCAAAAATGAAATTCTTGTGTATTTACAACAAAAGAAGAAAAAGGAAGTAAGAAAGATAGAAACTAAATACTCCTATAAATAAATAAAATAAGTTCAGATCATTTGGGTTTCATTAAATCATAGTTCTATTCGATAGGCTCTCTCTAAAACCTATATAACGATTCTATAAACAAATTCTGTAACTCTTTTGCCTGGATGTCAGAAAATGTGGTGAGATCTAATTATTTACTCACCAAATCGATGTTTATGTCATGTGTTCACACGCAATGTGATTTGGCAACTGCCTTGCAATTGAGCATCTCGATTACTAAGTTCGAGGACAAGTGAATTGTTGAGTCGATTGCAGTTCCTTCAATTGCAAAAAAAAAAATTTCAGAATCGTCTGTCACTACTTCTTGCCAGCTGTTTTAAGTTCCCTCGTTGTCTTCGATTTATAGTGATAAAAGAAGTTCATTTGAAAACAGTTGCATCTGGTGGTGTGTTAATTTGTTCATTGACCAAAGCCCTGAGCGAATCTATGTATTAATGGTAGATAGGCAAAAGCATTCATTGATTTATTCGATGAAATATCTTGCACACGCCTGTGATTATATCCCTCATAAAGTCACACCATATGGTATAGATTTAGGAACATGTCTCACATTGCAAAATAAATGTTTCTTTTTCTTCGTCACATCATAGAAATATGGATGATGAAACAAGGAGCATTTTGAAAGGCGAAGTTCAATGTTATAAGTGCAATAAAGTTTAATGCAGCGAAGGTTAATTGTAACATTAGCTTTTGCCTTTCTATTTAACCTGCATGCATTCAATTACCTTACAAAGGATCATTCTGTATGTTTGTTTTTTAGGTTATTGACGAAGGATGACAGTTTGTTTCGTGAAAGTTACCCAAGGTTTAGCAAGCATATCAGTAAACATCGTACATTCTGTATGGTATGCCAAAAGCAAGGCGCAAAGTATGTTTTTGAAGCTTTCTTTCCATTTGAATTACAGTGAAAATTTGGTTGTTTAAATTTTCCGTTATTTATTTGTTATTCGGTTGTTTAGACTTAGATATTTAAATTCGGTCATTATGACTGATAGATGACTTGATGGGTCATTTATGACTACCAAGTGACCAAACAAATTCGGTCATTATGTAATTGATAGATGATTTGATTGGTCGTTTATGACCTGCAGTGGACTAAGCAAATTCGGTCGTTATAATTGATAAACGACTTGATCGGTTGATCAAGTCATTTATCAATCAAATATAACGAACACTGAATCCAACACATCAATTCTTTGGCTTCAAGTGCTGGAAAGTAGTTTGTTTCATTATATTTACCTCAGTTAAAAAGACATCCTTTTGGTCACCTATCTTTTTTTTTTTTTAATCATCGTTGTTTGCTTGTTAAATCTGGGGTTTGCAAAAGTCTCGTTCATTAAAATTTATTAAATTGTATTGCACTGAATCATTATATCAAACAAAACCCACATTTCCCTCGCTATATACAGGTTCTTTATAAGTGGGTCCCACTGTATGTATCAGTGGCGGCTCGTAGCGAAATTTAAGGTGTACGCATGAAGCCAATTCATCACCAATTCATTCCTTCACCCGAAGTTGCTGTAATTTTCTTTTTTAGTTACTGAATGAGTTAAAAACCAGTTTTTTAAAGAGTATAGGCCGTAAATTTGTGTATTTTGATGAATTAGCCTCACGTGCACACCCTAAAATCTCGCCACAAGCTGCCACTGGTATTTACCATATAGAAGAATAGGAAATTAAACTTCTGGTACAGATTCCATCACTCTGATCAGCATCGTTATAAAACATTTCCTCTATAGTATTTTGTTTTCAATTACAGTCAAATTCCAGTTAACTAAATTTTGATCCTTTATATATTAATGTTGCCATCTTTTTTGTGCTGAGTGTTTATTTTATTAGATAGTTAGCTTCATGAGACTTCATTTAATTAATAAGTAAAATTAAACGAATTCATTTTGACTTCAATTATTTTCACCTGTTATCCTCCCTATTTCTTTCCTCAGGAAATGAATTCGTTATAATGTTTCTCATGCTTACATAATTCCCATTTTCAAAGATACGCTATGGTGGTATAGGGTAAGGCATTCGAATGTTACGCTATTAATACAGGTTTATTTCAGTAGTGCCACAAAAACTTGTCATGTTTCTACATGCTATTGTCCGGGATTCAATTTCCTAACAGGGTTCCTCCACGCCTCTGAAAAACCTGGAATCGGCAGGGAATTAGAAATTCTTCCTGAAAGCCAAAGAAAAAGGTATTTTGTTCGGGACTGGAAAAGTTAGGAAAAATCTAACTTCCGTTTTGAATAGTTGAATCCCCCCACCAACACGAGGCCATTTTCTCGACAACCAGGTAACCTGTTGGTTGATTTCTTTCCTCCAATGTGAACAGGAAAGTCTACATAGGAAATTAGAAGTTTGGAATTCCTCTGAAAATTGTAAATCCCATAGCAGCATGAGCTTAACTGTTCTGCACTGTCAAACAGAAATGAACTGCTCTTAACAATATAATGGTCTAGTCAGTCATACATGATATGTGAATCACAGATTTTAAGAGGTACAGCCTTTAAGCTTCATATTTCACAGAATAGTTGAAGCTTATCTTTTGCTGTTATCATAGAAGACCAAACGGTTTAAAACTTTGACCGTGCTGTATTGCCTAGGAATGAAGGAGATCCTCATTTTGTTCAGAGATATAAAACAACCATACGCACACATCATAAACTTCATACAAAATTTTATGAAATGTCTAACTGGTAGAGTGAAAACACTGTGGATCACAAACAAAAAGCACAGATTTTTTTTCACCAAAATACTACATCTCAAAGTCGGAATGCTGGACTTTGCTAAAACATTAGAAATGAGAGAACTTGTTCATTCTGTGTAGACTTCCTGTCTGTCTGATCCAAATTTACGAAACACTTGAATATATTCTATTGTCATGTCTGGCCATCGAACGCCTCTGTTTAGCACACCGTATTTTGTTGCAAACCTAGACACTCCGCACCTTTGCCTATGACTGACCTCATAGAACTGCTGAGTGACTCTCATTGCTGTCCTGCTCACCTATGTGGCTGGGTTGGGTCACCATCTTTAGACTCCTCAAATTCTTCTGGCAACCTACTGACTCTTGCTGCATGAATGCAATATCTTTGACTGCTGATGGTCTTCGACTTTCGCACCTTCTCCAGACTTACCTAGAAAAACAGTGTCGCCTTCTGCAGCCACATTTCTTCAAGGTGTCTACTAGGGTGGGTTGATTTTTACTTTTTTTTTTTTAAATCGAAATCGCTTGTGGTGAGGGAAAGTTGTGTATTGATATCAAATGTTCGTAAAAAAAAACTTTTTTGAAACTAAAATATATTTAGGCCCCCCCCACCAAGCCCTTGAAATTCCTCCAAATATGTCAAATTCAACACTTTTTTATTTATTTTTCTTATATTTTTTTTACCTAACAAAATTTTTAACCGCCTGTTG
Source organism: Dysdera silvatica (assembly GCA_006491805.2). Taxonomy (NCBI): domain Eukaryota; kingdom Metazoa; phylum Arthropoda; class Arachnida; order Araneae; family Dysderidae; genus Dysdera; species Dysdera silvatica. Next base: position 34,001,516 of record QLNU02015270.1, read on the forward strand.
TGGGAATAGTTGCATAGAAAAACCATTCGTTTGTGAAAAAATATTCTGATATCGTACCATATTTAAAGCATCTGCCAGGCCTTTGAAATTTGTATAATTTGCTCCTTTTTTTTTTAAATATTTTAAAGCAGCTCTTTCTATACCATTTTCTGTATCATTTAGTTCTGCTTAATTTTGACTATCACTGATAGATTGTGCTGCCTGGAATATTTATGATTGGTGTGTGTGTGTGATTAGTGAATATTGTGTTGGTTAAGCAATTTCTTCAGTCATGTGTTACCAGAAAATGACACAGCTAATGAAGTACTGTCTAGCATTTTAGATTATTTGAAAACAAGTCAGTTATCTACTATGAATTTAGTTGCAATTGGGTTGGATGGAACAGCAGTCAACACTGGTGTTAAAGGTGGTGTGATACGACTATTTGAGTTGCATGTAAGAAGGTCGTTGCAGTGGCTCATATGTCAGTTGCATACGAATAAGCTACCTTTACGTCATTTGATACGGTATCTGGATAGAAACAGTACAGGACCTTTTACATATTGCGATCCTATGGGGAAACTAATTGACTTATCTGAACAACTACCAATTGTGAAGTTTAGAAAAATCGCTGTTGATCTGCCCACAGTCAGGGACCGAATATGACCATTTGGAGGGCCCCCTAACGGGCATATAAAGATTGGATATAAATCTGAAAAATGTACGCACCCTTATTCCCATTTAAAAATGTGGATAAGAATATGTTTTTCGATCACACTGTCACGCCAACATCGTAGTTGCAATTGGACCCCAGTTATGATTTCTCTGAATTCGTTTTGGATTGTAAATCCGAAGAAGGAAAAAAGAATGAATCGTTTTTTTATCAATTTACTGTGATTTTTACATTAAATAAAATTGTCAAATAAATTTTTGGGGCCCCTCCTTTTGCAGGGCCCATGCCCTGCGAGCCCTTGCCATAATATGACCCTGCTCACAATAGATGTGGATGGACTTAGTACTGACCAAAATATTTGTATCAAATCTGTCAAGCGATATCTTCTGGAAATTGTCCAACGACATTGTCCACCAAATCACCAGGAAAGCTCTCTCATGCCAGGTGGATTACAGCGGCAAACAGAGTGCTTCATCTGTATATTATACAGAAGAGCCATCATTTGAAGTAGAGACTATTGTGGAATATATTATAAAAGGTGATGCAAAAGTTTGGTTTCTCACTAAAACTGAGACTCCGTGCACATCTGGTGCACTGCATCTTTGGGAAGTTATTCACTAATCAAGATATCTCAGCGATGAGCTAAAATTAGTAGTGGATCCTGTAATCCAAAGAAATGGTGTTTATGCTCACCCAGAAAACCTGCTGATCAATGACAAATGATTTTATGTGAGGAAATTAATCTTCAGAAGAATCTTGAAGACTCGAATGCTTCCTAATGAAACTATTCGTGATTTTGTCATTCCACATATCAATTTTCAGGCTAATGACTATACAGAATTGATCAATTGGCAGAATTGTTTACTTACGGAACCTCCACTGACTAAACATATACCTAGTGTTGAACTTGAGAAAATGGCTAAAATGGGTTACGTTATTGAAAGTAAGCTGTGGAATCTCCCATGCCATACACAAGCTGTTGAAAGGGCAGTCAAGTTAGTAACAGAGGCGTCCTCATCTGTCTGTGGAGCAAAAAGTCGCGATTGCTTTATACGCACAACATTGGCATCCCGAAAGCTGATGCCAAACTTTGAAAATAAGGCAAAATATAAAGTGTAAGAGTGCTATATCACTAAACAAAACAAAAAAACTGTACCCATATTTGGTTGGGAGGTTGGGTGAAATTTGAATGCAGCCACCACCTCGTGATGAAGTCTGGATTATTCTGCCATAATTTTGCAAAATAAGCAAAGAGCTGCTTGAACCTGTTGACGGTCCTTTGGTACTTTATTCTTTTATACTTTAGTTTAAATCGTAAAAAAATTCTACAGTGTTATTATAGAAAAAGAGAAGTTTAATGACGACTTTAATGTTTAAAAATATGTTTAATAAAAATTCTGCTTCAAAGGGTTAAAATATCAAAATTTTGCAAATAATACAAATTTCACCGGCCTAGCGTAGGACTTAAATATAATACGATATCAGAATAATTTTTTCCACAAACGAATGGTCTTTCTATGCAACTATTTCCACTACAGGCGGTTAAAAGTTCTGTTACTTAAAAAAATAAATAAAGTGTTGAATTTGACATATTTGGAGAAACTTCAAGGGTTTGGTGGGGGGGGGGCTAAATATATTTAAATTTAAAAAAAAAATGTTTACAAACATTTGATACCAATATGCAAGTTTTCCCAGCACAGGCGATTTCGATTTAAAAAAAAAAGTAAAAATCGAGCCACCCTGGTGTCTATTCATCTTAAAACCTGAAAAAGTTTGAGCAGTTTTTTCTGACTGGAAAAGTCAGTCATTATTAAAATAGTTCTCCTAAACTATACTTTTCATACTGCACGCATAGGCCCTGCAGTGTAGTAACATGTTCTCATAGTTCACCGTTAACTCGGGTTCGACTCCCAACAGTGCAAAGAACGCTTACTCAGAGATCTCATAAAGATCGCACTGCTCACTGTAGTCCGGGGTTTGGTTCCCTAGGCCTTAAGAGGTTCGGATTCCTCGGAAAACAGTAGGTCCCGGCGCAGCATGACCACTGTAGTCTTTGAGCCGTAAAACCACAGACCAAAAAAAAAACAACCCGCTTCGCATACTGAAAATTTTGGAAAACTTGTATACTTTTGAATAAACTTCCTCCAAAAATTACCTTTTAGTATAAATACTACTATAATTCATATAATAATAACTACTATAATTTATATAATAAAATTGTTAAGCCCAAATATATCTTAGGAGGAGACTATTTGCCAAATATAACTAAAACTCAGAAAAAATGTTTTTAGTTAAATTTTCTAATCTGTTAGGGGATTTTGATCATACCAGTCTCCTTTCTCTTAAATATAGTCATACAGACTTTTTTTTTAATTGAATAAAAGATGAAACATTGGCTTTGTGATTATATAGCTATACTCATTTATAATGATCTCGAAAGGTGCCGAGTGGAAATGTCGTAAATATTTAATTAATTAAAGTTTTTGGTGTAAAAAATGAATTTTGTAATAAAATTTTTATATTTATAAATTCACTGTAATTGAGTTGTAAACCTCTTTGGTGTTTATGGTCTTGGAACTTGTTTCAATTATGCAAATTTTAATTTATTGTTAACTAATATTAGTGACTGGAAATCCATTAAGATTTGTCTAGAAAAGTCTGCGAAGTTTGATATTAAATTTGGCCAGAATTATGTCTTCTTATTAATTTTTCCTTGCTCAACTAATTATATCAGTAATTTATGATGTTTAAAAGTTTATACAGTTTCTTTTTTTTTTACCTGGTTTCTAATGATGGCTGAACTATTGAAATGATGCATGAAACATTAAAATATGCAGGATAGATGGAGAATATTAGAATTACGACTCGAAGTTTAAAATGTCTAAAAAACAACGCTAGTTTAAATTTGATCCTCGTTTATTGTAATTCAGCAACTTTATTGATTCAAAATATATTTGCGTATCTGTAATTTGCGAAAACACTACTCCTGGAAATTTTTTGTTACTGGTCTGGAAAACCTGGAAAAGTCAGGGAAGTTTGAAACAAAATTTGAGTAGACTCCCTGTTTCTTAAAACATCATGCAAAAATTTTATTATATTTATCCTCCTGACAAAATTTTTCTACTTAAATCTCTCTTTTTGAGCAGTAGTAAGCCCTTTAAATGCATTACTCATTTATTTGCAATACTACTACAGCTTGAATATATATTGCTGTTAAAATGTTTTATTTTTACTTTCAGCTGGGTTGTGACAGAAAGTGCACGTTTGCCAGATACACCCTACTTCTTCTGCAATCATTGTTTTAAGTCCTTTAACTACAAAGGAAACGGCAGTAAAATAGGCGAATTCAAAGCTAGAAAAGTGTTGGATCATTCCGTACTTACGTAGCAGAGAATTGAGATTTCTTAGAAAGAAATCTTTACACATTTTATCTATTGTCATGTATAGTTCCATTATTTTTCAAGCACTAATAAATAAAGCTGATATATGCAGAATATTTGTTATTTTTATAATTTCTTCATTTAAATAATTTTTCACACCCTTTGAATGCTTCCTGCCTTGCTATATCTGTTCGATAGACTTCACAGTTGCGCCTAAAAAGAGCATTTCCCCGAACACACTTTGTGCACTAGCGTATGCAAGGGGTGTTGATGCGTATTGTAATCCACCAATCACAGTGGAATTTTGTATATTTAACATGGGAATACATGGAGTTTGCAGCTCAGTAGCCCCCACATGGACTTTCTTTGTATACCTTGACTCTGTGATAGCATCAAAGTAACACAGCATGACTTTATGCAATAAAAATGGAAGTAAACAAAGCTAATGTATCGGTGATATGGGATAAGGGGATATGTAAATTTTTTCATTGTGCTGCACAACCTCGATCGGACTGAAATGTCTGTAAAGACTATATCCATTTTTGCATGCTTGAAATGCAGAAAATATCTTTTAATCATTTTAATGATTATATATTAGATTGTAAGTGATGAAATTCAAGGTTGAGTGAATTTAGTAATAATTATACAATAATGTTTGCCACCCACGTATATTTAGCTCAAGCTAGAGCTTTTTTGTTTTTGGAAGAAAAGAGGCGCCGTACTCATCCTGGAGTAATAATTGCCTAATTAAGGAAAAAATACATTTCAATTACATGGTGATGTAACTCTTTTTCAAGAACTTTAATAGATGACACTTGTTTATAAGCACCACGGATATAAATTACCTTGCTTTCTCATCTTGTGGTTGTGTGCTGCATAATTAAAAATACCGCATGAATAAGCGAGAATGAAATTAATGTCGGCAAACATTGAACAAGTAGAATTTTGAATTCGTTCACAGTTTCGTGTGCTTTAATCCTCCTGACCCTCTCGTGCTGACAGTAGTAAATCCCTGGATAGCTGCTGAGACTCTTTTCCCGATGATACGCGTCTTCTGTAGTTCATGTTGGCATTTTCGTGAGTTTTAGCCAATACTGTGAAAATTTACAATTTTTTCACTACTTAAAACTGGTTTAATGTTTAGGAACGTGTGGAACTCAGTGAGATCTATTGTTTGAGACTAAAACCATTGCAGTAGCTACTCAAAGTCATGAGGTATACTGATTGGAAATTTCCACAGAAACACAAAATGTAATTTCTGCATATATGTATTATTATTTATATAAAATAATAATACATAATAAAACTAGCACATAGTTACAAAGTGACAACTACCCTGACAGAATTGCCTGCAATACTTGGATATACAACACACTGCAAGTAGAAAACATAAAATACACCTAATCACAGTTAAATGTTTATTTATTTAAACCAGTGGCTCAATCTTTTTTGCTTAGGGCCCTCTTCAAGGCTCCCCGTGGCCGCCCTGCCATTTTTTTTATTATAATGAATGTTCAAAACAAATTGACGTAGCACTATGCAGATAAGATTTATAATAAGACACAATGTTACAAACATATGTAAAGCAGGAAAGCTTGATTCGACATACTTTTCAGGTGATAATTTAAGATGAGGTACGATTTCTGACGGTGGTAGCATATGGCCACCAAAATAGCTATTAGAAGCCTTTAAAACTTCTTTAAATGTGAAAATTTGTTGTGAATACACTATTTATAAATAAGCATTTAATATTATAACAAACTTACTAATAAGTGCTCAATATTACAATAAAAATGTAAATAAGTATTATAATTTGCATCACACATTGCATTCTTATTTTGAAAACTTAATGTACCAAATAATTTGAGAACTGAAATCTTACTTCAGCATGAGGTAAGGGACAGACATTTGCTTAATTTTTCTTACAAGAGGGAGGGGGTTTAAATTGGCCAGAAATGTGTTTACGTGATACTTGAATGGCCCCTTGTTAGAGGTTAAAATTCAAACTTGCCACTTTGTTTCCCCGATGTAATCTTGCAGAATTTAGACTGGTGATTAAACCTGCAAAAGTTTCAACTGAACACTTTGATTCCGTACTTGCAATTAATTTGTGGTCGGATTCAGTGAAAAGCAGGCGAACAAATTTTAACCACTATTTGAAAGTGTAAATTTTATAAATCCGCCATTGTTTACAGTGAAAAAATACATTTTGGGGGAGTTCATGACCTCTGCATCCCCCCTTGGTTACAATTCCCATCAACAGTGGCGTAGCTAGATATTTTGCTGCTCGGGGCGAGGGACTGTCATTGTTTTTTAAAGGCTGATTGCCGGCCCCGAATTGTGGCGCCCGGAGCGACCGCCCCCTAGCTACGCTACTGCCCATCAACACCCCACTGCTTAGGCCAGTGGGCTTGAGTCAATGATTGTCCACTTTCCTACGACACTGACTTCGTTTTACCCTTTTTGTAAGGGGGGCGGGAGGGTAAAATATAACACTTTGATGAACACTATATGGTGCTGCCGTCTATCGATCATTTTACGAATACATAATTTTTATATTTTAAAAACTTGCATTGTCTTGTTTTTGGTTTTTTTTAGTAATACAACAATAAATAATTTCAATATGAACGTAACAGAAAGCTTATTAATAAGTTTCAAATGATGACACTAAATTACTACCGTCATTGAAACAAATCAATAAAGTGACGGATTTTTCTTACGCGTTTAAAAAATACTGAAGTAAAGGCAATGCGAATATTTTTGTGACAGTGGCGGATTTATAAAATTGCCGCCCTTAGGCACAGCCTGTACTGCCGCCCCCTCCCTCCTTTACAAAGAAAGGAATATTTGTAAAAAAGAAAGTATATCATACTCTTAACATTTGATATGTAAAGGAGATTTTTCATATAATTATTCAAACTAATAAGATACAACTCGAAATTATTGCTACCATATTCGCCAACTTCGTGGATTCGAGACATTTTTTGAATCCACAATAATTTTAGTATGGATTCCTGGAACCACTGATATTTTTACGTATATTTCGCGTATTTGGGAAAAATACACGTATCACATCCTTGCATGAATTTTTTTTCGTTATGAGTTCAAATTTTTCATTATTCATTCGTTTACTATTAGTATATATATAAAAAGTGTGTCAAGCCCGGATTTACAATTTTTTTTTTTTTAAATTCTACCTACGTGCCCACCGACCGACCGTACAATCTTGTCAATGCGTAAGGTGACCAGGCTTTCCGATTCGGATAAGACAGTCCCGCTTTGGGCGACAGTGTCCCACTGTCCCCTAGAGACTCATAATTGTCCCATTTTGAAGGGCAGTCTGGCTAGTCATGGTTCGCTGAATCTAGATTCACATCAGTTTTATGTGCATCTTCATTTTCTATTTTTTTTGGGGGGTTAGTTTTAAAAAAAAATGCGTACTTTTATACAAGTTTTGATGATTTTTGCCTCCTTTTCCCGCTTCTCGTCGGCAAGTTTCTTATATTTAAAACCACTTAATATAGATCTTTTGTTGCCCGGCATGATAAAAGGAAAAAAAAAGTAGCAAACAAAATCACAAATATAAAATTGTAATGAAAGAGCGGTGTTATCAAAATAAATAGGAGCCCGAAACTGCACAGTAACTGTGATAGATATGAAATGCGGCTCATGTTGCGCAGAAAGCACACTGCTAACATCGACCATCGTTTCGTTCACCTTTAATGACGTATGCAGAATGTTTCCGTACTGTCTTTTCTCAAAGTCAGAAAGTTAACATCAACAACTAATAGCAATTTCCAGGTGTTGATACTAGATACATCCGTTTCTGGTGGGAAGTATCGGATATTGTAATGTAAACAATATGATCATATGGTCATATCTCTTTGTCTTTCGATTCTGTAGTTTGCATTTGCCGGCAAGTTAAAGTAGTCGCCTGTATCATCGCTGTTGGGGGAAACAAGGCAATAATTAAAAAGAAACATTATTTTCAACATTGTCCAGTTTGGAAAATTTTATTTTCAAGCTTTTTGATGCCGCCCCCGTGAAGGGCCGCCATTTAGGTGCCATTAAATTTAGGCGACGAATAGCCATCGTTTCCATTGAAATCTAACGAATCGTTGCGCTAGCGAAACATATAACTCAATGGATTTCTTTATAAAAATAATATTTGCATTATCAACTGGTAACTAATCACAACTTCTCTTTTATACAATACTATAAAAAGAAAACATAGATTAAAAATAATATATTCCACTTCTAAATTTTCTAAATGCAGCAACCTCTCTCACTAACATTCTCTAAATAACGGCTTTTCGGTTTAACGACGATCCAGACCAGGGTTTAATTTCTAATAAAAAAAAGTGCAGGAGCCCTAATATTATGATAAATCGATTAAAAAATCGATTTATATAATAAATTTAGCAAATAAATCGATAAATCATATCAATTGTTTACGTTCATTTTTATGGACAACAAAATGCTTGACCTTAATCTCAAATTTATTACTTTTTCATGACAGCGTCCATTTAGGGGCTCCGGCTAATATTTAAATAATCGCCAAAAATGAAGAAGTACCGGAGCCGAGCTCCTGTGGGCTCCCGCCCAATTTAAGCCCTGATCCGGACACAAATGCTTTACAGCAGCGGTTCTTTAACTTTCCTAGACTACGGACCCCACCCCCCTTTCAGAGATCACTCACCCTCGCAGACCCCCAAGAATTAACTCAAAGTTTAAAGCCCAGAATTTGCATCACACATATTTATTTCTAGTGTTTCATCACTGATTTTCACCATTTAAGGAAGGAATTTTTCGTTCCCTCATAATTTATTCTTAGCATTAAAGAGTAAATGCTCTTTTCTTAGTATTTTTCCGAACCTTTGTGGAGCACTGGGAGGATCTCGCGGACCCCTTGATACGGTCCTGCAGACCCCTGGGGGTCCGCGGCCCACAGTTGAAGGGCCGCTGCTTTACATAATTTATTCCGCTTAAGAACTTCTGTTTACCGGCGTCTGGCCTTCATCTTCCCCATTTCCTGTCACCCAATGAAAATGCCACGATTAGCTATATAAAATGATGAGGTTTCTTTCATGTCCGTACCCAGAGGGGGGGGGGGGATTAGGGACCGGTCTCCCCACCCGAAACTAAATGTTTATTTGGATTTGGGTACAGCCTTGCACGCTGTGATTGTATCGCTACATGCTGTACATTTTTTTGAGATCCCCTCCCCCCTAAATTAATTTTTTTTTTCTAATTTATGTGGTTTTCCATTGTCAATGACGACATTTCGGTGAACGTCTGAATATTTCTGCTATAAATGCCCATGCACACAATGTTTCACAAGTAAAGTTCTCCAGTTTCAGCTTTAGCAACAAACATCTCTGGAACAAGAATATTTTATCTTCTCGAATAGTCCCATAATAAAGAGAAAAGTGGTAATTTTATGCACATATTTCCTCGCGTTTGGCACCGAAAAGTTGATTATCTCAGCCGACAGGTCTCTCTAAGTAACGCGCTATCATAATTACCAAACCGTCGTTGACGGGTTAGTTAATTCTGACATTGCTTTTATGGTGAGCAATTACAATTGCTGTTAATAAGGCGAATAATTAACACAATTATTATCACCAACTTTGCAGAAAGACACGATGTTTTACTAGTAAAAATGTCCCACAAATACCTCTAATTACCGCTTACTTGAGTTTCGTGGTCGAAGGCTGAAAAGTGTATTATAGAACAGCTTAACATGTTATATGAACTAAGCTACTTTTACACACATCAGTCAATTAATCCGTTTATTTATTCTTAACAGGTGCAGTTAAAATTGGGAAAAAAAATATATATATAAGGAGATTAACCGGGATTCGAATCCAGACCCAGTGAGTTTAAAACTAATGTTCTTATCAACAAGCGATTGGTGCCCAAAGTATGCTTAAATATGATTCACTGTAAAATCTTCAAAGGAATTTGAATTTGAAATTGCTGACGAAGACGTAAATAAACGATATCTTGATCGAAAAAGATGTATTTGTAAAAAACGGCAGCATAAGATAAACGTCAAAGAATTGCGAAGAGTGAGAAAAATGCATTAAAGTTTTTTACATCATACACGTTAAAAAGGTATATTGTATACATTATGCAAGTGCACACCAAAGACCAGGGGTGTCTTGGGAGGGTTTTTGAACCCGGACGGGCTGGCACGGATTGCTTTTTGATGCCCCTCCCCCTCCGGCGAAAACAGGAGATTTTCACAGATGCGCAGTGAGCCATATACCCTATAACAGTGGCCAAAAGTCTCTGAAAGAATTTCTCTAAAGATGTCTCTTAACTTGTCTCTTTTTAGAGAGATTTTCTACTGTTTGGTCAATTGTTTGTTTGTTTGGCTTTTTTATGGCGCAAGAGCATCTGGGCTATACTGCGCCAAACATGGTAAAATCAAAGACGGTAGTAAAAACCAGTACTTTTTAAAAATTTAAAAACGTGCGTATGGTCAGCATGGTCATTTAAAATGTCAGAGAATGTCAATTAAAAAATTTTGAACTCAACTTTATTTTGGCGTCTTCATCCAGACAGGGCCACCCTGGTCACCGGACCCTTAAGCCGTTCCTGCTAAAGACGAAAATTGAAGTGTTCTGAGCTTAAATAGGATTAGACAGGTTAACAACTCAGCCAATCGTGAGGCTCAAATGCGGAACCAATAAGATATAAGACAGCCAGTGCTCAATGTTAGCGGATCTTTGAGGAAACTTTGGTTAATTTAGCTAATGATAAGTAAACGCCATTACATGTTTCTTAACAGAAATTTTATAAAAATAGTCAATATATGAGAGAATTACAACCGGAGTGAGCAGGAAAAACTTTTTGCAATTTGCGAAAACGGGTTTTTCTAAATGCGTCTTTCTCAAGATGGCGTCCAAGTTGCGTAACAATCAAAAAAATGTACTCGTTTTTAAAACAACAGCAGTCTATTCTTGTTAAATGCATATAAAATGTATATCTATTATAAAAAAAAAATAGCCCGTATGCTCCAAATTATTACTATAACTGGCACCACACCATTGAACTTATCTTGGCTCTGTTCTAATTGATTCTGATAATAGCATAGGGGTGCGCAAAGGGGAGGGTCGATAGGGTCAAAACCCCCATTATGGTAAAATTTTGTATACAGTGAATGCCATAAGTATTCGTACACCTGCAGTGTGTTCTATTTAAGAAGCTGCTGTATAATAACTATTAGATGTACGTAGACAGGACAAACGCCATCATGATTGCCATGAAAATATAATTTATTTTCAACTAAAAAACTTAAAACTATGTATATAATACTGCAAATTACAATAAATTAGCATCAAAATTATTCACAGTTCACGTGTCAAAAGCATTCGTACATGCAAAAGTCTGTCCTAAAATGATAGAACTGCAATGTTGTTTGTGCACCCGAAGCAATCTGCGGGAAATGCACCGATTTCATTTAAAAGCCAATGAACAATAAACCCGTTTACTATCATTTCTGCAGAAAGTATGCGAAAATGAATCGTAGAAATAAAGAAACAAGTGTAGCGGAACAAAAGCCCATAATGAGGCTCCTTAACCAGTATAAATCTTTACGAGAGATTGCATAGCTCGTCGGCAGACCTCGTTCTACAGTCCAGTCCATAACTGACCGGCATTGTCAAAGAAATACGATTCAAAATATGCCGGGAAGCGGACGTCCACAAAAACTGACTGAAAAGCACAAACGTTTAATTGTTAGATTAATTAAGAAAAATCCAAAATTAAGTGCTCCAAAGATAAGAAAAGAGCTGCTGAATCAAGGTGTGTCACTGTCAGAAAGCATGGTGCGCCGCATTTTCAAAAATGCAGGGTACAATGGACGTGTAGCTCGTAAAAAGTTTTTCGTGTCAAAGGTAAACAGAAAGAAGCTTTTGCAATTCGCAAAAAAACATGTTGATAAAGGTCCTGACTTTTGGAATAGAGTTATATTCTCTGACGAGAGCAAATTTAATATATTTGGATCAGCTAGCAGGCAAATGGTATGGCGTAAAAATAACACCGAGCTTCAACCGACGAACCTGTGTCCAACAATCAAACACGGAGGTGGAAGTATGCAAGTTTGGGGCTGTATGAGTGCAGAGGGAGTGGGAAAATTGCACATTATCGACGGAATCATGGACCACAGAATGTATATTAACATTCTGAAGGAAAATTTGGGTCCTAGTCCTGCTCAAACGGGTCTTCAAAATAACTTTATCTTTCAGCAAGATAACGACCCGAAACATACTGCGTATAATACAAAGCTGTGGCTCCTTTACAATACTCCCAAACAGCTAAATACCCCTCCACAATCACCTGACATTAACGCTATAGAACATTTATGGAGCATTCTGGACTCGCGGATGAGAAAACGACGCATATCAAATAAAAATGATTTGAAAATTGCGCTTCTCGAGGAATGGGCATCCATTTCAACGGATGTCACCAAAAACTTAGTGGATTCGTTGCCAAAACGCATGAAAGCTGTGATTAAAGCCAAAGGGAACCCAACGAAATATTAAGAATGAATTATTATTTTATTAATGAATTTTCTGACCAAAAAACAATTAGTGTACGAATATTTTTGACACATGAGCTATGTGTAAGTTTGTTCATTTTTTATTGTTATTTGCAGTGCACGTATATTTTTTTTTTTACTTTTTTTATGAAGTAAATACAAAAATTTATATTAATTGTGGTGACATTTGTCCCATATCTCTACATCTAATAATTATTATACAGTAGTTTCTTAAATAGAACACACTGCAGGTGTACGAATACTTATGGCATTCACTGTATATGTGCTGTAGCCCCATAACCCCCTTTATAAACTTCTTGCGTATGCCAGTGGATAATACATAGAGGTTTCACTATAATTTACGAAATTATACTGATAGTACGTGTTTTAAGATCATGTCAATTACTTATTCACGTACATTTATCACCCTTCTCTTCATAAACGTATGTTACCTACCTTTTCTAAGCTTAAACCTTTTCTCATCATGGTATGTTTACCACTCTCCCTGTCGAATTTTTTAGGTATTCTTATTTTACAGGAATAAACAAAAATTCTGCAGAAGCGAACAGGACAGTGCAGTTTTCAGGAGAGATAAGAGGAGCTAATCTGTAAAGGGCGTAAACCCATAAATCTTCTCAAAAATATGAGCAACTGAAAAACAAAATGAAGTGAATATTTTCATCCGATACCTCAATTGGCTAAAACACGTTGTGCAGTCTTATCGGACCAGAAGTGGATGCGTTCCGCGCCAATAAAAATATCGCATTGCTTTTCTCGAGAAGTGTTAAAAAAATGAAAAACTACCCAAAAGTGAGAAAAATTGGTTTAACGATGCCGTCGCCTTCAACATCCTAAATAAGATTTAAAGATTAGATTCTTAGTTAGATATTTCTTTATAGTTTTCGATGTTTTTTATTTTCGATGTTTTTTATTTTCGTCGATTTTTAATTTCGTCGCTAACTTTTAATACCCGCTTTAGAGTCGTAAGTTTATTTCATGGGGTGATTTTTCACTTGTAAAGTTAAGTGAGAAGGTTTTCAGAAATATTATAGTAACTGCATTACAAAATATTATAGAAATAATACTAGAAAATACTATGGAAACAGTGCTGAAAAATACTATAAAAAAGTATCAGAAATGAAACAAATCAGATGCAAATAGAAAAGACTTTTCGTAAACGCCTATAGAAAACGAAAGATGAAATGTTTGTATATATTGTAAAATTACAATATACTTTTCACACATACTAAATTATTATATACTAGAATATTATTGTCATCGTACAGTACATGTACGTACTAAAATCAAAATATATTGTTTGCATGTATACTAAAATCAAAATGTAATGTTTTTAAAACTATTGAAACTTTATACACCTATGTTAAAACTGTATACATAGGCCTACGCAGAAAATTCATAAGGTGGGGAAGGTGTTACAGAGCTACAACTCCAAATATTCATAGGTATATACAGGGTGTCTCAGCACCAGGGTTACAAACTTCTAGGGTAGGGTACACCTAGACGACTCGGGATCACATAGCAATGATGGTCGCAAACCACTCACAGAGCTAGTTCTAAAACCGTCCAGCATACACAAATATTTACAACCAGTGCATGAAAATCGCCAGATAAAACTCAGGTCAGCTGCTCAAGTGCATAGATGATTAGGACATCGCATTTTGCGCTTCTCATGCACTGGTTGTCACTATTTGTGCATGCTGGACGGTTTTAGAACTGGCGCTGTGAGTGGTTTGCGACCAGCATTGCTATGTGATTCCGAGTCATCTAGGTGTACCCTACCCCTCCTAGAAGTTTGTAACCCTGGTGCTGAGACACCCTGTATATAAAATTTCATCGCAAAGTTGGGGGGGGGGGAGTTACGACACCCACCAACCCTCCTGCGTACGCCAGTGACTATACACATGCAGTACATTTCTATACATATACTTCACATACCGTATCTTTCTACAGTCTAGTGACGTAGTACGACTTCAAAAGGGAGTTGTCCCCAACTTTGAGCATTATTGATCTTTATCTAATAATACTAGATCTTTATCTAATAATAGTAGATCTTTATCTAATAATAGTAGAATCGTAGCTCGCGTACTCTGCTAATAAAAGATATTAATAATGAACCTGAGCCATTATTGACATATTTTATTAGCACGGCAGATGTGCAGGACCCCTCCTATGACGTCATCAAAGCCCATCACACAGCGAAACACAAATAAGAATTGAAATGCGAAATAATTAACCGCCGATGCCACCATCATTCCAAACGTTTAAACCAAAATTGGATTTTTGAAAATTTAAAAACGATCTTGTCGAGTCCTATTCCGATAATTTTTAAATTTAAATAACAATCCATCACCATATCGATTCCTCTTAACGATACCATAAACGATGAAAATCAAAATCGCTGAAATTCTGTTCATTAATCATTTTTAATATCTGCCCAAAGCGTTAGTTACAAGTAATTTACTATCCTCTTATCGGAAAGGCAGAAACTAAATCGCTTGAATTTCTAAAGCCCCGAACCCAACCATCGGAAATTTGCAAAGGCAGCATTTTGGTTTCGCATTTTGGGCGATAGATGGCACTGTCGTCGACTTCTTTCCGCTACAAAGTTGCCGAATTTATGAGAAAAAAGTCAAACAAGCAGATCACTAGCTACACGTCACATGGACTAAAAGTTTTGGGTTGTTGTTGTGTGCACAAAGGATATCTTCAAATGTCCACCGCATTCTTAGCCCTCGTGTTCTGCGAAATCGGTGAGTGCTTTCGGACTGAATTTTAATTTAATAATTTGTTTTATTTGTCGGAGTAAATATTTCGAGTTTCACGCGTTTTCAATCCTCATGTGGAACACATATTCATGCATACTTTAATCAGTGCATACATCACATAAACTTTCAATTTTCATTTGGAAATTTGATAGCGATTATGGGTTGCTTCATAGCGGACTACAAATTTTTGTTTATACGTTCTGGTACCCTTTTCGTTTCAAATAAAATGATGTATAATTCATTAATTGTTTTCACCAAATTAATTATAAATGAAAATCTGTCATTAAGAAAAAAAATCGACTTAAATAAAAACAAACGACTTTACAAACAAGTAAAATATATCGTTTAATTTAGCATAATTTCAACGATATAAATCGACAGACGCGTTTAATTAAATCGATAGTCATGATGATTATTCAGCAGACCCCCGCTATACGACATTATCCAATTATGACTCATTAATACGACGCCGTGATGACAACTTTTAGCGGCATGGCCACAAGTATTCTCATTAAACCCATAAGGGAAGGTTACAAGCACTGGCGTAAGCAGGGGTTGTAACTCCCATTGCAATGAAATTTTGTATATTTAACATAGGAATATGTGAGTTGTAGCTCTGTAACCCACATTTAGTATTTAACCCCCCCCCTTATGAACTTTCTGCTTACGTCTATAGTTACAAGCTTATAATGGGGGGAGGGGTTGGAAGGCTGCAATTTCATATATACATAAGCATATATGCAAAATTTCATCGCAATGGGCTTTACAACCAAGGATTAACCTGTCACTAGCCTTTTCACCGAAAGGCAATGTTAACCAAAATTTTATAGAAAAACTTCTGAGCAATTTGCCGAAAAGTTCCAAATAAAATTGGAAAGGTGATGTAAATTCGTAACTGGTTCCATATCACAAATGTAAGCTATTCGATGACTATATCGATCAATGGACCAGAGGGGAAAGAATTTGATTTTAGGGTTGCATATCATACATAGTGTATGCACCAGCAACGAAGAATTCCATCAAAGTATGAAAGTAATTAAATGACATTGCATGGAGTTGACTGTTTCTGACCAGAATTTATTAACTTGAAAAGAACTTTTCTAAATCGGTTACAACTTTTCTAAATCGGTTACAACTTTTCTAAATCGGTTACAACTTTTAGGTACAAATTAACAGACAAGCTAGAAAATTTTTTTTGGCAACTTACTCCCTGGTTACAGCCAAGGGCGGACATAGGGGGTCACAGGGGTCATGACCCCCCCAAAATATATTTTTTCACTGTAAAAAATTCCAACTTTCATGATAAATGAAGGGTGTTATTCCAAGACCATGGCAAATTCTGTCCTTGAACCCCCCAAATGAAAGTCTGTATCCGCCCCTGGTTATACCCTCCCCCCCACCTCTCCGGTATACGCTAATCGGCATGAAGCTGCGATGAATTGGAAAAATCCATAATTCCTGCGAGGGAATTAACTGATAATTTTTCCGCGTCTTAATCATGGGCGTAGGCAGAAAGTTCATAAGGGGGTTATAGGCTTAATGGGAGGGGTTACAGAGCTACAACTCATATATTCCTATGTTAAATATACAAAATTTCATTGCGATGGGGGTTACAACCCCCCAAAACCATCCCCTGGCTAGCCTATGGTCTTAATCTAATATCCGCTCACAGGGGCGCCTATTTAAAAAAACATATTGGGGAGGGGCGCCACGAAAGTCTCAATCCTCTCTACTGTCTTAGGCTTGGTGTTGCGTCTCAAATCGGGGGGGGGGGGTCTTTATTCCCGCCTCCATAATTCCAATAAAAGGAAAAGCTCAAAGGCTTAAATAAACAGCAAATTATAAAAAAAATCCATTTATTTTAATTGTCAGGCCGGTGCTGATGCAATAAGGTTCACATAATCTGTTTCACCTCCAAACAAAAAAAATTCGGTTGCATCATTGTAGCGACAGAAAAAGCAATAATAATTAATATATCTGTAGTCACAGTGAATAAGTGGATAAGTCAAAAAATGGCAAAAATAAATGCACTGTGATTTCAGTGTCCACGGTTTCGGCAAATTAGTTATTCTTCAAACCATTAAATTTAGAATGTTATTCGAGTCACATTCATGTCAACCAAATTTATTTTTATCAAAAAATGTATATACAAAAAAAAAAGTTCTATGGTAAGAAATTGACTCACTGAAAAATTGCGATTTTATACTTAACTAGTCATTCATTGTGACCACAGATATTTTATGTGTCTAACATCCCTAAATACGTTCTGAATTTCCTTATTTTTCTATCAATTTTAGAAGGATCGGACCCTACAAATATTTCGGCCCCCCTTTGATTTGGTGCCCCTGTTCGTCGGTCTCTATACAAAAACACAGTAGATTAAAAGCAAGTAAAATATATGATTTCCTTTGAATTATGCATGTAATTGATGTAAGCAAGGCATTTATACATGCACCAATAACCATTGTATACATTATTGCCTCTCGTATACAATGGTTATTGTATACGAGAGGCAATGAAATTCGAAAATGACTTGACAATGAAGTGCTAAAAGATCCCTTTCGTCAAGATTACCATTTATCTGCGAGTGGACAACGTATTACATATTTATTAAATTCAAACAATTCTCACCATAGCCAATGATGTTGTAATATTAGATGATAAATTAGTTCATCCATTCGCTGGCAGTGGAGAGTCTGGTCGACGCTTCTAGCTCAGTGGAAAAGAGCATCCATGAGGTTATCAGAAGTTTCTGTGTTCGGCCCTCACTAGGCGTCGAGAAAACTTTCTTTGCGAGTAATTTATCATCTATATATATAATACATTTATTAGAGAACATGTATGTCTTTTTAAGGATTATATATTCTCAGATTCGGCTATAATATTACTCAAAGAACTGGCAAAAACTTTGACGCTATTGTGAAGCCATGAGATAGCCGCTATATAAGTATATACAAATAATCCTTGAGCAGGAGGAGGAGGTCTATAGAATTTTAACGTACCATAACCGAATTTTCACTATAGCCGAGGTTTCTGTAACGAAGTTCGACTGAGGATTATTAAAAACACTATTATTAACCTGTTAACTGGGTATGACGACATTTTTCGTCATGCCCGGAAGACTACCAAAATGCGAATGACGACATTTTTCGTCATGCCCGGAAGACTACCAAAATGGGAATAACGACATTTTTCGTCATGCCCGGGAGACTACCAAAATACGAATGACGACATTTTTCGTCATGCCCGGAAGACTACCAAAATGCGAATGACGACATTTTATCATCATTGAAATTAAATATCACTGCGAAAAAAAAGTCCCCAGTGTGAAACGAGTTTCACAAAATTTTATTCCCCGGTTAACAGGTTATTTGGCTGGTTTCATCCATTTGGTTCTCCTTATCGAAAAAGATTTCAGCTAACTAAGGGTATCTATATATATGAGGTGAGCTGTCTCCAGAAGTGCGGCTTTTTGGATTTGGAGACAGTATTCTTCATTAATTTTCAATGTGGTGAGGTGATGATCAAGATTTTTCTGAACGACACCCAATGCACTCATTTCAACCGGAACAATTGCAGCCTTCCTGCTCCCAAGCCTCTCCGCCTCCATTTTCAAATTCTTACATTTCGTGATCTTCTCAACCTCTTTTTCGTCTGCTCGTCTGTCAGCAGACATTGTAATATGGATCAACAAGACTTAGATTCTTTCTATAACTGTAATATCCGGAGTGTTACATGGAAGGCGTTTATTGCACTGGATTTGGAAATCCCACAAACTTTTTGCACTTTACTAACCTTTTTCCTGTTATGGTTTCACCAGTCTTTATTCATTGGTGACTGATGTTGCTTTGATATGCACAAGTCCATAATTTTTGCTACCTTACCGTGGCGTTCTTTGTAATCAAATTGTGCAATCTTTTTGCAACCTCAGATTGTATGTTCTACAGATCCCTTTGCTTGCTTGCAGAGGCACCAAGCAAATCTATCTGCTATCGAATCTATCAAATCTATCAAGCTATCTTCTCCTGGGTTTTGTCTATCTTTGCTTTACTCCTATTATTATTATGATTAGTAGTAGTATTATTACGGATATTAATATTAGTATTAAAAAAATATTATTTTCAAGAATTATATGTTAGTACATGTGTAATATATTCTTAAGGGTTTTTATATTTATTCATTTCATAGAAACTATACATCTGGTGGCTCTATAATGTTGATAGTTGGACTTATTGGATTGGATGCATACTCCAATACTCTTAATTCTATCTATGAACGTATCGAGCTCTTACCTCACGTTAAACCGTTTGTCCTAATTGCATATAAAAATATATTACTCGCGGAGAAACCCGACTTAAAATATAATCATGTGCATATTTAATGTGTTCTGAAATAACCTATAATGTCATATATATTTTTTTTGTTTATTCATTTTCACACGCTTATATTATTTATTTATTGCTGCCAGGTAATATCAATTCGAATGGTCCCTTCTTTCATTGTCGTCGTTTGTAATTTCATCTACATTCGATGTGTCAAACAACTCATTTTTCACTTAAAGAAAAAGAAATTAGTACACGAGAGAAATTTCTTATGTGCCTGAATTTTGCATGATTAGAAACTCAAGAATTCGTTTGCCCCTTAGGTTTATTTTTAGTGTAAACTCCTTTCCGTTCAGGAAAACGGTCATACAGGCCATCGACGAACTTCTACAAAAAATGCACAGCTTGTGACGTCATTAAGGGTAGCCGTTTGTGACGTCATCAAGAGTAACCATTCGTGACGTTCTCGAGGGTGACAGTTCGTGACGTCATCGCTTTCACCTCAAGAAGTAGATATTTTTAAGGATAAGAATGTGACGTATAACAACGTTAAAATCTATTTTATTTCGCAAACCTTTAGCTCTTCTTTTCTGAAGTTTTCTATTTTCCATCGTCTCATCATCTATCAATGCCACCATTTCTAGAAAAATTATACCTCTTTGAGATTTGGTTCTTTACAAAGGAGTTCGCCATGAAAAATTTAACAACAACGTCCCTATTCTTAACGGCGTTTTCGGCACACAAAAAAAAATCCTCAATTCAGTAACAGGTACAGCAAAATAAAGATACCCGGTACCTTTCAATCTTCTTGATGCCTTTTCAGCAAAAACAATTTAAAATGCATCACGGAAACGCCTGCCTTCGTTATTTTCCCTCGTCTTTGTCGTCCATATTATTATTATTCCGTTTTCTGAACGCATTGAACACCCATTTCCAACGAGAGGTGAAATACAGAATGAATATTTCAGGACATTCGTCCTTTATATTGGAACAAACCAAAAGTATTTTTCAAGTTCAATAGAAAAAATTCGTATCCAATCCCGTTCAGTACCGGCTTGCAATATTTCTTACTTTGAAAAGTTCGGATCCTACAGACAAAGCTATGCATTGCACAAATAAGGCATGAAATGCTGCCAACTTTTTCTTCACACTTTTTTCTGAAATTTCGATATTTTCTACCTTTTGTTGGATCACTACACAAGACTGTCTTTTGTATTTTTGCTCCAAATTTACGTCCTAGGACGATGCGACAGGTTACCTGGGGTGTAATGGTAGTCTATGATAGTGTTTCCCAACCTGAGGGGTCGCAAACAGGTTTCTGCGGGGAGGGGGGTCACCCCAACTATTTTTAGTTGAAATTATTTTTATAAGGAATTTCATACCAAATGTTTCCAACCTTTTCATATTTCAACATGTCAACACGACTATAAACATTGCAATATTCTACTGATGTTTGCTAACTTTATATTTATGATACACATTAATATATATAAATAATATAATAATATATATACAGTAGAGTCTCCATATAACGAACTTCCATTTAACAAAGTTTTCTATTTAATGAAATTTTCGGCGGAACCTTGACTTTGAATGGCACTAACATGTAAATTTGTCTCCATATTACGAAAAACAATTTCTATATAACGAAGTTCTTTTTATAAAGAATTTGATTTTTTTTTTAATTTACCTTTTACAATTTTTCAGCGGGATGGTTAGGTAGAAGGGGTAGTTGAGGATTTTAATCAAGGACGGACGGAGTTGAGGTAGCCTTCTGTACTGTGGACATACGGCCCTTTGTGATAAACAATTATATTGAAAGTATGATTGTTGACGTACTACGATTAGAAATTCGCATTACTAATCGTAGTACTAATCGTAGTTACTAATCGTAGTAAATAAGCATTACAGAAACTTAAAGTTCATTATCGAAAACGTATCCTGAAAAAGTTTATCCTAGCCATAGAGAAGAGCCAATGTATAGACAATCTTATTAATTTGAGAATTTCTATATCGGAGATGATGAAAGCTTGGGAATGTGATGTGATTGCATCGCTATCCACAACTGCTTTGTGAAAGCCAGCTTAAAAGCTGACATCGAAGAAAATGAATCAGAATCTGACATGGGCTTGGAAAATTAGTAAATGAAAAATGGCAAAAGCTGAAAAACAATGGGGTGTTGAAGAACATACAGAGCTCTCTTATTTTTTGAACGTCGTGACCGCTGAATATCCTATGGAGCATGAAATCTTGCAAAGTGTTAAGAAATGTAATGAAGAATTTACAGTAAGAGATGATGAAGATAAAAAGACTATTGAAAAACCTTCACAAGACGAAGTGATGAAAGCATTCGAAACAATCTGACGGGGATTACAGTTTGAAGAAAATGTTACAGATGACGTATTTCGATATTTACAAAAGTGTGAGAATTTCTATAAATAAAACGTTTTTTATAAGAAACTTGTACAAAGCAAAATTAGTGATTATTTCTCTGTTTCAAATATGTTGTATGAGGATCATACATATGCAAGGTAAGCCTGGTCTTTGCTTTTTGTTATTAATATTTACGTATTTGTATATGAAAAATATTTAAACTTGTTGGAAAAAAAAGTGTCTAATAAAATGAATGTTTACTGTCCAAATTTAGCTTTTTTCATTTTATCGAAATTAAGTTTTACAATTTATGTTAATTTCCATTTAACGAATTTTCCTTATAACGAAGTTTTTCAGAGGAACGATGGCACTTCGTTAAATAGAAACTCGACTGTATATATATAATTAATGTAATATATATGTAATTAATATAATATACATAATTAATGTAATATATATAATTAATATAATATAATTTTCTATTTAATGTGTTTTCTTTACTCTGTTAAAAATGCTTTTATTATGCAAATGTGGCGGCGGCGGATCTTTTGGTTACTATAAAAGGGGGTCGCGGATTACTTGGTTACTATAAAAATGGGTCGCGGCTTGAGAAGGGTTGGGAACCACTGGCTTAAAACATTTTTTTTTTTGCGAATGACTTCTAGTGGCTTTTGATTGGTGTGTGGGGCTCTTTTGAGAATATGATCGGTCTTCTTGTTTTCAGTTCACATTTCGATTTGTAGTCCTACCAATATTCGTATTATCTATTTTTTGAGAAAATAAATATCATTTCGCGCAAAAATATACAGATTAATAACTCTAAATTAGTTGAACCTGTTCACAACAGACTTCCCTTTTGAAAAAATCACAAGTATCCAAGTTGGAGAGGATTATTGCAGAACCTGTATACTTATTCGCTGTTGTTTTCGTGAGCCACCAATAGTGTGGCGAAGTTAAAAAGCATTTAAAATTAAAGTATGAAATTTGGCCCCTTGAAATCTGTACTTGGGAAGGAACCTTCAACTAGCCTGTTACTAATGCAGTCAGACCCATTTATAACGAGCCCTCATACAACGAATTTCTATATTCAGTGAGGAAAACGTAGATTTTGTTTGATATAATGCTATAGTATAATCTATTTTAATCGCTTGGAGGTAGCATGACATTTTTTATCTCCCCGAATTGAACAAGGGAAAAATGGCCAGAGGTTTGATATTTAAAAAAGGTATTGCTCTACTTACGTAACAAAATTTGATGCGAATTTCTTTTGTGCTTTTAAGAATAGACAGAAAGACGTCCCCGCTCATGCGCAGAGCAACTTTTACAATGTATAAACAATCGATCATGCCTAAACACGAAATATAGTTAATCATCTTCCGTTGGTGAACTGTCAGGAGGGATGTGGATGCCCACAGCCGGTTGATACGTTGTTCATTAAATTTTCAGCGAATTCAAAGACGAATATTGTCATATGCACATTACAGGTACATGTGTTACGTACAGACTTTATTTTTATTTTGAAAGTTTGAAATTTTGAATTCAAAGCGGATTTAACGAGGAACGGATGCAGCGGGCATTTAGTTGGTCCAAAACGTGTCATTGTATAAGGTCCTACTGTACTTTTTTAACTAATAAATGAAGGCAAATGAAAATGGCGATCTTAGAAATGATTACAAATCTGGCGAGTCTCCCACAAACTTGTCCTGATTATAATTATGATTATGTTATCCTGATGATTAATTATTTGATGATTGTAACTCAGCAGTTTTCAAACTGTGATACACGCTCCCCCAAAAGTATGCAAGGGAATTTCAAGAGGTCCGCGCACGCGAACATCTTTTAAGGAAAAATTGGTAGGTGACTGTAGGTGACTGTAGATTTTTTATTTCTTTCGCAAAAGTTGCCAAAGTGTTATTTTTCCTATGTAACGCCATGAATGAAGAACTAACAACTAGAATTGTTTTTTGAACCTTTTACAACTCTGCAATGAAATTATATATTTTAATTCATGGTAACTGATGCAATATGAGATACCGCTAAGATAGCCATGCATAAAAGTGGAAGCCTATTTATATAGCTTAGCGACTTTTGAAATATTTTTATACATACGCACTTTTCAATAGATTAAAAACTACCTCAATGCGGTTAAAGTGTTTGAAAACCTACCTTTTAGGGAAATTTTAATTTGAGGGCACATTATAAATACCACACCAGGGGGATCCAGTTTAGAAAACTTCAAGAACTACTGCTATGACTCATGAAAGCCTGAAAGGAAAATAATTACAATACACAATCTTTTAACTACGTAATAGTTAGAGAGAGTTCCCTTTGGTATACAGTAGTGCCTGCCTAAAGTGACCACCTATGGGACTCCATATGGGTCACACCATAGACAGGTTTGGTACAGGCACGACTAAATCCCTACCAGTTCTTTCTCCAGGCCTGTAGCCAAGCTGGGGCTTCGGCCCCAGTTGCCCCATGCAGCTATATATATATATAGAGAGAGAGAGAGAGAGAGAGAGAACAATACTCGGGGGCCCTGCCCTCCATATGTCCTTTGCCTTGCCCCTGTTGCCCCTTCATCCTGACTACAGATCTGTCTCTCATAAAAAGTGGTCTTTATTCAGATGGCCACTTTATCAAGGTCTCTTTACCAAGTTCCATTGTACTTAAGTTCAAATAAAGTTCGATAATAACATGTACAGCAGCGTAGCAGTTCATATTATAATCATGGGGAGGGGCTCAAGTGTCTTTAAAGAAGTGTATGTAATGCGACCTTAAAAAAAAATGTGTTCTGAAATCTAGTAGGGAGAGGCTTGAGCTCCCTGAGTCCCCTTTTCTTACGCCACTGATCATTTACTCAATAGCTTAGCATGCAAAGCTTTGAGACTCAAATCCTCCAATCACGAGGTCGAGTCCTGGCTAAACACGCGTGGTAATTCTTTCCTCTTCAAATCCTTAGAACTAGGAAAAAGGTTGTTTTAATAAAAAAAAAAAAAGGCTATGTTTATAGCATATACGGTATATCTGGTATTTCACATATTTATATTGAAATTTCTAGTAACAATACGAGAGAATTTATCTTCCGTTCATCTTCTTCTGACTTCCTGGATGGCAATCTTCCCATTTTCTGTCTTCCGCATCCCAAAGGCCTTATACCAATTGTTGTTTATTCTGATGATGTTCTTGTCAGACGTATCAAATAATTCGCTTTACTCAAGCTAAGCGGACGACAGGAGGATGGCTTTGCTTTGTTTGTACATGAAGATGGGAAAGAATATAAGCAATTTCGGATTTGCATTTGCAAAAATGGCTCTGTTTCCACAGTTTGATCTGCCGTGCTTAAATTTCGC
>QLNU02015270.1:34037676-34049809 GCA_006491805.2 Dysdera silvatica
TCAAATCATCTACTTGCAAAGGGTACTTGCAATGGGTTGGGGAACGGAAAGGCAAAAGCTATGAAGACTGGAGCAAGAAGCATAGTGAAAACTGTTTGAAAAATCATAATGGATCAGCGGGGAAAATGGAGGTAGATGGGATGATCGAATTATTTCAACGTTCTGAACAACAGCATGGAGTGCGTTATTTAAAATACATAGGAGACGGTGATTGCCGAACATTTTCAGGTATTAAAAGTGCTGAACCATATGGCGAAGAGCTTCGTTATTAAAATTGAATGCGTTGGACATATCCAAAAACGTATGGGGACCCGTTTACGTAAATTAAAACAAGATATGCGAGGGAAAAAGTGCAGCGATGGTAAGCCTTTATCTGGGAAAGGCCGATTAACTGATGCCGCCATTGATAAACTCACAACTTTTTATGGGAATGCCATCAGGCAACATCCAAACTCAGTTCGGGAAATGCAAACTGCTATTTGGGCTGTGTGGTACCATCGATCTTCCTCCGATGAAAAACCAATCCACCACTTCTGTCCGAAAGGCAAGGATTCGTGGTGCAAATATCAGAGAGCTGTAGAAAGTGGCAATGCGCAAACACATAAACATAAGAATTCCTTGCCAATTCCTGTCATGGATCAAATCAAGGGCATCTTTAAGGAACTTTCACATCCAAGCTTATTGCGAAGGTGTCTGGGTGGGAAAACTCAGAACTGCAACGAATGCCTAAATTCCTTAATCTGGACATTCTGTCCAAAGGTCTCTGGTGCTGGGCGTAGCATTGTGGAAATAGCCGTCAACGAGGCAATCATTCTTTTCAACAATGGACAAAAAGGACGATTACAAACAATGTCGGCTTTAGGGCTAAAGCCTGGTGTGAATGCCCAAATTGCCGCGTATAATGCTGACGAAGACAGAATTAAAAAGGCTGAATTTCAAGCAGAGTCGAGCACCTTAGAGTTCCGTAGGGCTCAAAGGCGTAAAACAAAATCTCGGGAGGAATCACATAAATTGACCGAAGGAAGTATCTATGCGTCTGGAGAATACTGCAACTTTCCAAGTACGTATACACTACAAAATTGCTACTTAAGAGGAACTTTAAACTTTGAGGTTGTTTTTCTCAGAACATACATTTTACACATTGCGTGCAAGATTTTTTCAAAACTATCAGACATAATGTTCTGAAATTTGGAACAAAGATACATTTTACTGAGCTCTTTTAATTAAAAGCACAATTAATCTAAATTTTACATTATTTTGTTTATGTTGTTTACTTCAATACTGAAAATTTTGACGAAAATGGATTTTTTTACAAAAAAAATTCATAAAAATAAATTATGACTTTCTAAAAATATTTTCTGCTTTCATATTAAAAATGCAAATGTTTGAAAACTTATAATGATTAAATAGTTAATAAATATTAAGTTTCCTTCATGTTAGAGTGCGCGCAAGGAAACGTAAAATTTACAATGCTGCGAATGTTATATGGTGAACATTAACTTATTAATAAATTAATAACACATACACCTCCCCTTGCTTCACCCTATGTGTTACATAAGTATTTAACTGAAACTTAAAAAAAAATTGTGATTCTACCTTTTATGGTTTTTATACAATGGGTTATTGAAAATAGATCTCCAAATACTGTGATTTTAGCATTTTAAAGGTCCTGTCTCCCTTAAATACTGTTGAAAGTAATTTAAATGATTTTTTGTATTTTTAAATATTAAAATAATTTTCATATAAAACGTATATGTGGTCGTTATGGATTTAATGGCGAGGGGTATTAATTTAATGGGATATTTTACTTGTAAAATATTTCCTCATAATTATATATAAATAATTATTACGTTTGGTTATCATTCTTAATAAATAACTCTTTTCAATGAATCATTTTGATGAGTTAAATCTTTTTAATATAACCCACTGATTCTTCCCACGTTTTTATGCCGCAAAATGCCAATGGCTTATTAAACTAGCTAAAATTTAACTAAACGAATCAGACGATGTGATTTCAATAAACAAATTGAGATTAAAAATTGTTACTCTCGCCGGATTTGTAAATCTTTATTTTGCGTGTAAACTACTTTAGAGTATAAACGTTTAGAGTAAGTTTTCGTTTAGAGCATAAACGCTTAAAAAAATACTACTTAGGTTTTTATTCTCACGAAATAAACTCCATTTTTCTTTTTTGGAACTATTTTTATGCCGTTACAAAGGGATATCCTTGTCATTTCCCTTGTGGGATATGCTTCCCGCCTAACTGCTAAATTTTGGCGGGAATTGAGGTCATTTTATTTGCTCCCATTAATAGAGGAGGAGACATTACGTTTAATTATTAATTTGCAAAACCACTTAACTAGATTTGATTTATTTATTACTGCACAGCACACAAATTAAGTCATTTGCATTGCAAATATGGATTATATATTAATTATATTCATTGTGTTATGTCCCACCATTAAAACAAATTTTCCCTCATTAAAGAAAATTTTCCTTCATCAAAAAGATTTCCTCGTTATTGTAAGCACTTTCCTTTATTATCAAATCCGTTTAAAATACGTATCATCGTATTTAAATCATTTATTTCGTGTGTTAATTATCGTGTTAATTAAGATTTTTTATTGGCTAATTGATTTAATTTAATTTTTTAAGCGTTTCATAAATTAACACGGAATAACTAATGTTAATTATCACGTTCCATGCCACTCCGCAGGCATTCTTTGTCTTTTTTTATAAAGAAATATAATTTTTTCATGAAAATCTGTAGAAAATATGATGTTGTAATAATATCTAAGAAATTGGAGAAAAGTTACACTGATTCACGATCGTATCCGGGGGGGGTGGGATCTTAGGAACCAGCCCCCTAAATTTGTAATAGGACTACAAAAATACGTATTTGTATTTACTTACCAAAAAAAAATTATCAAAGCTTGAATACTTATCAAAATTTCGAACCTGAGATCTCGTTACGTAAACCACTAATTTGAGAATACTTCAACGGAAAAAATATAGAAACCATTTACTTTAAAAGGGGGGGACATTTTACAAAATTAAATTTTGATGGCAAAACTACAAGTAAAAAATTACAATGATGTCTGAAGGCAAAATTGGTATTTCCTCATTTATTTTCGGATGACGTATTTGTATTTCTTCTTTACAAAAGATATCATCTTTGTTCAACATTATTTTGTAGAAATTTTTTAACTGCCCGAAATTAAATACCAACTACTGCCTTGCTTTGATTTAATTAATTAATATAATTAATTATGTGAAAATTATCAAACCATCATGGTTAGAATTGGATACGTTTCAAGGTAGCACTGTTTGCACAAGAGTATTAAAATTTGTGTGTTATCGACCAGAATCATCATTTAATAGCTGATTGATTCAATTATATTCGATTTAGTTAATTAATTATAAGCATCATTTAATAGCAAATCATCATTTAATATCTCTGCAAGCGCCATATTGCCTAACTAAGGGGCCGATAACCTATGACGCAGGTGCCACAGTGATTTTAAAATCGCCCCCTAGGATTTCATTTTTGCCCAAATTGATTAATTATTAATGTGTAACCACATGTATATGTTAAATTATTAATTTTTATTCTCCTAATTAACTGATATATTAATTTTCATTAATGGTTAGATAGTGAACTTAACTTCCGTAATTGGGGAGTGTAGAGTAGTACATGGAAAGGTACTGCAGTATTGCTTTGGTACAACACTCCGAAAAAATTGAGGACCCCTAGTTTAACTATTAGCATCGGAACAGGTATGCTGCAACTGTACAGTATTGCCTTTCAGCAGTGCACCGGTAGATCTGTATTTAATTATTCCACCATGCTTGTACACTAATCAGAGTTGTCGTAAATGAAGGTTTTTCCAATTGTGTGAAGATGCGGCGGCAAATGGTACATAAAACACCCAAGTTCTGCTCTGTCACATCTGTTGGGGAGATGGACAAAAAATGCTACTCTACTTGTTCTTTTGTGGCAGCAAACCCTTTGCTATCCTTTTGCCACAAATATTTAGCTAACCCAACCATATTTTGTGCGTTGAGAACATGTAATAAATATTATTCTATATTTGTACTGTAACAAAGACTAATTGTCGCGGACATAGTGTACTGAAAACTAACAAATTTTTTTTAAAAATTCTCCCACACCATCATTAATAGAACTAACAAAATTAGACATACGGAAATTAATTTCTAACATTCTTTTTTTCTTCAAACTAATTTGTTTTCTTATTTGTAAATTTAAGGAGAAAAAATTCCTCATGGGCTTTGGGTGGACTTGATCTACACTCTCTTTGGGTTGACGTTCCAGAGCTTTGGCCTTTAAATCACAGGCGATAGAGGGCCGTAGCCAGGCGGGGTTATAGGGCTCATTCCCACTAATTTTTTTTTTTTTCAAAAATCAAATATTATGAAATTTTATTTTAAATTTTTTTATTTTTACCCGGAATTGTACATGACGATGGAAATTGTTCTTTGACGTTAAAAATGCACTCAAAATAGCTTTCTGCGGTAGATCTTGTGTTGTATATATATATTTTACATAAGTTCGAATATTCATATGCTTTATATGAAATAAGGATAGGGGAAAATTGTAGAGAGGTATGCTAAAATTTATTTATTAATGCAAAATTTACATTAAAGTTTGTTTGTGTAATGTTAAATATGTCAGCCTGCTTAAATATTTAGTAATGTTAAATATGTTAATAAAATACATGAAAACATTTACGAATTTTAAGCCCTCAGTATAACTTTTCAACACCCCTGTAGCTTTCAGAGGCCTCCCTGTAACTTTCAGAGCCTCCCTGTAACATGCGTCTAGGTACCGGCCTGCAAAGCTATTAGAAATGGCGATGCGTTAAACTCTATTTCTACTTGTATCTATCGAAACAGACTTTTCGTCCAAACGTAAGAAACTCTAGTTTGAGCCAAGAACGTTGATGGCTGAAAACGTTGTCCGTGTTCAAATCAATTCGCGTTATCCGATAAAAGATGGGATTGTATTACCGATTATTCAAATCTGAAAAGGATTCAAGGAACTGTCACGTATTAAAGTAATACGTCATAACGAGAATTTTAGTCGTAATCTTAGATTCTCAGACCATTACTTACAACCATTACAACAGTTTTTAATAATTTCTAACAGTCTTAAAAATTTACAACTTTTTTTGTTAATTTGCAACAGTTTTAATTACCTACAATCATTTTGGTAGTTTGTAACAGTTTTTAATTACCTACAATTTTAGTAACCTGTAACGATTGTTAATAGCTTACAACAAGTTCAGCAACTTACAATGGCCTTTCGGGGATTTTTCAGAAATGGTATCAGAACAATGTTCGCTAATCGACGCAAGAAAACCGCTCGAAAACGAAATTCCGAGTCACGTTTACAAAAATAGATTTTCTTAAAAATTTCGAGAATGTTTTCCAGCAAACAATCAATACAAATTACTTGAACAATCAAGCGAGATCAATTCTTGATTAAAACACAATCAATAAGCCTTTATGGATTGTCAGAGAAAATTAAGTTTTAGTAATTACTCCGGGAACAGATAAGTTATCTATGGAGGAGGTCAAAATCCCAAATTGCACTTTAAATAACACTAAGATCTTTAATTGGAAAAGTTTCTTCACTCTGTGACCTCCCCACCCCCCCACCACCACTCTACGCATGATTGCAATGGACGCTGCCCTGATTAGTTCGCTAATCTCAGGTCTAAACAACTCTAACTCGACAAGGCAAGCTACCCTCCACTTTTTCTAAATCATCAAAGGGATATTTCTTTCCCTCTCTAAAAATCGGTTATACGTAAAACAAACAAACATACCATGTGTTTCTGAAATCCTAATAAACTTTCAAAGCGTTAATATCTTTCTAAATAAAAGGGAAAAAAAATCGGATTAATGTAAATTTTGATAGCTTAAACATCATATTTTCTACTTAACATGTAGTTATATATTAAAATATTTTACATATCCACTATCCTTGTTAATACAATCAAAGATACACTAAAAAAAGCTCTTGGTTGAGCTTAAACTTGGGTGTCAAAATTTTAACAACAACAACAAATTTGGCTTGATATTACAATAAAATTAAAGCCAACTTACAGTATTAGAGGGTATCTCGCCAGGGCAGTACCAGAAAAAACGTAAGTTTGATAAGGACGGTGCCCCCCCCCCCTTATAGTGTAGTGTGATAGATAGTGTTGCATTCTTGAATTATATAAAACCACAGTACATGAACAAAAAATACAACTGTAGGCATAGCCACATCAAATTCTTTTTACAAAAACTTACCACCGCAAAAAATAAAAAAAAATAAAGGACATAATATTAATGGCTTACGTTTTAATTTCTGACCCACATAGGACAACACAGACCCACTAAGAAACATGTTTTCACTGAATATCTATTGTATAAGTGAGATAATATTGAAAGCAATATAGATCGTGGCGTGAGTGTTTAGGAGCAATATATTACCAGAGCGCAAGTAGAAAAGCTCGGACTTTTCTCTTGAAAACGGTTAAGGAGCGGATGCTTGTAAACTTTGTTGGGAGAGCATTCCACAAGGTTGGAGAAGGGTATCCCAGTCGTTGTTTCGGAAGTTCAATACGGGCCCTAATCGGGATTAAGTTGAAGCGTCTAGAGGTAGGAAATCTACGTGTAGGAGTTTTTAATGGAAAGAGTTCAGTGTATAGGTTGGAGTTTATTCTGTTACACATAATTAGAGGAATTTTAAACGTGTATATTTCATTAATATTTAGCAGTTTATGATTTCGTCGAATGTCTACATAGCTGTAAAAGGGCATAAAATTGTAAATGAAAGTTAAATATTCTCTTTGCAATTTTACAAGGCGATTGTGTTGGGAAAAAAGAATCAGATGCCCAAATAAGTGTACAGTAGTGTAGGTGAGATTCAATTAAGGTATGGTATAAGTGGATATGTATTTTTGATGGTAGTATATATTTAATTTTGTTTATTACCCCGATATTTCTGCTAATCTTAAGGCAAATGTTTTTTATATGCCCCTTCCAGCTTAAGTTGGATTGAAGTTTTACACCCAGAAAATCTACTCTGTCAGCGAGTGAGATCCGTTCCTTGTTTACCGCAAATGTTATGTTACCGGGAATATTCCTTTTTTTTTTTGTAAAGAGAACAATTTTGGTTTTGTTAGTATTTAATGTTAGGAAGTTTTTGGCAAAGAACTGTGTAATGATAGGGATATTACATGCTACTTTACTTATTAAAGATTCAATATTAGTACAACGAAAGAAGATCGAAATGTCATCAGCATAGCAGATAATCGTAGCATCAATGTCAAGGTGAAAGATATCGTTAATATAAAAAAATGAAAAGCAGTGATCCCAAAATTGATCCCTGTGGAACACCACATTTCTGCTGTCTGCAGTGTGATATTTGTTCATTGTGTTTAACCATTCGTTCTCTGTGGGACAGATAGTTTTGGAGCAGAGCCAATCCCAATCCGCGGAAATCAGTAAGAGTTAGGGCCCCGGCACAGAAAAACAGCAACGCAATGTCCAGTCCCAGCTCTGGCCCCAGAGTCTGGATTCAAGCCAGTAGTCCCTGGCGTTGTGGCAGACCAGAGCCAAACCACAAACAAACCAACCAGTAAAAGTTAGTTCGTAAATTAAACGGTCATGGTTAATCGTGTCAAAAGCCTTTGTTAGGTTAAAAACTAAACCAATGACTGATTTAGAATTGTTAATGGAAGAATAGGTGTAGTCAGTTGTTGTTAATAGATCCAATTCTGTCGATCGACCTTTTAAGAATCCAAATTGATGCTTATAGGTAATGTTGTGCGATTGTAGAAAGAGAGTCAAACGTGTATATATTATTCGCTCCAGGGTTTTTGAAAATGTAGAAAGAAAATGGAAATTGGACGATAGTTGGAGATTTCTATCCCGTCACCTTTTCTAAAAATTGGTGTTATTATTGAAGTTTAAGTGGAGATAGAATATTTCCATTAAGAAAAACACGGTTGAAAATATGTGCAAGCGGATATGAAAGACTCTCCGCCACCTGAAATATCACTACTGGTTTAAATCCATAAAACCTGGGTCCCTTATTTTTGCCAATTTCCTTGATAATTTTCGTAATTTCTATATTTGTAGTGGGGCTGATGAAAAAAGAGTCATTCACACCGTAATTCCAGTAGTTCCCTAATGTTTGATTGTTGTTGATAGGGGAACTAGAGAGTGTCAGTGGGAAGTCTGTGAAGAAGTCCGCGAAAGCACTAGCGATTTCACGGCGATCTGTGAGGACACGACCATTGCTATTAATTTTATTCACATTAATTACCGACGCAATGTGTTTTCCCAGCAGCTCGTTAATTTTTAGCCAAATTTTTTTCTGGTCACTTGTTTGAAAGAATAGATAAAAATATTTTAATTTGGCATTTTTGATATTTTTGTTCAAGGCATTTCGGAATTTACAAAATGCCGTAAGATTTGTGCTGGATCTGTGTTGAAGAAATAAAGAAAAAAATTTTTTTTTTTCCTAATATTCAATAAAATTGAGTTAGTGATCCATGGCTTCTTTGTTTTTTTATGCCTCAGATGAAGTTGAGGTTGAAAAAATCTGTTATAAATTAGTGACAGAATTTTTATAAAGTTTTTGAAAGATTGTTCAGGTGTATCACTATTGTAGACCTGATTCCATGAAGTCGAGAGAAGAGATGATCTAAAACAATCAGTGTTATGTGAAGAAAGATTTACAGAATAATAGGATCTGGTGGTAGAGGAGATTTTACGAAATTTCTTTCTGACAGCAAGAAAAACTGGCAAATGGTCACTTATATTAAACTGAAGAATACCTGCTCCAAGCGAATCTAAATGAGTTATAGCCAAATCAAGAAGTGTTTGGGAGATTGTGGCGATGCGCGTTGGGATTTTAATATAATTGTCAAAGCCGTTTGTTAATAGAATATCGGTTAGTAGTTGTGGATGGTGACTTCGAAGTGATTGTAAATCAATGTTTAAGTCACCCATTAGAATCAGTTTTTCCTTTTCGTCATTCACAAAGGCAAAAAAGTTTTGAAGGAAATTGAAAAATTCATTATCAGGTTGTTTATTAGGAATTCCATACGTTGATGAAATGTAGTACTGAGCAAATTCGATCGTAATAATTTCAAAGGAAGGAAAAATTCCCGACCGTCTTAAGATTATATCACTTGCCAGGTTCTCATGTGTGTAAATTGCTACCCCGCCTCCATTACCTCTGAACGTCGAGATTCAGAACAAACATTGTATCCTGCTAGTCCCGGAGAAAATCCATCTGTGAATCGTGTCTCAGAGATATAGATATGGTGTACAGTTTCATTTAATAATTCTAGTAGGATTTGCAGTAATTCCAAGTTATTATACAAATTGCGAGTGTTTATATGAAGTATTAAACGCTTGCCTCCATAGTAATTAATGTTTTGGAGTACATTGGGGAGAAGGGAGGAGGGGAGTAGGCGTCCGCGTGTCTGTGTTGAGGTCACTGGAAATATAGTTCACAGATTAGAATTGGTATTCATAATAAAATTCCCCACGAAAAAACTCGCAAAAACTCGCCCCGGTGGCTTTGTGTGTTGACCATTATTTGGCAATTGTGTTATCCCTGAGAAGGATAATAATATCTTACAACCTCATAGGCGGAGCAACAGAGCGTTTTTCTTGTCCTCGTTGGCCTAGTGGTTAAGGTACTTCGGGCTCAACGGAGAGACCCTAGTTCGAGTCTAGGCACGGACGATGTCTCTTTTTCTCCTATACTAAAAAAGGCTTCAGATTGAGCTTAAACATGAGTGCCAAAAGTATTATTCTTCACATTCAAAGATGCTGTTTCATCGTTTTGGCGATAAAATAATAAAATTGAATATTTCATTACTCAAAAGCAAAATATATTATGGATTAGATTTAGTTTTACATACCAGACATGCCTGTACTCCTTACTCCTGCCAGTTTAGATTTTTAATAAAGGAAATTAATTTATATACACAGTAAATTATAATGAGTTGCACATCTCCCCGGGGTTCCAAGGCTCTTGGACATAACAAATCGCCTCTGATGGTATTAAAAACAGCTTTTTACTTTTGTTTATTTTATGAACTTACCTTCATGTTCATATACACTACGCTGCCGTTATTGAATTACAAGTTCTACAAATTACATAGCAATACGATGAACTTGTTTTTCTGCAAAGGAACGAATGGCCTTCCTGTAGTCTATAGACTACAGTTTCTGACTTCTATACGTATACAGCACTGAGACTGAAATAAGCTTGTCACCTTCGTATTAGAATTAATGTTTTACTCACTTTAAAACTGAAACGTCCGTTCCCGGGTTTAGAGCAATTTGCACTCGGTGTTAACGATATTCAGAGATTCGTACCCACATTTGGACACTTATCTGTAAAGATCTTTTTCTTTCCGAATGAACTTGTACAGCTTCAGTAACGAGAAAAATCTGTCACTTTCATTGGTTGGTATGCGCTGTTCGCAGGTGAAGATACCGTTCTAAAGTCTCGTCTAAGTTCTCAGAATATGCTCTGCCTCGTGTTCCGTCACGACCATCACGGGGAAAGAGCTCGGCTCCGGCCCCTGCGAGGTTGGGGTCTGCATGGGCCTTGTCTGCCCAGGCCAGTGGTTTTCCAACCTCTTCAAACCGAGACCCACTTTTATTGTAGCTGGCAATCCGCGACTCCTCTTTATGGCAACTGATTGACCGCGACTCTTTTGTCCCCCGGCGCCACATTTGCATAATAAAACACATTCTTTATTGTTTTAACAATTGTTGCTGTGTTTCTTTCTACCACAATAACAATAGTATATAGCTATGCCAATACGCAATTAGACATTGTGGGAAGGAAAATGATTGGGAATGTAAAAACACATGTCATGCCAAAGAGCGCCATATGCCGTCCGATGTGACATACAGCTGCCAAAGAATATGTAATAGACTTTTAGAATTGTCATGCAACTTGTATAACGTAGCGGATTTAACTGATTAACTCGCAATGGAAATATTTCCAATGTTAAACCTTATATTCCAAAGTAAAACAGATAATCATCTGACACTTTTCGGATAGCCCATCTCTTTCCTGAATTTCTATCCGTCCATTTCCATTAAGGGCTGTCTTTGCTAGCCCATTGTTTCTGTAAATTCTTGATGAGCTACACCCATTCTTCTTCTGTCTTTCCAATCCATACAGCAAATTTAAAGTAATTTTGAAATCCTCTATTTTACGCTACTCCAGGTTTTAAAGGAAGGTCTTGAAGGTTTGGCCTTTCAATCGACCTGCTCTCGTTTTATTGTCTTGCTAGAGGGATCAATTAGTTGGTGACACGTCTGCCAATAGCAACGTGTTCTCTTCTTAAATATCATCAGTCAGCATCGTGATTAACTCTCATCAACTCCGTGCATTCAGGTCTTTCAAACGCACACATCTTTACACCAAGTTTGGCACTCTTGAAAGTCTGAAATTGATGACGAAAATGACTTCATTTTGAAGTCTTGAAGCTTTGCCTTGGATTCGTTTGCACGATCTGTTTGTCTTCGGGCAAAAAATAAAAAAAAAAGACTAAAAGGGGAATTACCCCGAGTGGGAGTCCTAACTGAGAATTAAGACATATTACAATTTATAGATTTTTGACCCCCAATTACGAATCCAAAGTCCTTTTTCTGCGAAATCCATATATAAATTTTTAATTAACAAATAAGGAACTACCCCGAGTCTGAGTCCTAACTGAGAATTGAGACATATTGCAATTTATAGATTTTAGACCCCTAATTACGAATCCGAAGTCCTTTTTCTGTGAAATCCATATATTAATTTTTAATTAACAAATAAAGTTTTCAAAATTGGAGCAGATTCAGGTGTTTGGCGAAATATGTGTAAGAATTGGCGATGCTTTTATGGTAGTTTCAAAACTGTTTTATTTTTGGTAGGAAAAAAGTTTTCAAACAATATACATGCTTTTTGTGAAAACAAGCAGAATTATCATTTCAGATAAATTAAACTTCGGGTGCACTTTCTCCATTGATAAAAAATAATACCACAAAATTTTAAAACTTGTATAATGTGCATACAATGTGAAAATGGAAAGTAAAA
>QLNU02015270.1:34078332-34090686 GCA_006491805.2 Dysdera silvatica
CATTTCCCCCCCACGATCTTTGCTGAAAGAATTCCAGATAAATAATTTTCCTGGTTCTCCCGATTTGCTTTTCTGCTTTTCTCTTCTTTTCTTTATCCTGTAATTTATTTTTTATATCAAACTTTATTTCGGATAAATTATACATTTTATTTTTCTGCGTAGTGAACGTACTTAGGTTTAGGCCTGTAGCTAAGATAAAGGGGCAACTGGGCAAGGCAAAGGGCATATGGAGAACAGGGCACCCAGGGATTATTCTATATTATATTAGATATATATTATATATTAGATTAGATTGTTCTATATTATAAATAGCTCAATGGGGCAGCTGGGGCACAAGCATTAAGAAGCTGAGGCCATGCCACTGCTGGCCCCGTCTTGGCTACAGAACTGCTTTGGTTTAATCTGAAAGGGCAACAGAGGATGAAGACTTGTCAATCTGACAACGTATGCTTCCCCAAGAACCATTCAAAGTCACGTATGAAAAAAAAAAGATTTAAAACTGCACCGCCATTTTGTAAATTTTTGGTTTCCTAGCTGTGCTCCGGCGGAGCTCTTAATGCTTCGCGAAGTACCTTCGCGAAGTACCTCTATATGCTCCGCGAAGATATTTGAAAGCAAACAAAAATACATTCGACAAGTTCTCATTCGGAAAAATGAAGTTTAGATCAAAATTTCAGTTATTGTAAAATCGAAAAATAATCCGTATTTCGGTATACGATCAAATATTGACTAAGCACTCAAAAAATACAGTTGAGCAAAAACAGACAAAAATGCACAAATTGGTAAAAGGGCGACGATGGCGACGAATTTCTTTGCTGAAAAGTGCTCCGAATTTCAAAACCTTTGGAAAACACTGTTTTTGGTTAAACATTTTGCATGAATTTTCTTCATCAGCATTTTGTATGAAATTTCTTATTCAACATTTTACATCAAATGTTTTCGTCGACGTTTTTCATTATAAATCTATCATTTGCCGCCAATTTTCGAATTTGCACAATTTCTAACAAAGTTACAATCGAACCCGCGTATATGCAGCTCGCATATATATGCGAAGATCGCATACATGCATAAAATATCGAGCCTCAAATTTTCTCCTACCCTTTAAAGGTACCTAAACCAGCTTAATTGCGATTTTATACATGCACAAACCGCATAAATGCAAGTATTTTTGAAGCCAAACGAATGTTTTATTATAGAATTTAAACCGGATATATGCAAATTTTATGAACAAGTTTTCATCCACAATAAATAGCTGGCAACCCTTATTTTTAAGGAGTGGCTTTCCCCACCGGAAATGGCTGTCAAGCCTTGTCGAAATTTAACTTACCAGCTTATTTACATCTTTGTTTATGCCTTCCTCCTCTTTCTGTGTTCGTAATCATTCTCATAATCTGTTTTTTTAATGACACCGGTCTGGTTAAAAAGCTGTTTCTGCTATAATGCTTTGGCAAGACAATTTGAGGTCAAACAATTTTGATATGGAAAACATTAATATTTTGACAGATCAAGTCTTTAATAAGTCATCAGAACGTCCATGCGTGCAAAGGAAGTCAACTGATTTCGTACACACACAATACAGTACATGTGTTTACATAAGTAATGTTTCATTACTTCTTGTTTTTATTAATAGTGGAATAGTACTGAACGTTATGAATATTGAAATAAACAAGGTATGTCATTAATAAAATTAGAAATAATATCTAACTTGATAACAAAATACATAAAAATTTAATGAGTAAATTATTTGTGCGCAATAGTTCGGAGAATACCGCTTATGTGTAAAATCAGCATATATGCATAGGGTATCCACTGAAAGTACCTGCAGGGGTGGGGTTTATGGGGTTGCAACCCCTACCATTGCAATGAAATTTTGTATATTTAACATAGGAATATGTGAGTTGTAGCTCTGTAACCCCCCATTGAGCCTATAACCCCCTCCCCTTTACCAACTTTCTGCTTACGCTTATGAGGCGCTTATATAATTTTCAATTTGCTATACGCTTATTATAATTTTCAGTGGGAACAATGCCCACAATAGCATTATAGCAATAGGGTTGTTCTAACTGCTCCAGCGATAAGCCGCAGCGCATGGTTCTTTAAAAGCTGTAGTTCTTGTATTAGCACACAGTAATTAAGATATGGTGAAAATTGTCTACGACGATAACCTGTCTAAAACGGTATTTTCCCCAGGTCGCTACAGGTATAAAGTGTTTCATATTCAATCTTGTTGATAACAATATTGTTTCTCGCACCCTTAAATATTGTTATATATATATGGTAAATTAACAATAAGAAAATATGAAATAACAAACTAAATAAATATACATACATATAAATTAAAGGAATTAAAAAAAATTAATTAAATGAAAAGAAGCATAAGCAATTCATAAAAGGTGACTGCGCAAAAGCTGCAATTGCATTTTTTATGATGAAAATAGTATTTTTAGAAATGTAATTAAATTATATAAAATTGAAATGACAGGAAATTGACAGAAATAGAGATAGCAGAAACACAGTAAAAACATTAAAAACAAAAAAATAAAAATTAACAGAATAACAGTAAATTAGCAAAAATTTTGTTAAACTTATTGGCAGTGAAAATATTTTTGCTAATTTATTGTTATTCTGTTTTTATTTTTTATTTTTAATGTTTTTACTGTGTTTCTGCTATCTCTATTTCTGTCAATTTCCTGTCATTTCAATTTTACATAACTTTCTTACATTTTTAAAAATAATATATATATATTACATTTTATTAATTGCTTTAGAAATAATTTGGAGTCTGATGCCTTTATGCATATATATTTATAAATTTTAACCGATATTTTTTTAAGAAAACATTTCCAATTAAATATAATAAATCTTCGAAAATGAAATACCTATTAGATTCTCTAACCCAGTTTTCCAGCTTAAAGAAAATTCATAGTCTAAAAATGACAAAAAAATCTAATTTCGTCTATTCAGTCTATCAAAACGCATTTCATGTATGTATTCATGTATAAATACAGTTGGTCATACATAGGATACAGACCAAAATAATTGTTGATGTATCTGCAACCAGCGGCAACGAATTAATCTTGATAATTTAATAAGTTTTTTTTTAATTTTGATTTAAATTTGTGTTTAGGTTTAATTTCTTTAATTTCAATAGGTAGATTGTTCCATAATGCTATTCCATGGTAATTTTTTTTTTTTTTCCAATATTTGCTCTCATACTTTGAATTCCATCTTACGTCTGGTGTTATAGTTTTCATTTAATTCGTTTATTTTAATAGATTCAGTTTGCTTATTTTCATTTATTCATTCGCAAACATGAAGTAATGTCATTAAGTTATGTATATTAGTTAGATTTAGAAATTCATATTTTTTTATTATTTATTTTTTGGTTTTATTTGAATATTTTTAAATATATATATTTATTATATTATATATAGCCTATATTTATTATATTATATATAATATACTTATTTGCCTAAACGTTTTATTTAGCATTTTTTTTAAACCCATATTATGTTACCATAGTTAATATAGCTAAAAACTTTGGAATAAAATTGAAAGCTACACCTGAGGGTAGCCTCCGATACTTCATGCATGCATGCATGCATACCTACCTACATACAAGGTGTGTGATCAAAGAGTATCGGGACTAGTGCCCTACGCTTAAGGAAAATACAAGCAGAGTGAAGACGCTCATCAAATATTGACTTTGAACCCCCCTCCCCACTTATGCACCAAAAGTCACAACGTCATAGCTCCCACCACTTCTTTACAGTAGAGTTTTGAACAAACGTCGTACTGTGTTGTCGGGGCATTCATTATGGCAGAGAAAGTTGAACAGAGAATCTGCATCAAATTTTGCCAAAAGTTGGTCGATACCTGTTCTGAGACTTATGGAATGTTAAAGAAAGTTTGTGGAGAAGAGAGTATGAGCCACGTAAGTGTTTAGGAGTGATTCAAACATTTCCAAGATGGCCGTGAAATTGTCGAAAGTCATGAATGTCTGGGGAGGCCCTCAACCAACAAAACTGATCAAAACATCCAAGATGTGCATTCAGATGTGCCAGAAAATCGTCGAATCATTATTCGTGAGTTATCTGAAGAGTACCACATTAGCTACAATTCAGTTCAATCTATTCTGACTCAAGATTTGAGTATGAGACGTGTGTTTGCCAAGTTTGTGCCAAAACTGCTATCTGCAGGCAAAAAAGAAGACCGGCTTTCAGCGAGCTAGAGCTCCTTGAATGGCCAAGCATTAAATTCTCCCTACATCCACCGTATTCTCCAGATATGGCACCCTGTGACTTTTTGCTCTTTCCAAAAATTAAATCCCACTTGAAAGGAAGATGATATCAGGGTGTCGAGGAAATCTAACAGAATGCGACAAGGGAGCTGCTCGTTATTGCAGAAAATGGGTTCCAGTCTTACTTCCAGCAATGGAAAAAACATGGGATGAAGTGTGGGACTTTAGACGGGGACTACTTCGAAGGAGATTAAATGCCAAATCTGCAAGTACTGTAGTTTTTGTTTTTTAGCCCCAGTCCCAATACTTTTTAATCACACCTCGTATATATATATATATATATATATATATATATATATATCATCATCATCATATTCAACCATTATCTATCCACTGCTGGATGAAGGTCTCTCCAAATGCTTTCCACACAAGTCTATCCTGAGCAATTCGCTTCCACGTCACCCCAACCTGTTTTCTTATTTCATCCACCCATCTAGTTTGAGGACGTTTTCTAGGTCTTCGGTGGTCTCTTGGAATCCAGTTCAGAATTTCTGTTGTCCATCGTTGATCAGTTCTTCTTGCAATATGCCCAGCCCATCGCCATTTCAGCCCTTTTACTTTAACAATGATGTCCTCTACTCTAGTTTGCTCTCTCACCCAAGTGTTCCTTTTTCGATCTCTCCTAGTTATTCCAAGCATGCACCTCTCCATGCTCCTTTGCGTTGTCTGTAACTTTCGTATTGCTCCAACTGTTAGACTCCATGTCTCTGATCCATAAGAGAGGACTGGCAATACGCTGTTGAACCAATATATATATATATATCAGTGGTGGTTCGTGGCGATATGTAGGTGTGGGCAGAGAGGCTAATTCACCAAAACGCATCAATTTATGGCCTCTATTCGTCAAGAAACTGGTTTTTACCTCATTCAGTAAATAAAGAAGAAATTTATGGTAACTTTGGGTTTTGGTGAATTGGCTTCATGCACATACCCTAAAATCTCGCCACGAGCCGCCACGTATATATCTATACATACGTGTTTGTATCGTATATATACTATATATCATATACATGTCCGATAGCTTTCATTTTTAGTGGTTTCTCGTTTAAGGCTGGGACACAGTATAAAACAAATGTATTTTTGCCGAAAGTATTAAACGAGAGGGCGTCTACTAAGAAAAATAATTATAAGTGCAGCCGATTAAACGAAGTTCGGATAATCGAAGTTGTATTGTGCACGTTCTGTTCCATTCAACCTCGATGTAAGTCATATCCCTGAAGCTGTTTATTAAGAAGACTAATTTCCTTCGCAATTAGGGAGTTTCAAGAATGGGCGGAGCTCCCACGAACCAACCAACATTCGCGAATAAATGTTCCTCATCCATCCTCTTGCTTTGGGCACCTTTAAAATAGCACTAAAGCTACGCCAAAGGGAAGGAAAGGGAATTTTTTATAAAGGGTTATTGTAAAGGGATTTTTCAACACGTCACAATTTGAGAACACGTTTACTAGAAAAAAATAATCTCGTTAAAGTGTGAAACGCCGTCTATGAAATTCGAGTAAAAACAATTGATTGACACTTAATTTATTCCTTACCCCTTTTTTGTAGGGACTTTTTTTACGGAAATTTTTTTGCT
The DNA here is from genome assembly GCA_006491805.2 of Dysdera silvatica. Classification (NCBI taxonomy): domain Eukaryota; kingdom Metazoa; phylum Arthropoda; class Arachnida; order Araneae; family Dysderidae; genus Dysdera; species Dysdera silvatica. Next base: position 34,084,209 of record QLNU02015270.1, read on the forward strand.
TTGACTCGCTAAATTAAATTCAAAAAGGGATAAAATTTAAAGGATTGCGCTATAAATTCAGGGATAAATAGAAGCAAGATAGGAATATGGTTTAAAAAAAAAAAAGAGACAGATACGTCTGAAAAAAAAGAGCTATACTGAGCTTTTAAAGCTTTATAGCAAACGTGCAATTGACAACATAAATAAATTAAAAAATTCTGAAGAAAAAATGTTTTAGCAAATATCACAATCTAATATTAAAAGAAACCTTTAGAATATGAAAGTTTAAAGATAAAAAAAAAACATCGGTTTTCAGTTGAAAAAATTGAAAATCTCTGCCTATGCACGAAAATAACATCTTACGTTAAAAAAAAACTATTATATACTCAACTTTACAAAAGTTTTTAACTTTACAAAAGTGTTTTAAGATACAGGGTGATCTTGCTAGCGCAAACGTGTGTCTTACATCTGAGAGAACTGTGGCATGCTTTCAAGAATTCTTCGATGCGAACAACACATTTCAACCAATTTATTGCCAGCAAACGAGACCACCATATCTTACACCACCTGACGTTTTAGCGGGTTTCAATAGATATTGAACCCGCTATTGCTTTTGGGCTTTCTGGCTTTCCTGTCTGCCTGTCTATACGCAATAAAAAGGACAAGGTAAAGGTCTTCCGTAAATGCAATAATGATGGCTATTGTTAACGTTACAAATCTACCGAGTTACTTGAGAAATAGAGAGTTGCGATTTAGAGACGGCTGGATTAGAGAGTTGCGAGTTAATGTTAATTGAAACCCGCTAAATTTAAATATCGACCTTTGACGATTTTCTTTCACTTGCTTATTCCTGTTGAGTTATCTCAAAGGAGTGGTATAAAGAGAATTTACCTCCCCAACCCAAATGATGAACTTAACATCAGGCTAGCAATTCAGAATGTGTTTATATCAAACCTACATAAAGTGGCTGTTAGTTTTATGAAAATAAAACTTATAAAAATAATTGAAACTTAAAACAATTGTAACGACCCCCCAGAAACCCGTTCGCCACCCCAACCACTGCCCTAACAAATTTAATCCAGAGAGCCAAGGCAGGAGAATAGTTCGTAACGCACTATGACATCATACTTCTATATCAAATCAGAAATACGACGAATCGGTATAGTGTTGCCATAATAAAATCACCTACATGGAATACTGGTTCCACTCGTTCCGCGTGCCACTGCGCGAAACAACGACAGGAGCAATAGATTTCCGTTATATCCTCACCCCAACACCTTTAAATACGACCGAGCTTGATGGTGCTCCAACGTAGTCTGGTAACGTAATCAAAGACCGCAAGTGTAGCTATTGAACACTGGATAATTTATGAAGTCGCTTAAGAAGTCTCTTAAATGTAATTAAGCGTTTGCATTAAAAAATATTTTAAAACGCGCCTTTTAGCAACTAATTATGCAACATCCATAAATTCCAATGGACATGTTACGTTTTTTCTCGGGTAGAAGGCTTCAATATTGTGCAATGTACGACAGCAATTGTTTAAACCAACTTGTAGAGCATATTGTTGAAGCAGCCTAGCCTGATTAGGATTCAGCGGAAGCTTTACTCCAAAAGACGTGACCAATCTTCGTAACAAGTTTTTTCCTCGTTGCCGGAAAATATTCAACACGCGTTTCACACAACCTTTACTAAAACATTGTCGAAGTTCCTCTTGTGGGCTAAAAAGCTTTAATTAGTTAGATTTTTGGTCTGACCACTTGATACGATGAAGTCTACTGAAGTGGGAATATATTGCGTATAGCACACAAAGGCGGTTTTTTTTATTGAAGTTCCTGAAGAATTGAGGAAGCCCTGAAGAATTAAAAAAGAGAAGAACTGTTAAAACATTTAAGAGCAGTTGAATCACTGCTGAATAATTAAAGCACTGAAGAGTAGTTAAAGCACTGCTGAAGATTTAAAGTATTAGAGCACTGAAAAACAGTTAAAACACTGAAGCACCTAAATGTGACTGAAATGTGTCTGCGATACTAAAAAACATATAAAGCATTTAAAGTTTTCTGGAGCACTGAAGAAATGCTGAAACACTGAAGAAGTTAAAGCACTGATGAACACCCAGATAACACAAAAACGTCCCGAGAATATCCATAACGTCCCCAGGACATTCAAAATACAGAGTCGGACGTCCGTGGGACGTCCTGCGGTGATCCATATGCACGCGTGAAGTACGTCCTTTGAGGGTCCTGAGGATGTCCGCGGAGAACATATTTCGGAGGATTTTAGGACAAAAACTGGAATTCCTTTTAGCATGTTTTAGGGATATTATTTGGACTTTTCGTGGCTGTGCGTGGGGGCAAATATAGCATTAGTCCTAATTATCGTAGACATATAGGTTTCTTCAGATCATATTTCACCTGAGTATATGTGAAACTATATTTCCATACATATGTATGGTTAAAGTAATTAGTAAATGAAAGTTCTTTCCGCTATGTTTCAGCACTTGATGTCATTGCTAATATTTATAACGATGAAACTTTTAAATTACGTACTTAAAACTTGTTTGCCAAACATTTTTTAGTAAACCTATAATTTGCTTTCTTTCAGTCTGACAACTTCCTTCACATTTTCCTCCCCCCCCCCACTTACGAGGGGGAATCATACTATAATACTACTTATATAAACGATTTGCAAATGAATATTTTTCATAAGAATCCACTTTTCATGAGTTGTAGCAAGTTAATGGAAAATGTGATACGTTAAATTTCATTTTTATTTCTCTTCCTATAATTTTAAGATATATATACAACAGGGTGTCCATAAAGAAGTTACTTTGGAAATTCCTTAAACTATGAATTTTTCCCCTGATCACAAAAACATCAGGGGTCATAAAAACCCAACTAAATAAAACGACGAATAACAAACTTTTTGGTAAAAATCAATTTTTTTTTAAATTACATTTTTAAATTCCCTGATTAATTTCAACTCTTTGACAAATACCCTAATAATTCCGGGAATACCAAATTCCCTGGTTTTTCCAATCTGTGGACACCCTGATGCAACCATTACTCGTTTATACAAACTTTCGCATCCACACTCAAATCTCCGAGATCTGTGTAGTGACTTGTTTTTCATTTAATTTTCCACTTATTAAGTGTTGCCCATAATTATTCTTTGAGGAATTGACACACATAACAGGTTTATAATTTCAGAAGATATATTATCACTAAGTGTTTTAAGTCTCTGATTTTCTCTCTTAATTTTAAGTCTAATAATCTCTTATTTTTCAGTCTTGATTTCCCAAGTGGCTTTGTCTACTAGTTCAAGCAAGATGCTACAGATTTACTTTTGATCGGTGCTTTCTTCAGTAAAATGCTATAAAACTATTGCTAGAAAAAAAATATGCATTTTGTGACCGTAAATGCATTCAAGTGCTTTTAACATTCCTGCACTTGATACATTCCAAACTATAATAACTTAAAGTTGATTTGTATGATAAATAATTTATAACAAAAAAATTAAAGCACTTTTGGAACTTCGTTGAAAAATTGTGTGGTGAAAGAATGACACTATTTCATTGTAAATTTATATTTTATTTCGTTTTTCTACACATTATCTGGCATGTTGCAACCACGATGACAATGGTTTCGTCGCCTCCTTATTTATTATCCGCTTCTACAAAAATAAAATTTTGTATTTAAAATGTAAGATAAACTACACTGGTAATGCAAAAAACTATCACACTGGCATTTAAACATAATTGCGGCTTTTAGCACGCATTTTACTCTACTGAAAAATAAAAAAACCTATCCTCATCAGAATCAGTCTTCAATACTTTCAATACTAAAAGAACTACAGAAAATACCTACTGTGGTACATAAACTCTCTTCGATCTGACATTAAACAGTCAAATAAAAGTTAAATTTTATTGAAACACTTTTGACATAACTGAAAAGAAAATACCTAAATTTACTTCGCTTCCAATGGAAAATATTAAAACAAATTAAATTACCTGCCACGACATCGAAAGTTTTTAGTGTGATAAAGATTTTTTTCTTCTTCATACCATAAAAGCTGTAATTTGCTGCCAGTTCATCCGTCAACAAGTAGGTCATGATTCTTCTTACTATTTCGTTGATGTCGTGTCCCCTTGTTTTACGAGATCTGAAATCTGAGAAAATACTAAAAATTAAATTTTTTACATTTTACAAATCAGCCAGCCTCATAACAATAAAACGAAGTCGTAACAGTTAACAAGACTTAATAAACTCAAGAGATTTAATAACAAATTCATATGAAATTATTATTATAATTGAAATACTAAAAGAAATGACCAAAAGTATAGTCAAATTGTCTTTCATAAAAAAAAATGAAACTATTATATATGCAAATATAAAGCTATGTATATTTTAAATATAAAAATTTCTAAACCATAGACAAAATTACCAAAGTCTTCCTAACATTCATGTCATTATGTCCTATTCAAACTGACCGAGTTCTTCATTACTCATAGATAAATTTGGAAAATTAATGTCTGGTATTTTCTCTTCTTCGTCTATTTTTGCAGTTAGTTTATTTATTTTTTTCCGTCATTATCTCTTGATTAGCCAAAATCTAATTAACTGCATATTTTACATTCGCCACCTGTCGATATAATGTGTCAATGCCTGAAATAAACATTAAAGAGAATAAAAATTTCATTTCATCAAGATTATATCTTTTACTGAAAAGTTTATATTGGTACAGCCCCAGTAGGAGAAACAGGGTGTCACAGGTGCTACAAATTACTTTCGTTCTTGCAGATAAATTTTATGAAATTTTCAATTGTCATCTCTTGAGTTGCAGATAAATTTTGAGTTTGTCTTTAGTGTTGCAGATTGATACAAAAATTTCTGCTGCCGGGATTATAGCCAATTACAACTGTACAAGGTAAAATATTTAGATTTTATGAAAGACAAAAAATTTTAAAATAAAAAATGAATTACTTCTGCCAGCAAGATTAGATGATCCAGTTATGCTCGTTGTTTGCACTCTGTGACCTTCATTATTATTCATCAAAGAATGAAGCAGCGTAGGGTATTGCATGCTGGTATTATTTATGATCGATATTTTTCCACGATGAATCAGACTATGTGCAGTTAAAACCTTGAGATTCATGTTCAGCTTTTTTTACATTTTTTAATTGCACTTTCACATGAGTCTGAAACGAAGTAGAAATAGGCTTATATTTAGAGTTGAACATATTTGTGAAAATATTCTTGCGACTTTCTAAAACGGATTTCAAAGAACGAACCAAAAAAAATCAATATTTGAAGTAATTATTTGGGAATATTTGAGATTTTTGTTTAGTAATTAAATTCGAGGAAAGTGTTATTTATACAGCTCTAGTTATAATATTAAAAACAGTGACTTTTTAATGCAAAGATACAGTTTATACTTTTATTTGTTTTTTACCTTTTCCGTAGAATATATAGAGTGGTCTTGAACTCCACCGACAAAATAAGAGGGGTGATAAAGGACGTCAAATAAGCCACATTTGGCGAAATCTGCATGTCCGCAAACGAGCCAGTTTGGCGGTAATGCGAAACTACCGTGTACGTCCATGTTGTTGCTGCGTAGGCGATTACGGCAATAAAAAATTTAATGCATAATTTAAGTGAATGAGCTAATAATACAGCAGAAATAAAGAAATCTGGAATTCCGTTTCCTGATTTTGATCTGTGTTACTGTTTAGTGAAAATAAGCCTAAAACTGCCTTTTTTAATACACTGGAAAAGGTATGTGAACTGTCAAGTACAAGCAATAGGTGAAGGACATCAAAATAAACAATTTTTATTCAGTGCCTTTTTGTCTAAAATTAGCCGTTCAGGCACTACAGTGAATTTAGTATTTGGATCCTGCATTCAAAGTTTCCACAAATATCTATGACGCGCCATTTCAAAGATTTTTAAAATTATTTAATGTCAACAGACGTCACGCTCTCTCTGGCGACTTTTTAAAATCAGTTAAATTCGCCAGAATTGTATGTGTAGAATCCACCGAGTCAGTTGTGACTGTGGAGTCTACACATACAATTGCGGTAAGTTTAACTGAATTTAGGAAGTCGCTAGAGGGGAGCCTGACATCCGTTGACATTAAATAATTTGAAAATTTCTTGAAATGGCGCATTGTAGCCATTTGTGAAAACCTTAAATGGGGTGGATGCAAATACTAAATTCACTGTAGTGCCCGAACGGCTAATTTTTGGAAAAAAATTCACTGAACAAAAAATGTTTATTTTAATTTTCTTCACCTGTTACATGTACTTGGCAGTTCCCAACTCTTTTCTAGTGTGTTAAAAAAAAAAATTCAATTTTATGTTTATTTTCACTACACTGTAACACAAATTCGGATCAGAAAAGGGAAGGGAATTACAGATAGTTTTGTCTCTGTTGTATTATTAGGTCAATCGCTTCATTTATACCTTAAAAAAATTTTATTGCCGTAGTTGTCGTTACGTAGCAAC
>QLNU02015270.1:34104271-34138682 GCA_006491805.2 Dysdera silvatica
CTCAAGATAAATTTGCAAAAAACTAAAATCATGTTCAATAATTTCGTAGGGAAAACAAAAATACAAGTTGACAACATTGAGCAAGAAGTTACTGATTCATATATTTACCTTGGAAAACCGATTTCAATGGAAGGCAACATTATGAAAGAACTCAACAGACGTGTTAAACTTGGCTGGAGTGCATTCGGAAGAAACAGTTTTATCCTGAAGAGAAAATTTCCTTTGTGTCTAAAAAGAAAGGTCTTCAACCAGTGTGTATTGCCAGTCCTCTCTTATGGATCAGAGACATGGAGTCTAACAGTTGGAGCAATACGAAAGTTACAGACAACCCAAAGGAGCATGGAGAGGTGCATGCTTGGAATAACTAGGAGAGATCGAAAAAGAAACACTTGGGTGAGAGAGCAAACTAGAGTAGAGGACATCATTGTTAAAGTAAAAAGGCTGAAATGGCGATGGGCTGGGCATATCGCAAGAAGAACTGATCAACGATGGACAACGCAAATTCTCAACTGGATTCCAAGAGACCACCGAAGACCTAGAAAACGTCCTCAAACTAGATGGGTGGATGAAATAAGAAAAGAGGTTGGGGTGACGTGGAAACGAATGGCACAGGATAGACTTGTGTGGAAAGCATTTGGAGAAATCTTCATATAGCAGGGGACAGATAATGTTTGAATGTGATTAGATATATATATATATATACTTACATACAGGGTGCTCTCTAAAGTCTGGTGTTTCACAAATAACTTTTCAGCGAAGGCTCGTAGAACTGTAAAAGTTAGGTGTGAGAATAGTTAAGTGCCAACGGCAGATGAACTGGATTCGATGGCAGCGCCCCCGTTGCGAAATCGAGAAGTTATTGCACCTAATTCCCGAACTAGAGGAGATACAGAAAATTTTTCAATTACAAAGTTGTTAAGCACCAACTAATTAGTAAGAAACAAATTTTTTTCACCACCTTAATAGGTCAAAATTTGTTATTTAGGCGGTTTTTAAGGTTTCCGTCCAGCAAACGCCATTGTTGGTCAAAATTCCGATTTAACGTCAATCATTAAATTCAATTTTCAAAATTCATGTTAACTTCAATCATTCATTCTTGTAATTCTGTAAAACTTCATTCATTATATAAGTACAGATGGCACGTTACGTACTACGTACAGTATGGTGGAAAAAATCGACGTTATTAATTCCGTTGTAGAAATATTTTTTGTGTTATCATGATTATTTTGTGTTATCATGATTATTTTGTGTTATCATGATTATTTTATGTCATCATGATTATTTGGTATGATGCGGTTGCGACGACAACCCCATTCTTCCATAGGTGTACCAGCGGCGTAATTAGTTAAGGCGTCATCCTGGAAACTAATTGGGGACTGCAACTAATTGGGTTGTGATTTGTGATTTAAGAGGTTTTTAAAAACCTCCTATTTTTTTTATCTTCCTGATTTTTTCATCACCTAAATCTTCGCCCTATTAAGGAGATGAAAAAGTCGTTTCTTGGTAATTAGTTAACTTTACTTTGTAATTGAAAAATTTTCTATATCTCCCTTAGTTCCAGAATTAGGTGCAATAACTTCCCAATTTCGCCACAGATGACGCTGCCGTCGATCTCATTTCATCGGCCATGGGCACTTCACTATACTCGCACCTAAATTTTACAGCTCTACGAGCCTTCGTTCAAAAGTTCTTTGCGAAACACCAGACTGTAGAGAGCACCCTGTATATATATATATATAATTATATAGTCTCTAATGAAGTTCCAAATTCGCGGTAAAAATATCTGATGTTGTAAATTATCAGTATTTTAAACACAAGAGGGTTCTGTTGGGTCCTAAGCTCGGGCCTACTTGGCCTATACGTAAATCCGGTGTTACCTCATCAGTCAAAATTCGACCGCTCTGTACTAAGAATGCCGAATTTCTCGTTTGTAGCGAAAATTTCTATCAGTAAGTGAATTGTGAAGTTAAGCCATGGTTCGGAATCCACGTTGAATTGTACTTCCGGACTCTCGGTATGTTGACTAATGCTTCATAAATTAGGGACATAAACCTGCCTTTGTTGAGTATTACAACAACAAATAGTCAAACAATTTTCATGAGATTCCATACAGAAAATATTCCCAAGCTTAGAAATTGATTTTGCTATCCCCATTAACAAGATGGCGATTGGGTGTTAAATAAATGCAAGTATTTATAGTGATTATTATAGATATCGATATATTTATAGATATTAGATATAGAGATTATACAGTGCGCATAACGTTATGACGCATGACCTTACGGCTGCTACAAGAACCAATACTATGTGGAGTAAGGACAGCATTACTTGATGGAAAAGCACATGATTTTGGTCATTTGGCGGACATGAATACGAACGACGAAAATATGTCCGTATTGTGCTACATCCTAGGGGCCAATGGCATACGTAGAAAGTTCATAAGGGGTTTATAGACTCAATGGGGGGGGGTTACAGAGCTACAACTCACATATTCCTATGTTAAATATACAAAATTTCATTGCAATGGGGGGTTACAACCCCCATCAACACCCTTATACGTATGCTAGTGCTAAGGGAGTCAAAAACAAAACATCATACGGACGTTTCAAAACGAATATCCTACGAACGTCAGAAATATACCCACATTGTGCTACATCCTAGAGGCGTCCGAAAAGAACATCATACGGACATTCCAAAGCTGACGTCCTACGGAATCCCAAAATGAATATCCCACGGATGTTCCAAAGCGGACGTCCTACGAACGTGCAAAATATGTCCGTATTGTGCTACGTCCTAGAGGCGTCCGAAATCAATATCCTAGGGATGTCCGAAATTAACATCTTACGGACGTTCCAAAACGGACGTCCTGCGAACTTCCGAACTATGTCCGCATTGCGTATGGACAGAAGGGACCAAAAAAGGACGTCCTGGGGACGTTTTGTGCTATCTGGGCAATTAAAGCACTGAAAAGCGACTAAAAGGTGTTTGAAATACTAAAGAACGTCTTAAGCATTTAAAGGTTTCTGGAGCACTGAAGAGCTTCCAAAGCACTTACCAAAAGCTAAAGCAAAGAAAAGCGTCTCAAAACTAAAATCTGAAACCCTAAAACACTAAAAAGCGTCTTCGGAATAAAATCTGAATATTTAAAACACTACAGAGCGTCTAAGATGGTGAAGAGGGTTTGAACCACTAAAGAGCATTCATACACTAAATCAAAAAAGTGTCAGAAAAACTGAAATTGTGGAGCAGCTAAATGTACGTGAAAAAAAACTGCGTATAAACAGAAGCGCAGCAGAAAAGTTAAGCATAAACGGAAAAATGTAGAAAAAGCGTATAAACTATTTATGCATTATTACATAATGCCTATTATGAAATATAAAAGAGACACGTGTCAGAAAATAATGCTCTATGATGCTGAAAATCTTTAAAAAAAAAAGAAAAAAAAACTTCACAATATGCTATTGTGTTTTTATCTGGAACTATATAATGCTAATAATAGTCTTCAATCATTTATTTATTCTCTGCATCATTCAATTCGATCATGCATATTTATTTATATTGATTACACACACACACCAATCCACAATAATAATCACTTTATCATTATGTATCATAAATCTATAGAAAAAAGTGTTTCCATGATTAATATGTCAATTCAAGATGAAGATTTAATCTCAGAGGGAGGCAGTATTCTATATACCATTGACACAACGTATTGAATATCTAATGGACCTCTCTGGCAATTCGACTAGAGATCTAATTGATATTCTGATATTATAGAGATAGTAGGTGACTGGATGATATCCAATATATTATATGTGCGTGTGCGTGTTAGAGCGCGTGACAAAACTCATTAGTGATTTAATTAAGAAAACTTTAGAACACAATATAAAGTTAAAAGAATCAGTAAGAGTTTGTAAAGATAATAATTTAGCAAAAGTTAAGTTAGTAATAATATATAATAGAAATAATTATGTGGGAGAAGAAAATTGGTGCAATTATCCCTTATGTTGTGCATTATTTCCCTTTCTGGGTTTCCTTTACTTACTTCTGGATTTCCTTTACGTATTCTGGATTTCTTTTACTTATTCTGGATTTCCTTTACTTACTTCTGGATTTCCTTTGCGTATTCTGGATTTCTTTTACTTATTCTGGATTTCCTTTACTTACTTCTAGGCTTCCTTTTCTTACTTATGGGTTTCCTTTACTTACTTCTAGCTTTCTGTACTTATTTCTAGGTTTCCTTTGCTTACTTCTAGATTTCCATTACTTTTGTGTTTTCTTTACTTCTGGGTTGCCTTTACTTACTTCTAGATTTCCATTACTTTTGTGTTTTCTTTACTTCTGGGTTGCCTTTACTTACTTCTGGGCTTCATTTGCTTACTTCTGGGTTTCCTTTACTTACTTATGGATTTTCTTTACTTCTGTGTTTCTTTACTTACTTTTATGTTTCCTTTGCTTACTTCTAGGTTTCCATTACTTCTGGGTTTCCTTTACTTACTTCTGGGTTTAATTTGCTTACTTCTGGGTTTTCTTTACTTACTTATGGGTTTCCTTTATTTACTTCTGGGTTTCTTTTGCTTACCTATGGGTTTCCTTATTTACTTTGCATTACTTCTTTAAATCACACGAGGAGTGAGTTTTTCAGTGCCTGGCTTGGATGATCGTTCTCACTTTATCGGACTTGTCGAAATCAAACATCGTTTGGATATGGGAAGGAGGAAGGGGGAAGATATATATGCGGATTATTTAAAGAAATTGTCTGTTTATCCAATTCGTATAGGTGATTTGGTACAATCTCGAATATTTAAAATGCGAAAAAAATCAGCTTTCTTGGTTGATTTGATTGAAGCATTTGCATCTATGCTATCAAGAACAAACAGATCAATTCCGTACTGAAAAGAAAGTCAGCATACAACTGACGCATGATGGGTGAAAAATAGTAACTGCCTCAATTGGCACAAGAAGGAAACGCCATGGGGAAGAGACCCAAAGGTAAAATAAGACAGAAATAAAAAAATACATTTCACATTCAACCAGCCCATATTTATTGCTGATACATCTGTTTCGATATTATTCTAATGTTACAATTGTTATTTGTAAGATACGGGGAATACTGCCATGGTTAGGCTAGAAATGGAGGATAGTAGAAAAGCAACAATTTGTATTTCATAAACCATAGTTTCCTCGATTTCGGTTGCATCAATTCGCATTATTTTTGTAGAATTAATGCATAGAGGAACAGTAATGATATTTTTAGTGGAATATGGAACGAAGTATTTTTTATGTAGATTTAAGAACTATTTGTGAAACAGTGATCTTGGGCAGGAAGAAGCATTGAGTTGACACATGCGTGGACTAGACCAGTGGTTGACCCAACCTGGGGGTCGCCGTAACGATTTTTAGTTGGAATTATTTTTATAAGAAATTTCATACCAAATATTTCCAACCTTTTATATGTCAAAATGGCTACACACATTGCAATATTCTACTAATTGTTGTTAACATTATATCTATTATATATATAATTAATATAATATACATAATTAACAATATATATAATTAATATAATATAATTTTGTATTTAATGTGTTTTCTTTACTCTGTTAAAAATGCTTTTATTATGCAAATGTGGCGGCGGCGGATCTTTTGGTTACTATAAAAGGGGGTCGCGGATTACTTGGCTACTATAAAAGGGGTCGCGGATTACTTGGCTACTATAAAAGTGGGTCGCAGCTTGGGAGAAACGTTGGGAACCACTGGTTTAGACAGAAAAGTCGTAAGGGAGTTTGAGTAGCAGAAGGGGTGTTTTTTTATTTACTTATTTTTTGTGACATAATTTTCACATGCTTTTTAGTAAGTTAGTGATTTTCAGTATTCAGATTGAGGCCATATCAGCTGCTAACGTTAGTAGATAAGGAGGGGAAACAAGAAAAGGATGGAAGATATTACAACATCCTGCGAATATCGCAGAAAAGGATGAGCAGATGTTCTAAAGACTTGGACCACACAAAAATAATCATCCATACTGGAAGAAATCGGGAACTATTTACTATATGGGTCGCCAACCACCGAATCGAAGAAGACTTAAAATTATCACATTTAAATAATATTGGAATGTATAAATGTCAGTTTCTATAAATTTAAAGATATGACATTTATATTTAAACGTACATAAATGTCAAGTTTTATATTTTTAAATGTATGTATATGCCAATTTCTATATATCGAAACACATCATCATATTCAACCATTATCTATCCGCTGCTGGACGGAGGTCTCTCCAAATGTTCTTCACACAAGTCTATCCTGACCAATTCGCTTCCATGTCAGCCCAACCTGTTTTCTTATTTCATCCACCCATTTGGTTTGAAAACGTTTTCTAGGTCTTCGGTGTTCTCTTGAAATCCAGTTGAGAATTTCAATTATTCATCGTTGATCAGTTCTTCTTGCGATATGCCCATTCCATCGCCATTTCAACCTTTCTACTTTAAAATACATATGGTACACATATTCAAATGTGTATATAATCTTAATTTCTATATATTAAAACACATATGGCATTGATATCCAAACGCATAAATAGCAATTTCTATTCCATTCTTCATATATTTTGTGATATACTAATTTTATTTGTTTAAATAAAAAAGGGTTTTGATAAGTTTAATTATAGAAATAGCTATAATTAATAAATCCGCGAAATAACTATAATATGAAAATATTTTTGTTAAGCCAAACGTAAATTATAAAACATGTTTTTAGATTACATATCACAAGAAAGCTTAACATAAAGAGGAGATTAAAACGGATTAGCTCATTCAATATTTTTGACAATGGAACAGAACATTAGGGAGTTCGGAGGGTCTGGAACTTGACTTGACTGACCGAGGTCGCTGTATATATGAAGAGATTAATAAATTCGCAATATTCCATCTCTTTGTGTCGAAGGAAACGTCTCAGTCAATGGAAGCAGTTACGATTGGCAAAACGCAGATTTACATAATTCTAACTTCCTTCCATGGTCCATGAACAATGCAATATCGAGCCAAATGGATAGTTGATGCAAACAAAAGACCATAGTAATGGCAGCGAAGCCATCCATTGATCCACCATCTAAGAGATAAAGGCGCTTTCTCCGATACAGATCTCTCTCTCTCTCACTCTCTCTCTTTTGAAGAACATTAGATTTCTTCCATTGAAACTTCATCGTAAATTTGAACGACTGTAAATTTGTTTGCTTAACCCTATTTTTGTGGATTTTCAGAATATAATGCCTGAATCTAATTTTTCTACTTTTCACAGTAAAAAAAAATAGTAATAGCCTTAGAAAATTCATTAAAAGGCATCAAACAAATTTTGCGTGGTCATTAAATTTTAAATTTGCAAGAATTCAAAAATCTTTCAAAGTAAACTACTTCCAATTTCAAATTTAGTTTCGAAACGGTAACTTTTGTTCTTTTTAATATCACTATTCAGTTCTGCGCTCAACTAAAAGCTGTAACCCTTATATTGTAATCGACCCCAGGGAAATTCATGATCACTGAAACATAAATTCTCTTTCAAAAAAGGATCGAAATGATTATAATTGCTTTCCGTTTAATGTACACTAGAATGTGAATTTTTAGGCAGTTCACTTCTAGTTTTAATTGAAATTCTTATAAATAATTTTTAATAAATTTTTAAGAGCTAGTTTCCTTATATTTTAAGAGATCTCATATCTAGATCCCTTGTTATCAATCAAAACAAAACAAATTATTGATCTTAATACAGACTGGAACCTATTGTTGATTTGTAAATGCACGAAAAGAAAATGAGGTGATAGCCCCCTTCAGTAAACTCTATCTAGCTGGTTTGTTTTGTTTTTTTACTGTAAATTCTACTTTTTTTTCAATTTTACCTTATGCTTTTACTGTTAATTGTTGATAATTATTTTGCTGCCTCTGATCTTCAATGAAATGAATTTTTGCAATCCATCAGTAATTAAAAATATAGCCACTCACTGGAAATTTTGCGATATATTTCCATATGGTAAAAACTTCCTAAAGGTCTTTTTCCTGTATACATTTTATTAAAAAATCATTAAACTTATTTAATAAAATTTACTATATTTAATTGTTCGTCTTCTTTTCAGTACTCACCTCATCCGGGCTTCGTATGGTGATGTTGGATATTCCTTCCCCAGCAAGTGTTGGCGAATCTGTGGAATTGACATGCAGTTATGATTTGGAATACGATTCATTATATTCAATTAAGTGGTACAAAAATGACATAGAATTCTATAGATACGTGCCGAATGATTGGCCCCCTGGGCAGTTTTTGCCACTGCCCGGAATCCGAGTTGACGTAAGTTGAATTCATATTTGAACACGCAATTAGATTAATGGGTTGATGTAGATTACTAAGTTGATATGCGTTAATGAGTTGATATCAGTTTACGAGTTGATGGAATCGATGAACTGATGTCAATTGATTCCTGATTAAGAGAGGAACTAATAATGTATGACCGCATGCAGCTAAACTGTACTTACACATAGTATTAGTTCCTTATAGTTGATACCCAAAGACCAGCGGCGTAGTTTCTCAACTCATAATGTATATTATACTATTACTATGTAGTATATTATAAGTAGTGTACGCAGTAGGCCATCGCGACTATTAAAGGTGATTAAGACCGAAATTGATTCAGATAATTGTGGCGCAATATCGTTCAGATTCCCTTGCGCCATAAAAATCCAAACAAACAAACCTTCGGGTAATTGAACACTCTTTTTGTCATTTAAATAAATGAGGATATCTGATCTAAAAGCCCGGATCCGATAATCGGCTTTCTGATAAACGAAATTCCAATAAACAACTCCAATTATCAACATTGCACAATAACCGCACACTGAAGCGTACTATATAAAATTATACGCTAAACGTATTACATAAAAATTATACGCTAAACGTATTACATAAAAATTATGCGCTAAACGTATTACATAAAAATGAATACAATAACTGTACATTAAACATACTACACAAAAATGCATGCACTAGCTATATATTAAATATGCTACATAAAAATGCATACAATAGCTATACATTAAATATACTACATATAAATGCGTACAATAGCTATACATTAAACATACTACGTAAAATACATACATTAGATATATATTAAACATACTACATATAATATCTGCATATCAAATAGTTCACAAAACTACACATGACTTCATACTAATTATATACATATAATATCTGTATATAATGACTGCATACTAAACTAATACTACATGATCTATACTAAATATAACGACGATAATGCCATATTAACGTCATGTACGACCATATTTATATACTAAACTACGAAAACCTCGAAATGAATAGGAAATTCTACACAGGGCACAAAACTTTCTTAGTCGATATCGATTTGCTATTGCTTGTTTCCCTGCGGCGCGATTGTTTATCTAGGCCACCAAGACGACTGTGATTGCAATTACGATATCTCTATCGATTATCTATATTCAAAACTACTTTCTCACAAGGCAAGAATGAGCGAGTTGTCTCTGTCATCAAGTTAATGATGACGTCACTGGCGATGGGCATCCATGACAAAGCATTCATTATAAACCATTGTGCAAAGCCGCATTTAAATTCAGAAATTTCTTTGGTTTATTAAATTATCACATTAATTTCTATTGCCAATTTTATTATATTGTGTTGCATTATGCATTTTGTTATATTGCAATATACATTTTGTAATATTGTATGATATGTTTTTTATATTGAATAATGTTAGATATATGTATAAACGTTCCTCTTTTCTTTTGTTCTCTGTATGTAAAATATATCAATGAGCTGATTTTCTACTCAAATACCAGGCATAAGAAGAGATGACACGATATCACATACTATGTTTTCTCCACCGACAAAACTGTGCGAGCCATATTTCTTTACCACGAAATATATATTTATAGAAGTACTACTAACCATATCTCCTTGGTTGCGTAGATATATCACGCTTGAAGATCCTATAGCGCTTTGAAAATGTTTTTCAGAAAGCAAAATGCATATATTATTTTAAGAGTTCTCTCTCTCTCTCTCTCTCTCTCTCTCTGGATGAATCCTCATTTATCTGCATAAATCTTTATTTTGCCATCCATTTCATGAAATTCCATGATCTACTCCAGAAGATTCCATGATCCGCTCCAGAAAATTTCATGTTCCACTCCAGAAGATTCCATGATCCGCTCTAGGAAATTCCATGATCCACTCCGAAAGATTCTATGATCCGCTCCAGAAAGTTTCATGCTCCACTCCGAAAGATTCCATGATCCGCTCTAGGAAATTCGATGATCCACTCCAAAAGATTTCATGATCCGCTGTAGAAGATTTCATGATCCGCTCCAGGAAATTTCATGATCCACTGCATGATCCATTTTATCGAGACAAATTACAACTAGATGAAGGATTGTAAAGAATGCATTTATTTCTTGCTGGTGCAAACTACATTTAATTATGGAAAAGAATATGAAGCAAGCAATGGGGATACATTTAAGTTATTCGCATAGCAAACTGTTAAACACCATTTCTCTCTGCAAACACTCATATTCCAATGTTTAATTTTAAATCTACGTCTGACAATGTTTTTTCATTACTCTCTCCCTCGCTCTCCCTTCACATGCTTTATTAAAAATCCATTTTCCTGTTTTAGAATAAATAAAGAATTATTTAACGCATTGTACGGTTGAATTGAATTCATTCTAGCATGATGTCGAGCAAGGATTTTTCTATAAGTAGGCATCTTACGCATTTCACTTAAACGTCTCTTGTTATATTTACTCAGAGGCTCAATGGGATTTATTATTAAATGAGATAATTTATCCTCCGCAACTCTGTTATTTAAATTATAAATCAAAAATAGACCCTCGGTTACAGGAGTTGATCGCATAACCGAAGATATCGGATAAAAACTAGAGATATTTTTTTTCATCGTCGGTTGATAGTTTATAGCGATACCCTTCCTCGATGAAATGGTATAGAATTTTTAGATCATTTGTATAGTGATTATTTATTACACTTTAGGTCATCTATATAATGAATATTTATTACAATTTTACATCATATATATATAGTGATTATTTATTACATTTTTAGATATTTTGTATATTGATTCTTTATTACATTTTAGACTATTTAATAGTGATTGGCTATTATTTAAGATATTTTTTATATAATGATTATTTGTACATTTAGATTATTTATAGTGATTTATTTAGTATATTTTTATATCATTTGTATGAAGTGATTGTATTGCGTTTTTAGATCATTTTAGTGATTATTTATTACATTTTAGATCATTTGTATAATGATTATTTATTACATTTTAGATCATTTGTATAATGATTGTTTATTACATTTTTAGAACATTTGTGTACGGATTATTCATTATATTTTTAGAAATGTGAATTATAAAAACATATATGAAACTCATTGATTTTTTTAGTAACTTTAGTTTTTACTTTTAAGTTAATTATGATTAATTTTAGAGTAATTTGTTATCTCTTCATTGCATTACATGTGTCTATTTTAATTACCTGAACACTGACGTTAAAACCATTGGCTATTATAATGGGTATAGAGGGTCGAACGTTATTGGAATAAGACCGTTTAGTCTATTAAAGCCATTATTAGAGTATGATAGTGGCAGTTGGTGACTTAAGTTTTTATGTGCAATATCTAGTAATTTTTTTATGTGTAGTATATAATATTTTTTTATTAGTGCAATGTGTAGTATTTTTCCGTGTAATATGTAGTAATTTTTAAATGCAATTCACGTGCTGAGTGAACCGTTTTTCGAATAACAGCCTTTACTAGCCGCTTCCATGCTTTTCCTCTATCATGGTTAAAAGTGGTATTTAATAAGGCATAATTATTATTATTGTTAATTTACATTATTATGAAAGCGAAAGGTAAATTAATAATAATAATAATAAATAGACATTAAATGTCACTTTTAACCATAATAGAGGAAAAGCATGGAAGGGGCTATGTAAAGGCTGTTATTTGAAAAACGTTTCACTCAGCACATCAATTGCATTTACAAATTACTACATGTTACACATAAAAAATTACTACATATTGCATTTATAAAAAATTTCTAGATATTGCACTTATAAAACATTATTTATTACATATTATGGGCGCCCATATAGGGGGCAAGGGGACTTGAGCTCCCATAGCTATTGTTTAAAAATTTTATTTGCCTAATTCTGCTATGCATTTACTTTCAAAAGTTTTACAGTCACATTTTAAAATAAGGTACTTTTTAGCTCATTACTAATTATCAAGCAGTATCAATTATTTTTGTAGCATTTTAGTATCTTGTACGTTCACTAAAACGTTTGACAGGTTTGAAAGAGGTAATGATTTTCTCCCCCTCCTACAACCTAGAATCACTCATATGGACGCCATTGCTACATATTATACTTATAAAAAATTACTACATAATCACACGTTTAAAAAACTTACTACATAACTACACTTATAAAAAAAGTACTACATAATTATACTTATAAAACAAGTACTACGAAATTACACCTATAAAGAAATTACTACATGTTACACTTATAAAAAAATTACTACATATTGCACTTATAAAAAAAATATAGCACTTTCTTTTTGGTCAACATATCAATTATTTCCCGTTATGGAAGGCTTTAACTTATATTGACCGATAGCGACTGAACCCTGCCCCTCATCAGTAATTCGAAAAATTGCAATTTTGCATATATTGCAAAGAATAAATATATATAATGTATCCTTGCCACCCCCTCACCCATTAATTTTGAAAACCCTCCGTTGCTTGCGTACACTGTGCAAACACGGATTTCTTTCTGGAATCAAGTACATTTATATATATATATATATATATCATATTCAACCATTATCTATCCACTGCTGGATGAAGGTCTCTCCAAATGCTTTCCACACAAGTCTATCCTGAGCAATTCGCTTCCACGTCACCCCAACCTGTTTTCTTATTTCATCCACCCATCTAGTTTGAGGACGTTTTCTAGGTCTTCGGTGGTCTCTTGGAATCCAGTTCAGAATTTCTGTTGTCCATCGTTGATCAGTTCTTCTTGCAATATGCCCAGCCCATCGCCATTTCAGCCCTTTTACTTTAACAATGATGTCCTCTACTCTAGTTTGCTCTCTCACCCAAGTGTTTCTTTTTCGATCTCTCCTAGTTATTCCAAGCATGCACCTCTCCATGCTCCTTTGCGTTGTCTGTAACTTTCGTATTGCTCCAACTGTTAGACTCCATGTCTCTGATCCATAAGAGAGGACTGGCAATACACACTGGTTGAAGACCTTTCTTTTTAGACACAAAGGCAATTTCCCCTTCAGGATAAAACTGTTTCTTCCAAATGCACTCCAGCCAAGTTTAATACGTCTGTTGAGTTCTTTCATAATGTTGCCATCCATTGAAATCAGCTGGCCAAGGTAAATATATGAATCAGCAATTTCTAGCTCAATGTTGTCAACTTGTATTTTTGTTTCCTCTACAAAATTATTGAACATGATCTTAGTTTTTTGTAGGTTCATCTTGAGTCCAACTTCTTTACTTCTAGTTGAGAGCTCCTGTACCATGTCTTGGAGTTCTGATGGGTTCGTTGAAAAAATAACAATGTCATCAGCAAACCGCAAATGATTTAAATATTCACCATTTATTTTTATTCCCTTGTTATTCCAATTTATCAGCTGAAAAATCATCTGTAAAGCTGAAGTAAAAAGTTTTGGAGAAATGGTATCTCCCTGCCTCACACCTTTACCAATTTTGATAGTTTTGGTATCTTTATGTAACCGAAATTTTGCACTTGCATTTTTATACACACGTTTCACCATGTCAATGTACACATCCTCAATGTCTGTTGATCTTAAAGAGTTGATGACTGCTGATGTTTTAATAGAGTCAAAGGCCTTCTCATAGTCAATAAATGCAACACACAATGGAAGTTCATATTCATGTGTTCTTTCAATTAATTCTCTTAATACTTGAATATGGTCCACTGTACTGAATCCACTTCGAAATCCAGCTTGTTCTCTTGGTTGAGCTGCATCTAATTTTTTCTGCAGGCGATGTGTTAGCACTTTTGTGAAGATTTTATAAATAGCAGGTAACAAGCTAATTGGTCGGTAATTTTTCAAATCCTCTTTATCACCTTTTTTATGCAAAAGAATTACTGTTGCAGAATCCCATTGGTTTGGTATGTTACCGCTGTTAAGACATTTGGTAAAGAATTTTGCAAGTATGTCTTCTACATATTCTCCAGCTTCTTTTAGGATATCTAATGTAATACCATCATCGCCAGGGGCTCTTCCTTTCTTCATACTTTTTATTGCAAATGAAACTTCTTCTTTTAAGATTTTAGGAGCTGTTCCTTCGACTATTTCAGTGTCTTCGTTTAATCCACTGTTACTTTCATATAGTTTTTTGTAGAATTCTTCAACTCTTCTAAGTATTTCTTCCCTATTTCTTGTTACGGTGCCATCCTCTCCTTTTAATGCAATGATGTGTTTCTTCCCAACAGATAAACTTCCTTTAACAACCCTAAGGCTCTTGTTATTTTCAATGGCCTTCCTTACTAACTCACAATTGAATTTTCTTATGTCTTCTTTCATGCTTTTGCGCAGAGTTTTACAAAGTTCTATGTACTCAATCCTGGAACTGGTATTTCGATTGTCCACCTTCATATCTCTTCGCCTTTTCATGAGCTGTTTCGTCTTCTCAGATAATTTGCTATTGTGCTTTTTACAGGTTACACCACCAATTTCCCCAGCAGTTTCAACTATTGTCTTAACAATGTTTTCATTTGCTTCTGAGATGTCAACTTCTTCAATAAGTCCTTCCAGTGCAGAAAAGCGATTTTTTAATTCCAACTTGAATGCCTCGGTATTTACTTTCAGTTTCATTAAATCCACCCTCTTACTTACTTGTTTCCTAATGAGCTTCTGCCTTTCTAGTTTAGTATTTAAGTGCACATATTCATATATATATATAGAGAGATAGAGAGAGAGGATGTACTTTAACCTCCCTTAAGACGGATTTAAGATTCATATAATCCAAAGATGAGATGGTCCGAAAATCGGGTGATCCGAAGATCGGGTAATCCGAAAATCTACTAATTGAGAATTTGATGCATGCACTTCATTTATATTCTTTCTAGAGAGCTGTGCTCGTCACTACACTTTTTGGGTTCGGATTAGCCTACATTGACTAAACGGGATATCATGTCGGACTTGGCTAAGACCAGCAACCCTTACAGGAAGGTGCCCAAAGGGGTGTGCTGGAATTACTCCTCCCCCACTTGTGCAATAATATTAGCTGCAGAATAGGATTCCACGTGAGTCAGATTTTTATTTCTGCCTAACCCCCCTTTTTCACATCATCTGCATTAGCTTGAGTGCCCATATGTAACAGTATTTGGGGTTCAACCATACAGAAAACTTTGACTTTTTTTTTTTTGCAAACTCTTCCATATTTTTTAAAAAACTTAACTATATTTTTAGCAAACTTTTACAACTAATAAGTGGACGTAAATAAAGAATATTTAAGTTTTACATACTTTAGGGATAGCAGTGTTGTTGTTGCACAAAACTTTAGGCCTTTGTGAATCATCAATACAATAGCGCACTGCTATGTATGCATTTAGCTTTTGATAGATTAATTCCTATATCAATTCAATATATGAATTCATGCATAAATTTGAAATATGAATTCACGCATAAATTCAAAATATGAATTCGTTCATAAATTTAAAATATAAATTCAAGCATAAATTCAAAATATAAATTAATGTATAAATTTAAAATTTGAATTCATGTATAAATTTAAAATGTAAATTCATGCATAAATTTAAAATGTGAATTCAAGCATAAATTTAGAATGTGAATTCATGCATAAATTTAAAATATGAATTCAATATATGAATTCCAGACGTCCTTAAAAAAATTGTTCAAGATATTAAATGTGAAAGTCCGTGCTTCGCGTTAATTTTCCCATCCATCCTTGCCTTAAAGTTAGTAATAGCGAATATTCTGATCAATCTGTCCATAGGGATTATTCGGACAGATAAGACAAATTCGTTTACAAGCGAGATTACCTCTTAGCGATTACTTTCACACCTTTCAGAAAACTGCAATTAGAAGGGTGTGTGTTGGGGAGGATTTATCTGCGATAAAAAAATATCGGTTCCGCTTATTCCCTCTCTGATCGAATATTGATTACCTTTAATACTCGGATCAGCGTTTTAACATATATAACGAAGAGAAAAAGTACTCCATTGATCTCTCTTCCTCACTCTCTTTCTCTCTCGCTTGTTGTTTAAAAGTTTAAATTCCATCTAAAGTAGATTTTATCTCCCATCTGATGATGGAAATTTTTTCCGTTTTATTAGATTGTTAGAGAAATTTAAGATGCATATATATAGCGAGAATTAACAAATACCATGCATTAAATAACAAACGTTGTACAACATCAACGTCGGAACAAATTACTTTAATAATAATATTTAACCGTTTTTTTCTTTAATTAGATTAGGAATTATATAACAATTTATTAAAAATAATTATAAGGATATATATTACCAGAATATAACTGTTTTTTTCCTTTAATTTTAAATAGTTAATAATTATTATAATAATTTAATAATTTTTAAATAGTTAATAATTATTATAATAATTTGTAATTTTAAATAGTTAATAATTATTATAATAATTTAATAATTTTAAATAGTTAATAATTATTATAATAATTTAATAATTTAAATAGTTAATAATTATTATAATAATTTAATAATTTTAAATAGTTAATAATTATTATAATAATTTAATAATTTTAAATAGTTAATAATTTTAAATAGTTAATAATTATTATAATAATTTAATAATTTTAAATAGTTAATAATTATTATAATAATTTAATAATTTTAAATATTAGTTAATAATTATAAATAATTTAATAATTTTAAATAGTTAATAATTATTATAATAATTTAATAATTTTAAATAGTTACGATAATAACAGTCGTGACGGACAAGCTATTAGGTTGTAGAAGATCAGGCATTAATCCAGTTTCATGCATTTATTTAAAAGAAAAATCCTTTCGTAGATCATTACACAACAATCAAACTGCAACTTGACGGGTAGCTTGGTCTAAACGTGATCTCCAACCTTCTTGTTGTATGCCCGTATCCAGAGGGGGGGGGTCTTAGAAACCGGTCCCCCCAAATCTAAATTTTTAATGGAACTTTGCTACCGCCTTGCATGCTGTGATTGTATCAGTACATGCTGTAAAAATATTTGAGCCCCCAAAATTAAATCCTAATTACGGCCTTGTCTTGTTGTATAGCGTAATATGGAAATTTTAAGTCGACCAGTATTATTTACACAATTCTTAAACACGACGTGTAACACATAAGCATCAGGATAACCGACGACTTCTTAATAACTAGGCAAAATTCTCATACACAGATGGGTTATTGTTACTCCATGCGCCGAAACAATATGTTATAATATTAACACCCACGGATATTTAATAATAATTATGATTATTTACAAAATAAATGAACATAATTTATGAAATTACCAACCACAGATGTTCGCGGTTACAAACACCTAGCTGCTATTGTTTCTTATTTGACGATTCCAGCGAAACTATTTTAATTCTGTTTAAGAGACCGTTACAAATAATCAAGAAATTTTAAACACTTTTGTTATTTCAACATAAAGAAAACTTATGCATATAGTGAATTAGAGGGTTGAGCTGTCAAATTCAGCAGATCAATAATTATTGCCATACTGAAAATAAATGCGTTAAGTCACCGACTACTTGACAGCACAAAACACTGCCAATACCAATGAGGACAATCACTATATATATATATATATGATTCTAAACTCTCTATATGAATTTTAATATGAGTAATGGGGGAGCATTAAAATAATTTTTTAATAAATATATGTCTCAAACGGGGATTCCGATTTCACCACAAACATTCAAATGATTGTAAGCATCATAAAATATCCTTAACTAATTTTGCAGGCGTTAGAAATGTTCTTTAGTGTGTGTGTTTGGAAAAAGCTCAATGTATGTGTGGGGAGGGGGGAAAGGAGCTAAAACAATTAAAGAGCTGTAAGATGGTTAGCAGATGTTAGGTGAAGGGAGTGGTGAAGCAAAGGATATAACGAATGCATTTTTCCAAAATTCCCAAATCCATTTATACATTCGTTTCCAGATGCACAAAGTTACATCTCGGTGTTGCCAAATGTAAAAATTTAAATTACCAACGCAATAAAAGAATATTATAACAGTTAACTACAGATATTATAAGACTTATGACTTCTTCGATAACTTGTGACTTCTAAATAAAACATATGTTCATTTTTACCGTATTGAAATATTTCATTGCAACAAAACGCTTTTTGTCCCCACGGTATGCTTTCATCCCCAGTCTAATGAAATTTACCGATTGTAGATAAAATAACTCGATTAAGATAGCGAAAAAGAAAATTGTGATGCAAATAACAATATTAATTATCGTTCGAAGTCTTTATTGCTCATTTCCCCAACGTTTCTTTTAAATTACAAACATCCTCATATAATCAACAGGAACTGATTATCATATGCTTCATTTATTCCACATTGTTCAAGAATGATCTACTAGATCTTATCCACGGGTTTCAAACAAATTCATTGTATGCTTTTGCTAGGGATTTTTGCTTTCGACAACAAAAATCTTCCCTTTCACAATCCCGTCAGCTCGACGCGTCTCTTCTTCTTCTTCCTCCTCCTCTGACTAAAACTTTTCCCCAATCTTGCAATCCGAGCGAAGATTTGGCTCCTTTCTGCTCCACCTCTCTTGAGACCATAATCTTCTTTAGCAATGTAGTTGCTCCTGTTGACTTCGTATCTTTTGCTCTTTGCTCGCTCCACCTCTCTTCTCCTCTTCTGCGCAATCCTTCCGCTTCAGCTCTACCTCCTGTTTCTCACGTTACTGCGATGAATATTCAGCGAAATCGGAAAGTTTTATCGTTCGCATTTGCATCTCTATAGAAAATCCCATGTAGGCTTGTTTCTTTGTTCCAAACTTGTTTTCTATAGAATTATGTATTGTTTCTACATGCTTGTCCCGGGTGATTATTTTCTTTTGGTAATTCAAACAAAAAAAATTGCTATCGGCACCATTTACTTATACCTGTGTCTCTCCAAATGCCTTTAATACAAGTCTATCTTGAGCAATTCGCTTCCATATTACCCCGCTCTTTTCTTTTTATCCACCCATCTAGCTTAAGAACGTTTCCTAAGTCTTCGGTAGCCTTTCGTAATCTAGCTGAGAATTTTAATTGTCCATTGTTGATCAATTCTTCTTGCAATATGCCCAGTCCATCGCCATTTCAATGTTGTTGTTAATTTAAGAATGATGTCCTGTACTCTTATTTGCTCTATCACCCAAATGTTTCTTTTTCGATCCTTCTCGGTTATTCCAAGAATGCTTCATGCTCCTTTGATTTGTCTGTAATTTCTGTATTGCTTCATTCGTTAGACTCCTTATCTCTGATCCATGAGAGAGGGCTGGCAATACACACTGGTCGAAGACCTTTCATTTTAGACACGAAATCAATTTTCCATTTAAGAGAAAACTGTTTCTTCCGAATGCACTCCAGTCAAGTTAAGTACGTCTGAGAATTTCCTTGGTAATATTACCTTCCTGTGAAGTGAGTTGGCCAAGGAAATTATATGAAACTGTAATTTCCAGCTAAATGATATCAACTTGCATTGTTTCTTTATCCACAAAATTATTGAACGCGATTTCAGTTTTTTTTGCAGTTTTCTCTTGAGTCCAACTTCTCTACCTCTACTTGGAAGCTCCTGCACAATGTCTAGGAGTTCTAATGAGTCCGTTGATATATGTATATATGCACTTTTTATATAATTCTTTTAATTTCAACTAAATTCGTATTTTGACAGTGCCATTGGCAGTACGAAAAAACATCTAAGAATTTCTACAGTGAGAAGAAATGCGCAAGAGCCAGTGTTTAGCATTAAAATTTAACAATGGGATAAAATAATTTCGAACTTTCCAACCCCCGATTATACGAAACAACAGATTTTCCGTGTTTTTGGTTTTTCTAACCTGTACTGGTACCGATTTCTCCGGATAATTGCAATGATGCTGAATTTCCTAAATATATTTTAAAAAAATCCATTATGCCGTGACTCATACTTCAAATCGAACTCTGTACCGATGTGGTGCTCTCATGCAATAACTTGAAATTGAAACAATTCTGATTCGAACAGCGATTGCAATGAAGATTTGACGACTTACTCCTTGGCCCACCACCCACGTATAATCATACCATTATAATGTAGAGAAAATATGCAAAATTCTGATATTTAAACATATTATATATATATATATATATGAGATGACATTCAGCTTCGCTTTTTCCTGATATTTTCTTTTTTTTTCTTGATGGTAACGGGAATTTAACGAGAACCGAAATAATATAACGAACTAAAACGTCAGTTCGTTATAAGTATGTTCGACTGTATCATTATTATCGGCGTCATCTACTGATATTTAAAATTTTCTGTTCCGCCTCTCTTATTTCCATGTCTTATTATCTTCCTATTTATGGTTATGTCTTCACGCCACAACTAATTTCTCCTGCTTTTAAAAGCTCCGGAATTTTTCAGGACTAGTACGACAAAATTTGAATATTAAATTCCGGACTTTTTCTTTTAGATTTTAAATTGCATGCGGCGTGAAAATTTTTCATATCTAACAAATTCTCGTAGAACTTTCTTTCGAAATATGACGATGCTCGTAACCTCGGAGGCTCTCGGTAGAAAGAAAATAAATAACGCGGATTTTATCACACGGAAATTTTTCAGCAACCTTGAAAATTACAACCCTGGGATTGATCTTGCATTATTTTTTCGAATACAAAATTTTGATTCTACCTGTCGTAGGGTTTTCCGCTGCAAATTAAATTTTGTCAGCTTAAAATTTACGAGATGGTTTGAAACTTGCATATTTGTGCTTTTCTTCTTGCTAAAATGTCATTTCTTTTTCACACAACTCGTTTCCCCTCGCCATCCAAGTATGTATGTGCGTTCTTGTGCATGCATGCATAGACTTATTTCATTTTGGTTTTAGAATGAAGATTCGTCGTTCTTTAAAACGAAGTAATTGTTAATAAGGACATCTGAAATTTTGCACTAATGTAATACATATACTGGGGTTCAAAAATTATAGCAATGCTGCTATATTACATTAATTAATGTAATGTTACACTAATGCATTATACAGTGGCACTCAAGATGAAAGTAACACGACTGTATTACGGGCGTTGCTGATCAAAAATTAAGGTAATGCCAATATATTATATATACAGTGGCCCTCAAAATTAAAATAATAGTGTATGTAATAAAGAATGTAGTATTTTTCTTTGTTTGAAACAATTTTTGTTCATTGTTTATATTAGGTAATTCTTATTCTTTGTTTACATTAAGGTAATTCTTATTCTTTGTTTGCATTAGGTAATTCTTGTTCTTTGTTTACATTAGGTAATGCTTATTCTTTATTTACATTACATAATTTCTTATTTGTATTCGTTGTTTACATTAGGTAATTATTATTTATCTACATTAGGTAATTCGTGTTATTTGTTTACATTGGGTAATTCTTATTATTTGTTTACATTAGGTAATTTTTATTATTTGTTTATATTGGGTAATTATTATGTGCTTATGCCGTATAATTCTTGTTCTTTGTTTACATTAGGTAATTCTTATTCTTTATTTACATTACCGAATTTCTTATTTATATTAAGTAAGCACTGTCTGTTTATAATGAGTGATTATTGCTCTTTGTTTACATTAACTAATTTTGCTTTTGTTTACATTAATTTTAATTTTCTTTGCAGCTGTCGAAATCCAACAAACGTTCCGTATATCTTCGAAATATTGATTTAAACAGTACAGGAACATATCGATGCGAAGTATCGGCAGAATCGCCATCATTTCAAACGGTAGAGGCAGAAGCAGAAATGACCGTCATAGGTAAATTTTGATTAAAAAAAAAAAATATATATATATATACATATTTTGCCTAATCCAGACTTTTAATTTGGTATAATTTTACAAATTGGGACCAAAGGCAACACTAGAAATAACAATTATCATGTCACTTACACAAAATATGCTTGGATTTAGAACGCTGCTTTAGAAGACTTATTTACTTCAGTAGACACAAATTCTCGCTAAATTCTTTATTTTGCTTGCGCAATTTTCGTTTTATAAAATGCAGGGAACATCTCAGAAATTGTTTGTACATCGTCAGCTTATTGGGAAATAGAGCATATATAAAACGACAAAAAAAAAACCTGTGCGACTTTAAGTACAGCATTCACTTTATATGCTATCTGTGTTCCATTTCAACAATGGCTTGATGTAGTACAGAAATTAGTGTGTCCACTTGCCTGAGCGGCTGAATATCACATGACGTCACGGACCAACCCCGTCAGGCGGCTTTGTTACTAGTGAAAAGGCATCTTTAGACGATAGTGTCTCTAGAACTCCTCGCAATTTAAAGGAGCATAGGAGCGAAGAGAGGAGAGGAACAGTACAATCCACATGGCGCGTCATCAACTGGCACGGAAGATTCAACTGACGCTTCAACCAGAAACTAAATCCCATTCTACATAATGTTGTCAAGTAATGTCATTTTAAAGGATTTAAAAGCCAGCTTATACCTCACGCAACTCGCCCCAAAACTTCAATTCGCAACTATTTAAGCAGGGCGCAATTGCATTTGGCGCCAAATTTGGATAAATTCACTTCATTTGCATTAAAGTGTACTGCGGCACTGCAATCGCTAATGCCAGAATACATTCTGTCATTGGGCTCAAGCTCCAGTCTTAGGCATAGATGTGTGCATATTTCGTTTTTCCAACGGTCTGTAATTATAATAACAATAATAATAACAATAATAATTTATTTTCTACGAATTCGACACCCGACACCCGTGGAGGGAGACATCAGAAAAAGTCCAATAGAGAAGGCCTGACAAGCCCACTGCCACCCAATCCGTCAAACACCGCTTGCGAACCTATTAAATTACAGGTTTAGTCATAGTACATAACTTAAATATAATAAGAGGTAACATTAATTCAAATAAGTAATATAACGGATGAGAGATTTATATACAATCATAAATGGTAGTCAAGATATTGTACTATTCTATGCACAGAACAAAAACTATCGGGAAACAAAAATAGATTCAAAATATTATTTAAAGTTTCGAGCTATCAGTACTGGACTATGATGTAAAACTCTTGCGTAAAAACTTTTCTTCGACAAATGGCTAGTTAGTTTCTGAAAAATTTCACTTCAGTCTCGTGATAATATTCAACAAAAGAAGAATTTGGCGTCCTTTCGAATTCAAATGAAAATAATGAACCAAACAAATATTGAAGAAGAATCCAGTATTGAAGATCACGATGTCCACAGTCCACACACCAGATACAGAGTCCACAATGATAGCCCAACTCCATACTCATGTAGCCGGCGTCTTCCCAACACAAATCATACAGTCGCCATCCAAACAACCATTCATCAAACACTGAAGATGGCAAATCAGGCCTATCTTTCATTTTAAATTTAAGCCGTTTGGTGTTTGGCTGCAGCCCTTCTTTTCTTGGATCAACGTTTCTTCCCACTTGCAAACTTTTCGTTTTCTTTTCGCCTTTCGTTGATCGTTTATAATATAATAATACAATCATACTTTTAAATGCTCTTGTAATATGATGTAAAAATTTGCTTTGCTCACAAGAACGAATTTTCTGTATTATATTAATTCTTAAAATTCTTGATTGCCAAAATCGCCAAAAGTTCGAATTCTTGAAAAAGAGCAAAAAAGACTTGTACACGTCCGGAAACCTTGGCTAACATTCCAGTTTATATAGGCCAACTAAGAGGAATCTGGCAGCGAAGGGATGTCCAAATCCACGAGGCAGATAGGTGGCAAAGCGGAATTCAAAAATTTCATATTTAATTTTGCAGTTTTGATATCAAAATTTTTCAAGAATGATTTTACTTAGATTCAGCGATTTGTTTATATGAAGAAAATAGCCTAACACATTTTGAAAATAGTACGCAGTTGACTACTTATAGTAACTTGAAACAATTTGGCTATGACACTGCGCACTATTACAATAATTTAGAAGGCAACAAATTAACACAGTTTAATAATAAATTAAATCGTTTACAGCTGTTTCAATAGCCCTGGGCTATTTTCGTCAGAACGGCCAACGATAAACACAACGTGTAATGCCAAATCCACGTTAGAAAAGGCGGTTACAGGTATAATGAAATGAACAGTAAAAATAAATACACACACACATGGGTTAAGGAAAACGTCTCTTGTAATGGAACGTAAAGTTTAGAGAAACGTTTCTAGTAGTAAAACATGAGTTTAAAAAGAAACAGACTATTAGAATAATATTAGGCTTTCATCCCATACAGAATAATTTTATTCTACTAGTCTGTTTCTTTTTAAACTCATGTTTTACTACAAGAGACGTTTCTCTAAACTTGATGTTCCATTACCAGAGACATTTCCCCTAACCCATGTGCTTGATTGATTTTTACTGTTCATTTCATTATACCTGTAACCGCCGTTTACAACATGGATTTGGCATTATATGTTGTGTTTATCTTTGGCCGTTCTGACGAAAATATCCCAGGGCTATTGAAACAGTCTGTAAACGATTAAACTTAATTAAACTGTGTTAATTTGTTGCCTTCTGAATTATTTTATCTATAATAAACTATGTGGTTTATTATGCACAGGGTATGTCTTTTACTGTACTTACCACAAACATAACGCACAGGAAAAAGAAGTACAGTAAAAAATATACTGTACTTTGTGTATGATAAACTGCATGTTGTATTATGGTATACAAGGCAGACCCGTATTTAAGGTTTGAAAAAGATGTTTTTGATGAAAAGGGGGAGTTTTGATGGAAAAAAATCTTGTAAGAAATATTATTTTACATCTAATAATATTGTTCAAATGCGGAGAGTTAACTCCCAAGACTCTCTCATTGTGAAAGGTCTTGATACAAGACGTCCTGCTATTCTAATTTATCTTAGAATCAAAAAGTAATTTAAATATATTGGTTGAAAATCAATTATTTGTTTATAACAATTATTAAATTTGATTTTTAAATTTGATTCCAAACGTCTTCAAATAAAATGAATTCTTCGGTCTTCTAAAATCTTAATTTATTTCTATACTTACTTGCCTATCTACCTACTTGCCTCCATGTTTGTGTCCTGAGTTGTTGGCCGTTTAGCTGCAAAAACAACGTCTCAATTATTAATTTAATATTAATTAGTTAAGAATGTGATATGTACTGTGTTTACTTTTATATCTATATATACGTAGGTTTGAATAGTTATTATTAAGACTTCTAAAACAGCGGGGGCACCATTTTTATGCCCAAGTTATGGTTGTAACTTGTATTTATTGGCGACATCTTAAAAGTTGCGCCAATGTTTACAATAGTCGGATAATGGCGGAGTGTTGATTATTTCTATGCCAAAATAGCGATCATTGCTCCAAAACTGAAAACCTTTATCGCCAAGGTAAATAATGCCGAAAGTGTACTACAAAATGGCGGCTATTGCGTCGACCTATAATTCTAGAGGCTTCACTTATTATGGAAGAGAGAAATATTGTTTAATTTTTATTTTCACAAAACAAAACGTAGGTGCTGGAAACATGTCTTTGATCTTTGAATCAACGACAATATAACAACGTAACAAACGGTCTACTGCCGCCCCTGGGTTTGGAGTTTGTGCCTAGGTTCGGAGGCGCCTTTCGCACACGCTCTAAGTACGGCCCTGTCCATGCGTACCTATTTACTTATCTACCTATATTTTATTTATTTATCTGTTTATTTATTTAGAAAGAAAATGCTTCTTTTTTAATAAAATTGAAGAAATGCTGTTTCAAATTTTCGCGAAGAACTTCGTTATGCAAAAATGGCTTCTTTTTAACAAGATGAAAATCTTCGCATCTCTCCCAATTCTCCGGTTTCTTTTAACACTCTTAGCGCCCATAAATTATGGTCATTAGTTTTGGAATTTTTTTTCCTTTTTTTATTTTATTCTCAAGCTAGAGGAAAAGGTCTAATGGGTCCGAATTATGCCCTTCGCATTTCTTTTTGGCATCAATAAATTTATATTGCTTGTAGAGAACTGTCCCAACGACCGCTGGAATTTCTTGCAGAATCGTATATCCTCCTAATGAAGCCACGCATCTTACTTTGTTGCAAAAAAATAACTTTCATAAGTACTCGCGAATTCATTAGAAGAGTTAAGTGATATTTTGGGAAGCTCGCTTGCGAGATTATCTTCTTGTACGCTGCCTCGATTTTGAATCATTTTTTTTATTAATTTTATACTTCGGTGCCATTTCCATTGATTCTTTTAATCCACCTTCAGAGAGAGAGAGAAAAAGAGAGGGGCCCCTAAAGGTAACCTTTCTCTTTCATTTCTCTGTTTGATTTATAGGTTCCTCCATTGTAGTTCCTGTTCTTTTAAGGCATTCGTGTTCCTCTGACATTTGCTTTGACAAATTGGAATTGTAGTTAAGCCAACAGAGAGTGAACTCCAATTAATTGGAGCACCGGTCTTTGTAAGACCCATAGCCCTAGGAAGTGAGTTGGTCATTAGCCCAAGAACCATGACAATTGAAATTGATGGATCAGCTCTGGAAACCGACTCCTTCTCTGTAGCAACTGAGCAATTTCAAAATAATTGACTTGGTTATGAAACCGAGAGTGATTTGATCAAACAAGTTGGCAGAACAACTTTAACGTTAACGGAAATTGGAAAACGACATTGTTAACTTGCCAGATAGCGACTGTTTTATTGATTTTGAAAACATATGCGGGATTTCATTCAAATCAATAACGAATGGTGACGTGGCTTTACGAAATAAAAAAAAAAATCAACTGCGAAGAAAAATAATGAAGGAATATAATTCCTAAAATTTTATTCATGAATGAAGTTCCCAATTTCAGAGATACCGAAGTGCAATATAAACATGTCCCAAGCTCGAGACGTGTTATGGAACTACTACATATGTGGCTGTTAATCCTCCCCCCCCCACACACATACACCCTCTTCACCCCTATTTCAGGATGTCTTTCTCATCACCTAATGTTTTTAAACTAGCATTATCAGTATTAATACAGTTTGAGTGTACTAATTTGAGTATACAATCCTCTCCCCCCCACCCAGAAACCTGGAAATATTTTCTTGAGGAAATCCTTTTCCCTCCCCCACCGTTGCGGTTACACCCTATACTACAATCATCGACGAGTACATAAGGAAAGCCATTCGCCATACGATGAAGGTCCAGAACTTAAATTTTTGAAGATATTTATTGTTAACTAAAGTTTTTAAAAAAATGTGTTAATTATGTAAATCCGGGTTACATGCCTCACTTTTTTTAAAATCGATATTCTGAGACCCATGGCGCACAAACATGAAATTTACTTAGTCATAATAATCGATACACTTTTAAGAAGCATATATATTAGAAAAAAATAATCTACAAAAAATTCAATAAGCCGCTATAATTTATTTTTTAACACCCTTCGTTGCGGCATCTCTCCCAATTGTGTCGGGTGTTACGCCGCACCATGAGGCTTGCCGCGTTTCGTATAGTAAATGAATTTACTTCCTATCAAATACGTTTCTTCAAAAACTATGTTATGAAAAAATAGAATAACTGAAATTGCGATTTTATAAAACATAAAAATTGAATAAATTTAAAAAACATCTGCTGTTTTTATTTTGAACTCATTTTCAGAATCGGAACAAACATGGACAAAATAATGACATAAATGAATTACTTTTTTTTTCAAATAGGCTGGACTAATTTTTTAATCTATTCTCTCTCCCACAGTCGGCACAAAACTCATCGAAAATCGTACATTCTGCATGAAGCCATCGCAAACTTACATATAGCACAACGTAACCATTCGCATCTTCAGTTGTGTGATAATAATTTTCTTCATATTCATTGCATGTATTCACATCCAAAGTTTGTGATGACCCAGCTTCACTTTCCTTTCCTTTCTTTTATGCATCTCATTAGGATTACCTCTGGCTTTCTCTATTGCAATGGAATCAAACCCAGAGACATTAATTTCAGAACTAGTACTATGACTATTTGATTCATAATCTAACCACCTTCTTTCGTTATTTCTATTTCTTTCTTTTCCAACTTTCTTCTACTATCTTTCTTTTAACGGTCTTCTGTTTTCTGCAGTGGTTATTACAAGTGCCTATTTCTTCGTTGCCTTTCCTTTTTTCTTTATTTAATTTTGGAATTGGAGATATTGCATGCAAATATTTCGATGGAATTGTAATATTCTTTTCAGGCAAACCTTTACTCGTGGATGGCTGTGTATCTGCAAGGTCTTATGCTTTCGACTCAAGTGCATGTTTATGCGATGGTTCCATTCTCAATAATGACGAAAAAAAAAAGAATTTTGGAGAGCTTTTTTATGAATTTGGCGGATTTTTTGAAAACTTTGATGATATTTTTATGTATTTGTAAGAAAAGAAAATTATAATTAAATTGGAGACATTTGACTAGGATTTGCGATTATATTTAACGGCATTTGGCGCAAAATAACAAAAAATTCTAAAAATTAAAATTAACATCCGAAAGAATACGCGCGGCATATGTCCCTGATTTTAACTGCGGCATGTATACCAATTTGTAAGGTATAGATGCCTCACCCCACGCCTTCCTGATCTTGAATTCAAACATGGCGAAATAACAATAAAAACACTCTATACTAAGACTATGCTTCGCTCAAACAGGGAATCCACTGACATCGTTAAAGTCTTAGCTGTAATATACAAAATAGGATAGCACACGAAAATATTTCATAATAAACTCTATAACTCACCTTATATATTTGTTAATTTAAAAACAAAAAGGCACAGGAACACGATGTTTTTACCGAACACGCTTCAAATACTAAATGGCGCACATTTGGTATTTTTTGCAGTGTCATCCCACAGCCTGTTTCAGAACTAGGGGGTGAGCAATCTATATCTCATGCTGCATTTAGCCCGGATTAACCCTAATTAAAATATCTACTTTACACTAATTAACTAAATTAAGTCAATTATTTAGTTTCCGTCTTCATTTCCTCGATTCATAAAGAATTGATCCTTTGGTTACTCCACTGACGTAATGCAATTGAACTCCTGTATCCACAGATTTCGTTTCCGCGGATTACCGCAATTTGAAAAATATTAAATGAAAATTTTCAGGGTGACTCGTACGAGTCACCGTGACATTGCATGACGCGAGAGTAAAAACACAAACTAGTTTTATGTAAAAATTTATATAATATAATATACACAGCTTTATATCAATGTTTTAAAAGAAGCTTATACCTTTCTTTATGTCAAAATTTTAAATGAAACTTATACCTTTCTTTATGTCAATATTTTAAATGAAACTTATACTTTATTTTTTTTTATGTCAATGTTTTGAAACGAAGCTTATATCTTGCTTTATGTCAAAATTGCGCCGAGATATGCCATATCCTAAGTTTCAAAGTCTATCACACTATACTAGTTTAAGATTCTTGTTACGACTTGTTTGATATTAGTTATTTCATACCTAATATCAAACAAGTTATATTTTAGTTTTTAAGAAAACTGTCAT
Source organism: Dysdera silvatica (assembly GCA_006491805.2). Classification (NCBI taxonomy): domain Eukaryota; kingdom Metazoa; phylum Arthropoda; class Arachnida; order Araneae; family Dysderidae; genus Dysdera; species Dysdera silvatica. The sequence goes on from QLNU02015270.1 coordinate 34,134,095, forward strand.
AAACCGGACTTCATGCAATTCTCTCATCAAAGTTAACCTTGAGAATTTTCAAGACTTAAACTACATAAGCAATACATTTTATGTATTATAAATGCAAAATGTGTTTTATATTAAATGAAAACATATGTTTCATATCTCTCAAGCAGAAAATATGCATTTTATATCAAACGAAAAATTCATATCAAATGGAAAAAATATTTCATATCAATTGGAAAACTATAGTTTATATCAGGTGAAAATTTTATCTTATATTAAACGGAAACATACTTACGTTATGCAAAATAAATGTTTTTATATCAAACGGAAGATATAATTTGTGTCAACTAGAAAATATATTTTATATTCAATGGAAAATGTATTTTATATTCAATGGAAAATATATTTTATATTAAGCAAAATACATTTGTATGAAATGGAAAATATATTTTATATTAAGTGAAGAAACGTATTTTGTATTAGTGAAACATATTTTTATTATTAAATTACCAACGTATTTTGTATTAAGTGTGAATGTATTTTGTATTCAATGGAAAAATATATTTTATGTAAGCGTGAAATCTAATTTTTCAAGTAAATTATGCGTATTTACATTTACGTACTTAATCAATTACTGAGTCAGATTTTATTTCCACATGTGAAACAATTGTATATTAATCCAAAACCAATGATATGTGAAGATTAATAATTAATATTAATTCATTGCTTGTTCTCTTAGAGTATGACGCAGTAGTATAAATTAATTTTTTTCGTTTATGCATAAAATATTAAATATATATTACTTTTGTCAAATATATCATTAATGTTGTATCTTGTCCATCTAAAAATATTTATACGCGAAGCAGTACGTTTCACATACACTGTGTTCCAAGTAAAAATGTCTAGATATAACTTACTCGAGACCCATAACGAAATAAAAAAAAATTACAACCGTAAATCTTTATCTCATCCTTGTCTCTCTCTCTCTCTCTGTCTCTCTATTGTCATTCCCATTATTAATTCTTTATAGTATTTTTGAAATCCTTAAAGCTTTTGATTTTATTGGCTTTTATTCAGTGAATTCCACAATTTTGGAAAACTAATCTATATCGTTTCGTTCCTTTTTTATTTTTATAAGATAAAGATTTTTTTCCTCCTCTTAGTCTGTTCCTCATTTACACCCTGATTATAGCTGATTTCAATTATTTCGTATATTTTTGTTTATTGAGTCTCTCAAACATTTTATTTAGTCTCTCAAGACATGCAAAAGTCATTTAATTTATTGAGTACTATGAGCCCTGCTTCAGTCTTCGTTCTTCTCTGATCTATTTCAGGTTTCTTACATACTAATAAATACCATTAATGGAATTATTTTTGGAACATTCAATAAAAATGTCTTTTAATTCTATTAATATTCATTTAGTTATTCCGTTTGAAATAAAATATTTAAAAACTGTTTATTTCTCATAATTAAATTCCTGTATTTTTTGCTTGTCGACCCGGACTTGCAAAAAAAAAGTATTTTTTAGAAACACTTTATTTTTAAGAATTTTCCTTCTTTGTATGTGGCTTTTATTAAAAATAAAAAACAAATTGAGGGCTTTCGTAAGATTTTAAGCACATAATTGAAATTTCAAAAAAAAATTGTTTAAATGTTAAAAATTGATTTTTTTTATTATTAAAAGTGGCTGTGTGGAGTCTGTTGATATAAGGGTTTTAAATTTTCATAAATATCCAGAAAGATAAATTTTGAAAAGGACTTTTAATATTTTGTGCACTCTCGTCCGAATTTTTCTTGTTCATCTTGTTTTAAATCCATTAGATTTATCGCTTTTAAATCTCCAGTGTTGCCTAAGAACCTAAAATTCTTTTCTTCTACTTTATCTTTCTTTGTCTTTGCTTTTCTTGTGATCCCTCAAAAAACTTATTTTTTGGAAAGACTTAAAAGTAGCAAAATCCCCAATGTATTATTCAACGCAATGAAAATATAGAAGACGCGACGACTTAGGTGGCCGTAAATTTAAAAGCTTATAAATAATTTAGGAGAAATATATTTTACGTTAATTTATTAGGTCGTTTCTGTCAATTTCCAAAAGAAAAATATGCAGGAGCTTTGATCGGGAACTGTGCACTCCGAAAAACTATACTCTGTAGAACTACCATGCATATACAGAACTATTATTGCATTCTACAGAACTACTGTACATTTTACAGAACCACTATATATTCTACACAGCCACTACGTATACACTCTGCAGAGAACTATACTATACAGAACATATGCACTCTATATAACTGCATAAAATATGCAGTCTACAGAACCATAAAGTACTTTGCAGTCTACAGAAATATACATTGTAACAGCACCGTTAAAGACCTATACCCAATTAATCCAATATGTTCTATTAACCTTTCGAAGAGAGTTTACAATGCTTAACATAAGAAATACTGTAATTTGAGGTTACTTTGCTCCACGCAGAGTAACTTTGCCCCAAAAGTGATAGATCTATTTTGATAATTTTAATACATACTTTGTGACGTACGATCACGATGAAGCAGGTTTATGTTGTGAGAAAATGGGCCAACACATCTTAACACGTGCCTGCTTCAAAGAAAGTTCTAGGCAGATACTAGAACAGTTACCTGTGCCTATAGAGGGTTGAACACGCTCCCCCTCGACTTTTACATCACGGATGACCCTACTTGAAAACAGAGGTGAGTGTCGGTTAATTTCAAATAATGAATCTTATTCTGATGATTGTGAATCAAGTATGAAATTGATCTAAGCTCATTTTTTGTATTTATTGACAGAATCGTAAGTAGGGGTAAGATTGCTCCAAAAATGGGGATACTTTGCTCCACTGGAGCAAAGTATCTCCTTTTCCATTTTTCCCTGACAAAATTAAATCTTTTTTTTTTAATGTTTTTTCTGTAACAATCTATAGGTACCTACCTATTTATGTTTTATTTTATTTTACTCATTTTTTGACCCTTAGATCAAAATGCCACAAAATTACAAAATAAAATTGGGAATACGAAATTACAAAAACTACGAAGCAGAGAAATTGCACCTATGTCTTGATTCCATTCGTTACGGCCAAATGAGTCAGAGAAAAGCTTCTCTTCACTTTAAAATACCTAGAATGACAATAGTAAACAAACTTTGAAATAGAGGTTAACTAATAATACTAAAAAACCCACACCACCGCCTCCTTTTTCAGAGGAAGAAGAGAACAACTTTGTAAGGTGCATATAAAAGTTGAGCGAGTAGATTTCCCGTTGACATCAAGCGACTTCAAATTTCTTATTCGCGATTATCTGGAAGAAACGTAGCGAAAGATTCCTATGTTCAAAAATGACATTCCTGACCATGATTTCATTTTATCAGTTTTAAAGAGGCACCCAGAATTAAGAATGCGCTTTGCAACCAATATTAAATGAAGTAAGACTGCTATTATTGTAAATGATTTAAAAAATTACATTGTAAATCCTTGGGTGAAGAAACTGACAGGGTTCTAAGACGATTCAAAGTATAAAAGGATGGAAATGGCCAGATAAGGCAGATGTAATCAATTACAAACAGTCAAATGTAATCGGATGAATTAATTCGTCCCTGCGTAACTCCTCTGCTTCCTCGAGGAGGAAGGCAGTTTTCAAAGTCTCAGAACTTGATGTAGTGAGTTAAATCACAATTTTTTAAAGACAATTTTATTTCAACTTTTTTCTTTTGTTTGTTTTGGTTACCTATCGTCGATGAGCAATTGTGAAACTTGTTTCTTATCTCGTTTTAAGTTTAAAGAGTTGTTTGTTATATTTTATTTGCAATTATATTTGGTTTTTTAAGCGTATTTTTCCTTTGTAAAGAGTAAAGCATTATAAGAAGTTTTATATCAAGTGGTAACTTCATCTAACTTCCTCCAAGTGGTGTAAATTTTATTTGCCATGTCAGTTCATACAATCATAGGGGATATATTGCTCCCAGTAGTAAGAACATATGATTTTTCATGGGTTTTTAAAAGGTAGGGCAAGGTATTCCGACCCACGGATAATTTTGCTCCATTTTTCAATAAAAATTTAAATACTTTTACTTAATCATACCACATCATGTACACAGTTTTGCGTTCCAGAAACCCTAAACTATAAGATTAATAGCTACTCAGAACTTTTATGTGACATATTCTACATAAAACCCAAGTTTTCCAAGGGAATCCGAAAAATCGAAGCAAAGTAATTCCAAATTACGGTACGTATATCAGAAGTAGAGCGTTATGCAAATTAGCTATACGCCAGATTATAATAACGTTATGTGAAAAGATAGGCATACCTGAGAAAATAACTGAACCCGGGATATATCATAAATTATATTTTATGTATAACGTGTTTCTCTAATAGAGTAAGAACCCTAAATTTATGAACAATATTATTTCTTAATGTGGATGAGCTGGAATCTTGGATAATTCATTTATGAATTTTATTTAATTCTCATTAATATTTACTCAGTTATTATCTTACTCTATTAATCAGTATTGTATTAATGTTTAGTAATTCATTTCTTCTAAATAATGGCCATTCTTAAACGCACCTTTCGTTTTGTATTATGCCATTGCTAACA
>QLNU02015270.1:34138782-34150079 GCA_006491805.2 Dysdera silvatica
ATGTTCTGCAAACATTTGTAAAATTTTCCTAAAATTTTCAAGAAAATCCGCAATTTCTATACTTTTCCATATGGCAACCGCCAATAGCGTAGCAGTTCCAAATTCACGTGGGGCCTTCGAGGGCCTTAAAAGGAAATTATGTGGTACGGCCTTAGGGGAAATTATGCGCTTTGATATCCAATGGGAGGGATTGGCCTCCCCCTAAGACTATCCCCTTTCTACATCACTGGCAACCACTTAAATAGCGTTGACAAAAATTATAATTTCCTTAAAATTTGAAAGACTGGCAGTTAAAAAACGCATGTCCCATTAATATTTTTTCCTAATCACTACTTGTATCATTTCATTAAAAATTTTCTTGCTTTCACATTATCAGTTTTATTACCTGTATTTATATAGTGACTTGTTGCTTATCTTTACGGATAAGCATATGTTGTTATGTATATATATAGTTCGTTCGCGGAAAGTTGACCGATGGTACCTTTAGAATTCACGGGAGATGACGTCACAAACGGGCTAGTTCATTACAGCAGCGTGGAGGACGTAATTTCAGAACTTTTTTGGCACAGACAAATGTTCGCTAAAAACCTGTTCTGTAATGTCGTCCTCCCCTCTGCTGTAATGAACTAGCCCGTTTGTGATGTCAGCTCCCGTGAATTCTAACGGTCAACTTTCCGCGAACGAACTATATACCCAAGCGAGGACAAATAATAACACTTTAGGTTCCCCTTAAAGGCGTTACCAACGAAACCAACAACATGGGGTTTTCCATAGAGACATAAGGAACATTTTCTCCGAAAATACTTATTCGATGCACACAAAACTTTGTGAGGCCCTGCGGTGGCGCAGTGTGGTAACGCGTTCTCCTAGTGCGCCGCTAATCCGGGTTCGACTCCCAGCAGTGCAAAGAACGCTTACTCAGAGATCTCATAAAGATCGCACTGCTCACTGTAGTCCGGGGTTTGGTTCCCTAGGCCTTAAGAGGTTCGGATTCCTCGGAAAACAGTAGGTCCCGGCGCAGCATGACCACTGTAGTCTTTGAGCCGTAAAACCAAAAAGAAAGCGAAAGCAAAACTTTGTTTATAAAAATAGTAAACATATTTACACTTTTTATGTGTGGCGTTTTACGATACACACGATATTTTTAAAATTAAAAATATTTATATCAAATGAAAGAAAAATCTAGAAAACACGATTTTTATTTTACGTTCATGTCATTAATTAAAAAAAAACGAATGAAAAAAATAAAAACGCTACATACAACGTGTGTAAAATACTTGTATGTACTAACTCAATAAATTATGAGTCAATTTAAACTCAAAGTTTTTAAAAAAAAATTATTTTTGTTGCAAAAAATATCATTTTGAGAAAATCGCATTTTTGTAAAAAGTTTGTAGTGCATTTAATTTCACTTATTACATTAGTAAATTTGTTTAAAAATAGTTCTAAATTCACCTAGAACCAAAAATTTTGTGTGATTTGAAAAGTAAGAATACATTTTTTTTTTTTTTTTTAAATAATGAAAAGATTCATTTTTTTTAAGCGTTATTATGAGCGATCCCTTTAAGTGATAGTTATAGAGGGATTCTGAAGGTTCCTAGGCGTGTGGTAATGAAAAGGTTCCTAGGCGTGTGGTAATAAAGAGGTTCCTAGGCGGGTGGTAATGAAAAGGTTCCGAAGGATGAAAAGAATGGGAAACACTGATCTAAATTATGTCTGGATAGCTCATCACAAAAATTAATTTAAAAATTCAAAATTTAAAAATCTAATTTAGATATTCAATTCAAAAACATTTTCGTCAGAAGTTCAGTTCAAGATTTTATTAAAAATTAAGCCTAAATTATTCTTTTTTCAAAATTGCAATTTAAAAAATGTATTGAACAATTTCATTCAAAATTTGCTTCAAAATACTTTAAATTTATATATATAATTAATAATTCAAATAATTAAATCCAAACGTGAGGAGTTAATAGTTATAATTCGAAACCTGTTTTAATGAACTGATGCAAAAGTTATAATCGAAATGCGGAAATTGAAATTTTAATTCCAATTATATATTTTATCCATGAAATTTAATTTCACACTCCTTATATCCAAACGTTTTGTTTCAAAAATTATGCCTCAAATGACATGAAATTTATTTCTGCATTCTTTCGAGGGGAAAAAAAATATGAGGGTGAAATAAAAAAGTTGGTAGCTGTAAATTTAAATCGAGATTTAATTATTAAGTCTTTAATCATAATTAAAATTTAATAAATAAGTAACAATTATTAGCAATTTAGTCTAAAGCAGGAAGAGGAGCAGCATCTCTCGATTGTATAATATAACATATATATATGACAAATGATGTATGTCATGATGCATGTATGACATGATGTATGTCATGATGTATGACAATGCATAAAAACAAGGAAATAATTATTATTATTATTATTATAACAAGCTTATCCTTTATATAAGCTTATTTATTATTATTATTATAGCAAGTATATCCAAAATCCCTATATATATATATCAATGCTGTTTTAAATACCCGTGGTCTCTTATTGCATAAATAAATTATAGTTCGTACAGGAAAAGTGGTCCAGTGATACGGTTAGAATTAATGGGAGCTGACGTCACAAACGGCCTAGACAATTACAGTAGAGAGGACGTCATTTCAGAACTGATTCTTACCGAACGTTTGTCTGCGCCAAAAATCAGTTCTGAAATGACGTCCTCCCCTCTGCTGTAATCGGCTAGCCCGTTTGTGACGTCAGCTCCCGTTATTTCTAACGGTACCATCGGACTACTTTTCGTGAACGAACTATACTTCTATGAATCGAAAAAAATTTACGGCGCAGCGATTTTCAACCGGTGTGTGTCGCGAGAAGTTTTAAACCATGCAATACTTGACTAATTAATTGCTGAAGTTTCCAAGGAAAAAATGGCAACGGCCAACACAACCATAACGTATAATGGAACGATGGTCAACTATTCCGATGAATAAAATAAATTAGCAAACCAACTGAACCAGCAGGCAAACAGATTATTTGCTGGCACGTCCGAGAAGACGGAGATACGCTTGTTATTTACATACTGCTCATTATTAATATTTTGAAGATCACTCAAAGTTATACCTATTTTTCAATTCCTTCTATTAGCTCACACTCTCCCTATATATATTTATATATCTTGTTCAAATTTTCAATCGTTAATAAAATACTTTCTATCCATCCAATCAAGTTCAAATAAATTTTTTTAAACTTGTAGTGGATGACACTTGATGTTAATACAGTTTTTTCAAATATTAATTCATTAATTAAATTTAAATGAATTTTTTTTGCTTTCCTTTGGTGTATTTGGCGATTAATGCTTGCCGCCAAATGTCGCCAATTACAGCCAAATGTCGCCAAAATTGCTTTTCGCAATTTTTCCCTTTCTTCCCTTTTATTTGAGCAGCGCATTGAAGGAATTGACTTTAAAAAAAAATTTTTTTATTATACTTGTTATTTTATTTTTATCATATAGGGAGAAAAATATATTTTTGGTGTAACTCGAAATTTTAGTAATTAGCTTTCACTGTGTCGCGAAATTAAAAAGGTTGAAAAATCGCTGCTATATATAAACCCGGATTAAGACGGGGGGTTTAACGTTTGAATTAGTTTTATCAGTAATATCTGGCAGACAATGTAAAGAATTATTTTGTACAATAATTTTTGCCACCCAAAAGAAAAAAGCTCTAGTTTGAGCTATATGTACGTGGGTGGCAAAAATTATTGTATAATAAATTCCCCCACGAAAAACTCACAAAAATCTCTCCCCGGAGGCTTTTCTGTGTTGACCATTATTTGGCAATTGTGTTATCCCTGTGAAGGGTAATAATATCTTACAAAATTATTTTGGTCTACTTATTACCTAAATATATTGACTTAACACATATCACAAAATTTGTACTTTATTATGAACTTGTAAAGAAATATTTAATTTAATGTAAAAAAGCTGTAAAGTGCCCCGTAGTATACCTTAGGGCAAGATAGGGTAGGATAGCAAATGGAGAGTAAAACGATATTATTTCAAACTAATTGGAGCAGTTTAATTCCGATTACAATTAATTTAAAAAATGATTACAATTAATTTAAAAAATGATTACAATTAATTTCAACGATGATTACAATTAGTTTCAAAGATGATTACAACTAATTTCAAGCACGATTACAATTAATTTCAAAATGATGACAACTAATTTCAAAAATGATTACGATTAATTTAAAAAATGATTACAGTTAATTTAAAAAATGATCACAATTAATTTCGAAAATGATTACAATTAATTTCAAAAATGATTGCAATTCATTTCGAAAATGATTACAATTCATTTCAAAAACGGTGACAATTAATTTCAAAAATGATTACAATTAATTGCAAAAATAATTACAATTAATTTCAAAAATAATTACAATTAATTTCAAAAATGATTACGACTAATTTCAAAAGTATTACAATTAATTTCAAAAATATTACAATTAATTTCAAAAATGATTACAACTAATTTTAAAAATATTACAATTAATTTCAAAAATTGTGTTGTTTGTTTGTTTTACGGCTCAAAGACTACAGTGGTCATGCTGCGCCGGGACCTACTGTTTTCCGAGGAATCCGAACCTCTTAAGGCCTGGGGAACCAAACCCCGGACTACAGTGAGCAGTGCGATCTTTTATGAGATCTCTGAGTAAGCGTTCTTTTTGCACTGCTGGGAGTCGAACCCGGATTAGCCGCGCAATAGGAGAACGCGTTACCACACTGCGCCACCGCAGGGCAATTTCAAAAATAATTACAATTAATTTCAAACTGGTTACAACTAATTTAATTATGATTACTATTAATTTAATTTCAATTATAAAACTATGTAGCCTTCTCACGTTTACACCAAACTCTGATAAAACATATGGCACTTTTATCGCGATGTTAAAAGGGGAGAAAATCGCTCTCATCCTTGAAGATAGGACGAAGGAATAATGTAGACACCGAAGTTCCGACTTCGCAGCCACTTTCGTTCACAATTAAAACATAAGTTTCAATAAAATTCCGTCCAATTTTACACGTGTATTAAAAGCAAGGGGCTGTTTGTGCCATTAGTTTGCTAGCCATCGCCATAAAATACGTGCACTTGCAATTAGTTTCCGACAGGAGAACCAGCCATATAATACTTATACGAGTCGCAAGCCATTCCTGATTAAATTAGGCATTAATGGCCGTTCTTGGCGAACCAGTTTAATAAGAAAGCAGACGAGATTCGCGCGACACGAGTAAACAAACGACTCCACCAGCGTTTTCATTAGGCGGCATTGATGGATTTAATAACGGTTAATTACGGTAAATTTCAGCACGCTATTTAACGATTAATATTTCTCGAATGGACTGAATGGCGAAAGAGAACTTGTTTTGCCACTTTCATAAACTCTTGTCGGTCTGATTGAAATTTAATTGCCGCCGGCGAATGACGCATTTGCGAAATTCGTTTTGTCGTCTTAGGGAGTTGACAGTTTTTGAAATGAGATATATATTTTTTTGATTTGCGTTTCAAATTGGATGTCTGAATTGCTGTTGGGACAAGTTTTCGCCTGTGGCGGTTTTCAGTACAGTTAGAAGAAAAATAGGTTATATTGATTTTGCATTTTGGAGCAGTTGAAGGGGAAATTTTATTAAAGGATATTACAGATTGACATGAAAATTTTTTACGTTAGCTGCAGATATCCTTTTCCGGTTGTTTATTTGTTTATTTATTATTTAAGTTTCAGGCTGAGGAGTTTATTTGAAAGTTAATAAGACGTAAATAGAAATATGTATTTCGTTAGCAACTTTTCTAATTGGCAGAGGACACGCAAGATTTTAGTCAGCTAAATAAAATAAACAGACCTACAAAAATAAATAAGGAAAACTTATTAAAAAATTTATGACATTTTGAAATTATTTTAAAATTTTTATTGATATACAGGGTGCGCCAAAAGTTCGTAAAAACTTCAAAAATCATAAAATAAACGAATAATGATAAAGAAGTGCGGTTTACAAGGAAATTTTTCTAGAAAATTCGGATTTTTTAGTAGTAAAAAAAATTTACCGTATATTCCGGCGTATAACGCGTACCTATGATATCAACCCAATTTTTTTAATTGTTTAGGTATATTCTCCGTATAACGCGCACCCCTTTTCTGAAATGAAACCTGAAATGTACATGCGCGATTCTCTTATCTTTTGAAGTCATTCATTCGAAGAATTTTCCCAGGCTTTCGAACAATGGTATGCTGAATTGACAAGCGATGAGGGGAACAATATGTCTGTGGGGTAAATACTTAAATATTTGAAGGAGTAAATAATTCTGCAAACAGGGGTAAGAACGCATTTCCGAACCAAATGATTTCATGGAATTGGGAGTCAGGTGTTTTTTCTTTCTCCAATTATTTGACGCCGTGATTTTGAAAAATGTATTATATCTCACAGTCTAAATGGAACGGAAAATTATTATTTATTTATGAATCAAAGTAACAGTGAAGGTGAAGATGAAACAGAATTCGATGATGTGCCTGAAGATATAACTGAAAACGAACATGACGAACTTTTCATGTCATCCGATAATGAAAATTTTTAAATTCATAAATATGTCATTTCTTTTATATAAACAGCATTTAGGTACATGTAGAAAACTAATTTTTTTTATGCTCATCTTTTCCTAATTTTTAAATCTATTATTTTTATATCCGGCGTATAATGTGCACCCCCTAAATTTCTATCTTAATTTTTGTATTAAAAATGCGTGTTATACATCAGAATATTCGGTAATTCAAAAAATCACCTAGAAACGACGTTGACAACTCCAAAAGACAATGGGCTGCACAACTTGCGTTCTATCGACTTATTATTGCAATAATTGACCTCCAAATAGTCCTCTGATGACCTCTAAATAATGACCTCCAAAACATTGTATGACAGAACTAAGGCGAACAAGACATGTGGACATTTCTCGTCTTCAGTTGTTTCACCGTGGGAAATTTTCGCAACGCAGTGGCTTCTAATTCAACATTCAGGTAGAAGAACTTCATAAGCAACGCTTGATCTGGCAACGGTAACATTTTCTAACCATGTAGTACTCTTGGATTCGAATGAACAATCCATGTTCATCCAGGTCGTATATTACAAGCCTGCATTGCATACTTCTGTTGAATACCTTGCGTATCAGCGCCGTCTGCAGGTGACTTTTAAACTGAAATTTTTTCGGCTAAAAAACATCCAATTTTTCTAGAAATCCTTTCGTGGAAATCACACTTCTTTATCGTTATTTGTTCCTTTTTTTATGACTTTTTAAAAATTTTACGAACTTTTGACGCACCCTGTACTATGTCTAGTGTCATATTTACCAACAAATTAAGTAGGCTGAAGCCTGCGACGCAAATTTAAGACGACGGAAATTTTACGATTTTACGGTTAAATTTTTTATCCAGTTAAATTATTCATTTCTGAGACATGTTTTCTATCTATGAAAATATTGCATGATTTGTCCGTCCGTTGCACCACCTATTTAAATGAAAATAGGCGAAGAATGGGCCTATGTGTTCTCCTGCGGAAACGCTGCATTCGATAAGATTTTGTAATAAAAAAGCAATGTTTTTTATTAAACCGAGTTACTGGTTTTGTCCTGCGAATAATTTTAAGATTACAGTATTAAAATATAGTGAAGGATATTTTTATTATATTATATAAAATTTTATTTATTGTTAAGGATTTTACTATGTCCCTTTCATGCTTTTATAAAAATTTAATTTTTTCCATTTACCAACTTCTTACGTCCAAGTTTAGGTGTTATGTTCGGAGGAGTAGCAAAATATTGACAAAGAGAGAATTGCCAAGAGAGCCGTCTTAAGAGAAGCTCAAAAAGCGTCAAATTCGCGAATATCTGCGAAAAGAAAGATTTGAAACAACCATATGGGTGTCAAATAAACATTTGACAAGTGCGTCAAAATATTAGTTACACCTCTAGTTATGTTTAGTGAGACTAGGCGGCAAAATGTATGAGTGTACAGGTAGCAAAATCATAAATTCGCCTCTGTCTTTAACCCGCGAGCAGATGCGCCAATTAGAGGAACGTGAGAACGCGCGCGGGGTGCTTTGCACCCCATCTGATTATATAGCATTATTTCATTAAAAACGTCCAGTTTTACAGGGAACAATAAGTGGCATTTTCTCTTTGTCACCCTACTCCGAAAGATCGTGACTTTGAAGGCAACAGGAAAGAGTTTGGCCAGTTTCAGAAGCAAGGGTGGACTGTTCTTTTAACAAATTGTAAGTTGTGGGATGTGAAACACCCCGCGCGCCTGCTCGAGAGTCAAGTTACAAATGAGATTGTTGTGAGTTGTAAACTGAGGAGTTGGGTCTATTTTCTAATTCACTTGGATCTATTTATTAGTTTACCTAATCTAGTTCTCAATTTACTTCGACCAATTTTTCAAGTTACTTGATCTGTTTAAATCCTTAAATTCAAAATGATTTTTTCGTTTCGTACGTAATTTTGCAAATGCGATTACTATTAGTGGCATATCAATAGCGAGCGCAAAATATTTTAATATTGATAATAATAAATAAGTAAGGGGCTACAACTCTACCACTACTACTATACCCGTGTGCAGTGTGTTTTGCAGCCAGTACATGTATGGGCTGTCGTAAGGTAGAGTACTGGTAATTAGCCAAAATACAAATTCTTGATCACTTTGACCACCAAATGAGAAAAGACCGATAGTATACGTTTTACTTTATTTTAGGCACGAAAGACCTGTATATATATGTATTCTTATTATTTGTACTTATTGGGGGGCTATGTGCAGTCGGTGAAACAAAAACAAAACGAACACCTATTGCCATTTTTGCAATAATTGCTTTACAGAAAATTTAAAAGTGCCAATGTTAGCGAAGAATGAAATATAGCAATCCATGTGCATAAAACTTGCATAAGGGGCCACTTTCATATTAAAACCGGCAGCAACTTTGGAAATTCAAATGGCAACGACTGGTTTTTAGGAGACATTTGGAATCTGCAATCCAAAAAAAAAACTAATACTAAATTTCAGTTCATTTGGTTTAAGAGTTTATGAATTTTAAATATTAGAAATATTCAGCTCATAATGTAAAATATTTCATGGGATTTTCATGAATATCTCCCAAAATATCCCGAAATACTGTCATATCTCTGCAATATTTTTTACTGCGTTAAAGTTCAAACGGCCAAATAAAATTTATGATGTTCTTCATTTTTAAAATAATATCTAATTTGAATTATAAATTATAAAAAGTATAGTCGATAAAAATATGAATAGAAACATATTAACTTTCTGATGGCAATTGAAACCTTACGGTTTTTACTTACTTTAGAAAAATTTTAATGAAATCCGAGTAGTTGGTTTTTTTTTTTGGTTTTTTTTTTTATGCTTAATATTAGTTAAAGCGACGGTTTTGGGGGGCATCTCATTATTACAAAAAGTAAAAAAGAAAAGGAAAGATTATTTTATGCTTTGAAACCATTGTCGAGTGACATTTTCTTATCATCATTCAGAAGGCACATTGACAAATTTACATCAGTGAGAGAAAAAAAGAAGGAAAGTCAAGGGGATTACAACTCCTTGATTTCAACAGGTTTGAACAGAAAATTAGATTCCCGACCTACAAGTTAATTTTTATTATCCCCGTGGATGTTTTATAGAATATCTCGAGTTTTATTAGTCAGAATGACGCCAAAATTTTGGATTAGCCCAATTAAATAGTCTAAAATCCGATTATGATGCCAAATTTAAGTGCTGCCATTGGAATTTTCACAGTTGCTGCCAGTTTAAATATGAAGACGGTCCCTTATGGAAATTTTATGCACATGAATTGGCAGATTTCATTGTTTGCTATCAATTGGCACCTTGAATTTTCTCTAGCATAATTACTGCGCTCATGGAAACGGGTGTTCGGAGTTTTGTTTCCCCGGCTGTTCCTCCATTGCCTGTCTGCGTACACCCATACATAGTACATGAAATGGCGAATGAAGTTTTACCAGACGTTTATCCTTCTAGACCTAAAATGATAGCTTTTACGGAGTCTTAGTAAAACCAAAGTAATTACTATACCCACAACAAACTATAATAACAATATAACTCTTCTTTACAAAGATTAATTACAGAGGAAGTTAGACAATTTTGATTATTATAAATGGCGATTTTTATTCGTTCGTTTGTTTGTGCGCAGAGTGATGATTTAAAAAAGTTGTTCGCAAGTGCGGTACTGTATTTCCTTAAGAGGTATGACGAAGCCATGGTGATGATACACCGCTCCTACCCTCCAATGCGATGAGGAATGAATGAAGAATCGGGTCATGGATGAGTTCCAAGCACCGAAAAAAAGGCAGAGCGAACCTGATGAAGTTTGATGAAGGGAAGGAAACGATGAAGGATGAGGATGCAGATGGTCTTGGAATAACCAAGCCGAACACGCAGGACACCGGGAGGCACACCAGCAGGAACGAGCGGACGCACAGAAGGCGAAAAGGTACCGCATGGCAGGCGAAGGACATCAACAGCCGAAACAACAGAAGCACCATTAACGACAACAAGGACGAACACGAGACAGAAAAGATGAACAGAGGCGGGAACGGACTTCGGAATGAAAACACACTGCCGAAACTCTGATGCATTCTTTGGAAGCAGAGACATGGCCAGTACAAGCGTTGGGGAATAAAGTGCGGGAGAGTGGGGCAGAAAAAGGCGATTAAACCAATTAAAACCGATCCATCGATGCTAGGCAAAACCTCGGGCTGTCACCAGAGCAATAATCTTGGAGAAGAGACAAAGAAGGGGGCAAAGAATAAAAATTGAAGTCGAAAAGGAAGGAAAAGAAAGAGCAATCTGCCGAGCGTCCACTCCCTACGAGGAAAAGAGCCGAAATCGACGATTTTTATTAATTTCAACCAAGAGCATGGCAATGTAAAAGTTAATGGTGAGGCGGGCTCAAGCGGCTTGAAAAAGGTAAAGTGATTTGAGGGCAAGGACAGCAATGTAATTTTTTATCTAGTGGGGGAAGGAAGATTGAGCCCCCTTTTTAAACGCTTTACGTTTTAAACTTTTTTTCGAAAAGTGGAACTCCAACAGTTCAACTTTTCGAAAGTTGTGAACGCCAAAAAAATTTTTTTTTATTTATACAAGTCGAACACTATGCAAATTAAATGAAGCAACAATTTTTGTCAACGTTTCTTAGGCGTAGTAATATTAATATTATATATATATATAACGTTA
>QLNU02015270.1:34154823-34175892 GCA_006491805.2 Dysdera silvatica
CATGAATAGTTATTTTAAAAACAGTTATCAAATCTGGTGTATTTTGCCACTGATTTTAGTGCTTCAAAACACGCATTTCTCTTTAAGCCACGTTTTGACCTCTTCACTCCATCCGTAATTCATCAGGACACTTGAGGAGCTCCCCTTCTCGAATTTTATTGCCGTTTTTCAATGAACCAGTAAACAAACTTCTGTCAGTAAATAAGATTTTTGTAAAATATTTACATGCTATCTAGGGAAGTGCACCAAGTGGAGGTCACCAATTTTGACAAAAGTGGTGTCATTCGAAAGACCTTACGGCGGGGAGCAAAAAAAAAATCAAAGTGAATGTCCGTCGAAACCCAACCATTTTCGAGATATGGACGAATTTCAGCAATAAAAGACTATAAAAACAGTGGTTAAGCTAATCGAGACCCCCCAATAATCGCCCTGAAAGTTAAGATGTATATGGAGAACGATTTAGGTTAGTTAATAAGCTCATATTTTGTGCTTAATCACAGACACTAATGAGAACTTTTTTACATATAATTGCATCATTTGTTTTTCACCCATTAAAGGGATTCACATAGATTCCTCGAATATATACCAAAAGTCGCCACTACGCGCTACTGCCCTTGTGTACGGCTATGGAGAAAGATAAAATCTAGCCCCTAAATGTTTCTACTCCTGTTTATAGCTATGTATACAGGCGAAGTATCGTGTAAGGACACCTTTCGAAAAATCGCGATTTTTTTAAGATTAGACTAATACTTCCCAAATTATTGCGCGTGTGCCGATTTTTAGGGTGAGGCGAAACATTTTTTAAGTATGTATATTTTTCCAGAAACGTTTTTTAAAAATTGAAAATGGATTTTAAAAAAATTGTGTTTTCTATGGAACCTAAGCATGTATCCAAAATTTTTCCTTCGGAGGGTAGGCCTATCCCCTAGATGCGTCCCTGGTTATAACTAGGTGGGGCACGAAAGATTGACATTCTAAAAAAAGGGTGGTCGCGGATTCAAAAGTTTGGGAATCACTGGATTAGGCCGAAAGTTGCCCCTACACGGTACTTCCCCTGTGTGCATGGTTCTATGTTTATTTGCGGTTTTACGGCTCAAGGACCACAATGATCATGCTGCATCGGGACCTATTGTTTTTCGAGGAATCCGAACCTCTGGACCTACAAATTTCCGAGGAATCCAAACCTCTTAAGGCCTAGGGAACCAAACCCCAGACTACAGTGAGCAGTGTGATCTTTATGAGATCTCTGAGAAAGCGTTCTTTGCACCGTTGGGAGTCGAACCCGAGTTAAAGGCGCACTAGGCGAACGCGTTACCACACTGCGCCACCTCAAGACCACATGGATCTATACAAAGGCAGTATTTATAGGAAGAAATTCATCCATATCTCGAAAACTATTGAGTTGCAATAGGTAATTGTATGGACTTTATAACTCCCCGCTAAGACCTTTAGAATGACGCCACTTCTGTTAAAATTGGCGACTCACGCTTGATGCACTTCCCTAGTAAGTATGAACAAAAACAGAAAACGACAGGGAAACCGAGAGCCAAGGCGGGCCCCAGGGATCACTTCGACCGGGCCCCATGAGCCCTTCCCTGAGCAGTGGCATAGATATTTTTTTTCACTTGTGGTCCGCCCCCCACATAGGTCCCCTTCGCCAAACGGGTCACTAGACTTCATCTGGCTGCAGCCCCTTCTGCCCCTCTCTCGTCGGCCCAGGAAAATGGATGCATCACTATTATGTATGGATGGTTTTAGTAAAAATTAAGTGCTGAGGCAGTAAGATCATCTTTATTATTATTATCAAATCATGTCCATCGTAAAAATAGCATCATTCTCGTGTTCCAGCAGGTTAGGGTGAAGAGGTAAGTTTTGAAGGAATGCAGCAATTCCATGTAGTTGAAAATAATATTTTATTTAATGCTTTAAATATTAAGATTAGTTAATTAACATGCAGAAAGGTAATTAAATTGCAATGCAACGTTAAACGAATTTAGTATGCCTTTTTAGCGGAGCTTCTGAGAATGCGCGCACTTCGATGGCAGACGGAAGACTGATTATTATTTTAGAATTCATAACGCAGTTACGTACTGTTGCCAAATACAAAAAGTGAAATTATAATTATACAATATATGTTGCCAGATACGAAAAATGAAATTTGGTACAATATTTGGAAACCATGAAATACAAGGAAAGAATTTGACATGTTGCCAATTTTAGAAATTGAACATATTAAGTTTGCGTTCTTGAAATCCTTAGTGGCAACAACTGGAGAAGCCTGCGAAGTGAAAACGTGATATCTATTGTGGAAGCCCATCGTACTCCCGTTCATACTGAGCGTCCTCGATTCGACTCCTAACAGTTTTAAACAGTGCCTCTTTTACTTCTTTGCAAAAAAAAAAAACCTCTGGTTTGAGCCAAAACGTGGATATCGAAATTGTTATCAGTTTTAATCCTCATGGGGGGGAGTAAAATTACAAAAACATGCCCGGTGGCTTTATGTGTTGCCCTATTGGCTATTATGTTAACCCTGGGGAGGGAAATAATATCCTACAAACAATATTATGTATTCCAGCATCCCTGGAAGGTCCGAAACATTCTCAATTCGAAGTATTTTGGACCGGACGAGCAAAACTTGTATACTGTTTTATATTTTTACTATAGTGTTAATAATTAGAAGAAGCGAAATTTAATAAATATTCGTGTATGTTGACTGTAATATATTACATATTATAATTTATAGTGGCTACAAATTTGCCAATTATTGTTTCGATTTATGGTTTAAAAATTTGTTTCGCGCTCATGCTCTGCTGAAAACACCCGTCTGGTCACAGGAGCTTAAATGACTTTGAGCTCAGTCAAACCCAAGGGAACTGTGTGACCATTCGAAAGCACCACATGCTGGTCCCTATGTGGAATTTCCGTAACCTACTATCATGCTTTATTCTCTTTGAACAAACGGCTGACAAATCTCCTTCCTGTAATACAATAGTATTACCTAATTCAACCTACTTTTTTATTGTTACGCCTACGTTGTTGAACAGCTAAGATATGATGACTACTCATTTTCTTTACTCACTTTGCGAACTTCTCACTTCTTCCTCACTGGGAATACATTGCTACTGCCTTCCTATATGGACTCACACAACACACGAAACAATTGCTTTATTTTCAGCTTAAGTTTATCATTTTATCCCGAATCTGCGTTGCCTCCACGCACATTCATATAGACATTCAATTATACTATAATTTTTGCCACCCACGTTTTAATTACAGCTCAAACTAGAGCTTATGTAATTTTGGAGAAAAAGAGACGCTTTCCCCATCCTGGATTCGAACCAGGGTCCCTCCGTTTAGCCCGGAGTGTCTTGGACCGCTAGACGAATGAGGACAGGAAACAACGCTCTCTTTCTCCGTATGTAAAGATGTTAAGGTATTATTACCCTCCGCAGGGATAACACAATTGCCAAATATGGTCAACACAAGAAAGCCTCCGGGGCGAGATTTTTGTGAGTTTTCGTGGGGGAAATTTATTATACTATAATTTTTGCCACCCACGTATTAATTACAAAAAGTATAGTGTCTTCCTAGCATCCTGAAATCCTTAGCTCATATTAATGATGTCTGAGCCTCTACTCTTTATCATTTCTCCTAATGCTTAAATTTAGAAGTCCAGAAAGGTGCCCATTTTTCAATTTTTTCCTCTTGTTTTCAGGAAATAAATGGCTGTCTATTTCCTGGGAAGGGCTGTCCCTTTGCTGTCATTGCCGAAGCAGCATTTTGACATAAATATATAAACCAGAATGGCATAAGGGTCGCAAAAGCTTTCAGACCTAATGAAGATATTTTTTAAGGACATTGGATATAATTTTTCGACGATTTTCTACCAACAATCTGAAAATCCCATTTGACATTACGTCAATAAAATTTTCTTGACAGCAGTTTGGAACATAATATTCCATGGGAAACTTTTCCATCTAAAAGTTTATATCCTATCATTTTATATTCACTCAATAAAACCAAAAATCTCAGAATTATCATTTCCTAATCTTTCTGAAGAATAGTTAGGTATTGTTTACGTGAAAGAGACATTTCTGAGCTGAATGTTCATTATCATAAAGTTTTTCCGTTATATTTTTAGGATTCCTTTCCAAGAGAAAATTTGTTTTTAATAAAAAATTTCCAACTCTTCTAACAATTTTTAATAATAGTTGATTTAACATTTAACATATGTTGCCTGGATAAGTCAATGAATGAACGATGAACTACCCAACAACATGTTTAAAATTAAAAAATTAACACATATAATTAAATAATTAAGTTAGTGAGTCCGCCGTTTGTAATTGTTTTGGCAGAAATGCTTTCTGTTATATCTTCTTCAGAACGCATTGTGAGACTGATCTGTTTCCACACAATCGGAAACCTTAGCCTTTCTAATGTTTCCGATAGACCAGTGTTTCCCAACCTTTTTCAAGTCGCGACCCCCTCTGTCCGCCGCCGCCACATTTGCATAATAAAAGCATTTTTAACAGAGTAAAGAAAACACATTAAATATAAAAATATATTACTAAATATTAATTATATAAATTAATGTATATTATAGATATGAAGTTAACAACCGTTAGTAGAATATTGCAATGTAGCCATGTTGAAATATAAAAGCGTTGGAAACATTTGGTATGACATTCCTTATAAAAATAATTGCAACTAAAAATAGTTGTGGCGACTCCCAAGAAATCAGTTCGCAAGAGGGTCGCGACCGCCAGTTTGGGAGCGATAAACGCTAATGTTTCCAACGAAATGACAAAGAATCTGAGTTTGTTCTGCGTTTATGTTAATTTCGGTTTCAATGGTAAGCATTAGGCTCCCGTGCTTAATTCTTTCGCTCTTACTTTTCACGCCAGAAAAGTTTTCCATGAGCCAATGCCGGAGTAAGGCTTTGATGGGGCCCTAGAACGAAAGATTAAAATGGGCCCTGAAGAAGGTCCCTCGTCTAACCGCAGGGGTCCCTGTAAAAACTTTAAAAAAAAATAATTGTCTTTTTAGTGAAGTTCCAACCTTGCCGTGGAACCATCTGATATTATAAATTACAGGCAGATTCAAAGTAAAAGTCCAATAGAAAATAAAAAACACTCATTTTTCTGA
The DNA here is from genome assembly GCA_006491805.2 of Dysdera silvatica. Taxonomy (NCBI): domain Eukaryota; kingdom Metazoa; phylum Arthropoda; class Arachnida; order Araneae; family Dysderidae; genus Dysdera; species Dysdera silvatica. Next base: position 34,159,969 of record QLNU02015270.1, read on the forward strand.
TAGTAGGGGCCCGTAGGTTCCCAAAGCTCGTGCATATATGTTATATATTATCTGCAGCCATCTGAAATAAATGCATAGAAGGCCCAACACTGAAATCGTAACCTTTACATAGCTGAGAACCTTCATGTGATATGAGAAATGATCTCACTATGGATATACAAATATAGAAATGTGCAAAAGTTTCGGGCTAACATTATGATTAAAATAACGTTGAATTTAAATAATACCAGGCCCTTTGGGTCCCTAAATTCGTATGTCGCTAGTCCCGGGCCTGTGCGCGAATCTGACACTGCCATGGACAGTTCGACCGACTAACGTACGTGTAACACAAATATGAAAGAGGACACAGAAATGCAACACATCGTGAAGCTTCTATATAGAATCAATGGCGCAGACAGCCAACTACAGCCCTCAGGCTTACTTCGACGCCTCCACCCCTGGACAGTGTTATATATTTTATATGTTAGATATTTATATGTTAGATAGGTATATGTTAGATATTTTTTTTCTTTTTGGGGGAGGGGGTTGAACCCCGGAATGAACAAAAAGTATGAAATAACAACGCATCTTTTTATACTTGCTTTTTATTTAATTATTTTACAAGCTCACTTCATATATGTACTGGCACGTAAGAACGTAGCCATGACGATTCTCGTGGGGGGCGGGGGCATTTTTTTTTTTTTTTCATTTTTAAATAAAAGAGCAAGAATATCGTATCAAAAATATTTTGTGGGAAGGGCCTGCCCCTCCAACCACAAGTCCTTGCCAGCTCGGGCCTCTAGACTGTATCAGAGCCCCTGTGGTACAGCCCCTATTCCCATCGGCCCTGTATAAAACTCTCAGGATATGCGACACCTGCATAAATACGTTGCATGGTTACACATACAGTGAGCAATATTTAAGTTGCATGCACTGAATTACTACAGGAATATTTCGATTCTAATACACACTTTAGAAATAGGAGAAAGCAGAAAACGTAATTAATGTTAAAAGACTGTTTTACTTTCATCCTAACCATGAATGTATGGAAATTATAATACGACTATTTGCAGAAAGAAATCTAGTTGGATACGATTCCACATCCATTAATTGTCTGTCAAGTGCTCTAACGTATAGCTTAATGATTAGAGCACTGGACCGGCGATCAATAAGGTGCGGGATCGTGTCCCACGAATGTTTGCGAAAATTCCTTTCTTTCTGCGAGTCTTTGTACTAGTATATTAAGAGACTCTTCTGGAGGAGTAAGCATGAAAAATGGAAAGAGGGGTCGCTTTTTTACAGAAATACAGATGTCATTTACGGATAATAATAATAGTTTTATTCAACTCGATATACAATATTTCGTGATACATAGCTTGAGCAGTATAAAAGTTATAGAAATGTAAGAGAAGATCTATATTAAATTATTTTAGGCTTTGGGTTAGAAATGGAAGAGAATATAAAGCGGAAGCTTGTTCCGAGATTCTCCTCCAGAATGCGGTGATGTTGACAGAAGAAAAGATAGATTTTTATGGTTTTGAATTATGCTTATTTTAAAGAGTTCAGTTGTTGTATATCTTTAGCAGAGGGACGTGGAAAACTTGTAATAACTTAAGAACGGTGACTAATATTCAATGTTCGATTAGAAAACTTCCCTTTTTTTGGAAAAGAATATGTGCACTGATTTCGATTTAGTTAACATTACCAACAATAAGCGATACACGTTTAGAGTGGAAAAGAATTAGAGCTGCCTTTACCTATTAGCAAAGGATAGTTCATGCTCAACTAACTTCTTATAAGCTGTAGTAACATGGCTGAAGAAAGATATAATGTAAAATAAACATATGAGAGGTATTCCCAAAAGAATTAATCTAGTTACGGATTAATAAAGGCTTATACACATAATTAAAAGACAATGCATATCATTCGTACGGCTTATACATACAATTGATAAGAATTGTTATCCATACGATTAATAAAAATTGTACATCCGATTAATAAAAATTGTTTTACATACGATTAGTAAAGTTTATTATGTGTATGATTAATGTGTTGTTATCCATATTATCTATACTATTAATGGGGATTAGCTATACAATTCATAAGAATTATTATCTACATTTTATAACTGTTATCCAAACATTAATTACTAATAAGGATTTTTATCCATGTGATTAATGATTAATAAGGATTTTTATCCATATGATTAATGATTAATAAGGTATATGATTAATAAGATATATGATTAATGATTAATATCCATGAGTTTAAGGATTAAAATGTATTTTAACCCATGTGATTAACGGTTTAGGATTTTTATCTATGTGATTAATGATTTTCATCCATGTGATTAATAAAAATTTATAAAATTGCATCGTCATGTTATATATATAAAATCTGTTTAATTTCACTGCAGAGCTGAGAAAAAGATAAAATAACGATACCATTTTAATGATTAAGATATATTTTGTATCGATAGCAGTTTTTGGACTAACTTCCCAGATAGCATAAAAACGACTCGAGGACGTCGTCTGGACGTCCGACGCGGACATCAACGTCCCCAGGACATTCAAAATACACTGTCCGATATCCGTGGGACGTCATGCGGTGATCCATGTGCATGCGTGAAGTACGTCCTTTGAGGGTCCTGAGGATGTCCGCGGAGAACATATTTCGGAGGATTTTAGGACAAAAACTGGAATTCCTTTTAGCATGTTTTAAGACTTGTTACTGCGGATTTTAGGACGAAATTTTGGTTTACTATTAGGACTGTTTAAAGACATGTTTTGGATATTTATAGGACAATAGTTCAATTTCCTTTTAGAGCGTATAAAGGACCTTCTCTTATTTTCGGGACGTGTTACTGTAGTATTTAAGGCAAAATTTGGATTTATTTTTATGGTGGTTTAGGGACATTATTTGGATCTTTTCAGGACGTGTATCAGTGGTTTTTAGAACAAAAGTTGGATTACCTTCTGGGACGTTTTAAGGACATTATTTTGATATTTTCAGGACGTGTTATGCAGTTATTGGGATAAATTGGATTTTCTTTTAGGATGTTTAGGGATCTTTTGCGGCTGTGCATGGGACGAAAATAGCGTTAACCCTAATTATTATCGTAGACATAGGTTTCTTGAGGTCAATGTTCGCCTGAATATATATGTAAAACTATTTCCTTCACCACTTAATTTCATTGATAATATTTATAACAATGAACTTTTAAATTATTTACCTGAAGTTTGTTTGCCAAACATTTTTTAGTAAACCTATAATTTGCTCTCTTTCAGTCTGACAACTTCCTTCACATTTTCACCCTCCCCCTTAAGAGGCGGAATCATATTTACTATAAATTACTTGCATATAATCTCAAAAGAATCATATTTTTCATCAAAATCCACACTTCAGGGTTTGTAACATGTTAATGGAAAATGTAATACGTTAAATTTCACTTTTATTTCTCTTCCTATAATTTTGATATATATAAGCAACAGAAGTTATTTTGTAATATCTTTTAACTACGAACTATTTCCCTGATTACAAAAGCATCGGGGGGCATAAAAACACAGCTAAATAAATAGTTTCATGTACTAACAATACGTACTCACAAACGTTCAAAATTTCACATACTTACAAACTAGCAAACTTTTCAGTTAAGTCTTTTTAAAAAATCACATTTATATTTAAATTCCCTGATTAATTTCAACTCTTTGACAAATACCCTAATAATTCCGGGAATACCAAATTCCCTGATTTTTCCAATCTGTGGACACCCTGATGCAACCATTACTCGTTTATAGAAACTTTCGCGTCAACAAATCGTAACATTCCATCACTATATTTCACTTAAACAATTGTCATCGCAATTCATCAATAAATCTTTCAAGTCAAGTTAATTCATAAAAACCAAATTTAAAAATTGACAAAAGTAATCACAAATTGTAACTAAAATTCGCAATAACAAATCTTTTCTATTTTCAAGTATACCATCCAGACTTCAACAAGAAACCAGCCAGCACGCGGTAAGAATAAAATCTTCCAGCGTTGTACTGAGTAGGGCTGATAATTAATGTTTACTGAAACGGAACAGACTAATGCTGAAATTCTTTCATAAGAGCATAGACGTTATTGAGAAAATTTTAAATTTAACGAAAACTATAGATCATATCACTCTTGTATCATCAACAAGCGGCAGGAGAGAAATATAGCTTTCTTGCACCCGAAAGCTCTTCTGGCGGGTGCTACAGGATTAGAGCTTTTCCGCCGAGAGCTAAAAGTTTATTTCTCTATTTCAAGCACAAAATTACAAATTTTGTCTCTTCATCACAAAGAATAAACTATCTTTCACAAAAACGATTTCTTACCGTTATACTTCAAAAAACTTTCAGTCCAAATAGATTTATCAAAATAAAATCATTTTCTGTATAACGCAAAAGTTCGATCACTAAATTTTACGAATCCGATAACTAATCGTCAATCTTTCCATTCAAACAAATTTATAGAATTTAAATGAAATCTTAATGGCAAAAGTCGAAGTACAAATGAAGTTCAAAATAAATTCTGAAAGAAAAGGACTAGACCACAAGTATCAAGTTGTCGCAACTCAAAAAAACCGGCCAGCACACTGAACGAAGACTTTTCAAGAAATGTTTGAATTGAGACGTTTAGCTGTAAGTACTGTGCATTAGCGCTCAGTTGGCGCGTGATACCGTTAGCAGACAGGTTAGTCCATTGCAGTTTAGGGAAGGCCGTCTTGGAGGAACTGGTTTTTCTGGCGCGAAAAACCAGTTTCGGCAAGACGCCCTTCCCTAAACTGCAATGGACTAACCCGTCTGCTAACGGTATCACACGCCAACTGAGTGCAAACGCACAATACTTTTAATGTCACACAATTAGTCTATAATATTCTTCTCTAAGAGTATCAATCGTACTTTGTACTCACAGTATTATTTTTTCTTCAATAATTATCGCTTAAAGTACAAAATTCTTTCTTTTTGATCAATCGTACTTACAATCACTATCTTTCTAAGGACTTAATTAATCAAATACCTTTCAGTGCAAATAAATTTATAATAAAAACCACTTTCTGAATAACTCAAAAATTCAATCACTATATTATACAACAGCGATTACTTATCGTCAATCTTTTCATTTAAATAAATTTATAAAATTGAAATGAAATAAAAACGGCAATAAGCAAAGCACAGACGAAGATCAAAATAAATTCTCAAAGCTCAAAGAAAAAATCAAGACCTCAAGTATCAAAATGTCGCAACTCAAAAAACGTCCAGCACATTATATGAAACTCTACAAGAAGTGTTCAAATTGAGACACTTAGCTTTTCATATTTTTAAATCATCCAATTAATCGTAAATACTTTTTCTCAATAAGCATAGCAATCATAATTTGTACTCACAGTATTATTTATTTTCTACAAGAGAAATCATCGTTTAAAACACTAAAATCTTTCTCTTTTAATCAATCGTACTTTGTAATCACTACGTTTCTAATATTCTCTAAACGTATTTCAATCGTACTTTGCATATTCACAGTATTAATTTATTCTTCAATAGTCATCGTTGAAAACACTAAATTCTTTCACTTTAAATCAATAGCACTTTGTAATCACCATATTTCTATGACTTTGATTTCTTCGAAAAAAACAATAAGTTCTTTAGAAACGTCAAATTAATTATACTGACTTCGAAACTTCATAGTTAATATCAAAATTTAGCAGAATAAAATCATGCGAATTAAAGCTGTTCTATTTCCAAAACATCCATCCATGCTACAAAGACTAACTGGCAGGTTTAAAACACCATCCAGCACGCGATAAGCATTCGATCTTCCAGCGCTGCATTTAGTAGGACGACAAATAGCTTTAAGAGAACCAAGACAAATTAAAAACGAAATTACTTTCATAAAATGATAATCGTTCTTGAAAAATTAAATACTTAATAAAATAAATTAAACGAACTCTCGTGTCATTGACCGTGCGATAGGAAAGCACATCTATCGTGTCATGCCTCAACGAGTTCCAGAAATATACCTGTTTACCTCAAGAGGCATGAAGTAGTAAATTTCTGTTGCCACTCTAAATAAGAAAAAGTTGGGAAGTAGTAATTGCCAAGCAAATCGCGATGGCCCAGTGGTCAAGCTACTAACTTTGAAAAAAATGTGGTTTAACGAACAGGTTAAAAAACATTTATTTTCTTGCAAAGTCAACATATACGAGTTTATAAGTTTCGAAAAACAATACAAATAAAACAATATAAATATGTAGTTAGAAAAACTGAAAACGCACTTTACTTTCTAGAAAAGAAGGCACTATGAAATATGTAATTGTTTTAGCTACCAGACACTAATTTTACAGTGTCAACTTTAACCTCTATTTGCCTTAATTCTTACACACAAAAAAATAAAACTAAGTATAAAAAACTAATGATGTATAAAAACGTAATTATTGATGAAAACCAGTGACTTATAAAAAGAACTAAATAACCGATAAAACAAACAAGTCGCATATAGCGAACGGAGTACCAGCTGAAACGAATTAAAAAATGCCTTCTTGTGTGTTTATATTTTACTTTATCTCACTTATAATTTAGTTATTTTTTCCTTTCTTTTTGAAGGTGGGGGAATTACGCATACCAATGGAGGAGTCGTCATTATTTTCCTAAAATATTCGGCGTGTTTTAGATTTCCTCGCCCCGTGGGTTGGGGATTATATATTTCACTCCCCGTACTCTCCTGATCGTCGAAAAAAGCTACTAAGGACGGAATAACCACCGGTATAATTATACCTGTATAAGTGGCTCCCCTCATCACAATGCCGGATTCATTTATGGTCTCTAAGTCAAAAGGATATAATGATATATAGATATATATATATAATTTTGCGCGACATCCTACGGACCATAGGCGTACGCAGAAAGTTCGTAAGGGGGCTACTCAATAGGGGGGGGGTTACAATGCTACAATTCACATATTCCTATGCAAAATTTTATTTCAATGGGGGGTTAAAACTTCTATTAACATACCCCTGAGTACGCCAATGCTAGGGGTGTCCGAAAAGAACATTATACGGATATTCCAATATCCTACGAACGTCCGAAATGTCCGCATTGTGCTACATCCTAAGGGTGTCCGACATGCATATCCTAGGGACGTCGGAAATGAACATCCTACGGACGTTCCAAGACGGACGTCCTACCAAAACCCGAAATGAATATCCCACGGACGTACCAAAGCGGACGTCCTACGAACGTCCGAAATATGTCCGAATTGTGCTACATCCTAGAGGCGACCGAAATAAACGTCCTAGGGACGTCGGAAATAAACATCCTACGGACGTTCCAAAACGAACGTCCTGTTGACTTCCGAAATCTGTTCGCATTGCGTGTGGACAAAGTATGGACATAAGGGACCAAAAAAGGACGTTCTGGGAACGTTTTGTGCTATCTGGGTTGTTCCATGAAGTACTCTTAGTTTTAAAAAATTTAATTAAAGTACTATTTCTCCATCATTTTTTTTTCCACTCTTTAATTTTTTATCGTCTGCTTGGATTTTATTTGTTCGTCTAGAATTGGCAACAGGGATGACGATGGAAATTATAAAAGAGCCCTTTCTCAAAATGGCTGCTGTGCCTCGATGTCTAGAAGTCGAAAGCTTAATAGATTCACATCTGCTGGATATCATTTCCGCATCGAATTTTATCTCCTTTATTTACATTAATGAGGCCATTCCCTAACAGATATCCAGAAGTAAAACAAAAGATCGAAATTTTAGTCCATCCGTAAACCTCCAGGTGGCGTTCCCATTCAAAGAATAAATCCGCGGTATATTAGCAAATATTACTACAGAAGTGATGGGTGTTTTATTCTAATACTAATTCATTGTGGGAGCTTCCTTAATCAGAATTTATTAATAAATTATATGATATTTAATAGTGGCTATAATGTTAAAGTGATGTGGCAATTAAATTTAACCACCACAGGATGAGAACAAACAACATTGCTTTTTATGTTTCAATGCTTAGAGGTCATGGTCAATTAAAAACACCAATTCCTCTCAGGTTTTAAGAACTACTTTGTTTTTATGATCGCATTGAGTTACTGTATGCATCCTACCAATCAGTTAAAAGGTTCAGTCCTTTTAAGATATAGCAAAACCGCCTTAATCGATTCTTAAGCACAGATCAAAAGATCGATAAAATGTTTATCTTTTAATCGACTGAAGATCATCATGTGATTTTCAAGATGTACAATAATAACTGTCATTATATTATTTTTCTGAATACTTGTAGATTTTCTTGTTTTATTTTATAATAATAATAATATTCTGTTGATTTACTTTTACTAGCATTGCCAAAACCATCCGTCATCTCTCTCTTTCTCTCTCTCTCTCTCTAAATTAGCATAAGTTCAATCAATCAATCAAAGGTTTATAAGTTAAATTGGATTTTAAGTTTCTTAAATCTTAGTTAAATTGGATTTTTAAGTTTCTTAAACCTTAGCAGTTAAATTGGATTTTAAGTTTCTTAAATCTTGATTAGGAGTGGATTTTAAGTTTCTTAAATCTTGGTTAAATTGGATTTTAAGTTTCTTAAATCTTAGTTAAATTGGATTTTAAGTTTCTTAAATCTCTTAGTTAAATTAGTTGTTCTGATAATTGTTAAACAAGTGGATTTTAAGTTTCTTAAATCATTGTTAAATTGGGTTTTAAGTTTCTTAAATCTTGGATTAAATTGGATTTTAAGTTTCTTAAATCTTAGTTAAATTGGATTTTAAGTTTCTTAAATCTTAGTTAAATTGGATTTTAAGTTTCTTAAATCTTAGTTAAATTGGATTTTAAGTTCCTTAAATCTTAGTTAAATTGGGTTTTAAGTTTCTGCACTTCGGTCTGTCGTTGTTCCAATAATTTCATCATTTTCATAATCTCAATTCATAAAAATAACTACATTCTGAATCAAACACCTAAATGAATATTTGCTTCAGTTCAGTTAATTCCTAAAACCACCCACACACATATACACAAATATTCTCAGGGCCTATTAGAGGGGGCAGGAGGGGCTGCTGCTGCGGGCCTCGTAATATTAGAGGCCTCAGCTTAGTAACTTAATATATATTAGACATGTATGCATATCAATTTTGAAGGGCCTCTAAAATATTATCTGCCCCAGCTCCTCTCATTTTCTCTGAAAGGCCTTCAATGTGCATATGCTCAACAAATTCCTGAACAACAGTGGCATACATTCCGGGGCTCTAGGTAGTCTCAGATGGTCCAACTAATTTTATGCTTTTTACCAATTTTTCTTAACTGTTTCTCTTATAAATTATTCTTTAAGACATGTATCTGTGCATACTGTTGAACTATTTATTAAAAAATCTATTAATAAATAGTTTCAAATGAAAATAAATGATGAATCGCTGAAGGTAACCTACTGTCTAAAGTTAAGCTACGTCACTTTTAAACGAATATATTAACGAATTGCTTCATAGTCACTCTCAAACTAAACTCGTGAGCGAATTTTAATCAATCCTTGAACGAACATCTTGAATCAAATTTTAAACACATATTCACAATTGATTCCCAACGAGAAAACGCTCAACCTTAATGCTTAATGCTTTTTATAACAAATGTAAGACAAAAACCCTGAAATACATTCAACTGCGAGCTTCGATTGATTCGAATAGCTATGGGTCAAGAATATCAAAAAGCGACTTTCTATGGAAGCTGTAACAAAGGAAAAAGAAGCCTCCAACTTTTCTAATTTCCTCGGTAAGTTCCGAGGAAATTAGAGAAATACTAAATTCCGTGGACTCTGAGGAAGAATTCTTTTGTTGTCATACAGTGACAATAGAAGTGAAGTGTTAAGAGATACATATACGTTCGATCGAGTACATCAAGTACATATATATATTCGATCAATTCTTTGGCAAGTGTTCTTAATCAATTCTTTGGCAAATGTTCTTAATCAATTCTTAGTCGGACATCTTAATAAATTTTTAAGTCCATTGACGTGAATATTTCTCATGATAACCGATGATTGATGTGGCAATATGAGATAATAAATTACTCAAAGAAAATAATTATTTCTGGTGAGACTCGAACCCACAACCTCTTAATAACCGGTAAGTGCTCTTACCCACTGAGCTACAGGCGTCGATCAACTCCACTCAGGGAGTGCCGAAACATCATTCTTTTATCCATTTATCGTCTAACATTACCACATCATCGGCTGTGATGATAAATTTTAACTTTAATAAACATCAACGCTAGCCTCGTCTGTCGGACGATTGGCTTCTTTGGCTTGTTGCTTTTGTTTAAAAATTAGTCAAAGGACTGTTCCATTATTTGCGAACTTGTGCGCAGTGTAGTTGGACAATCTCTCGATCAATTCTTAAATTCACACATCTTCAATCAATTTATAAATTAATATATCTTCGACCACTTCTTAAATTGCTGTATTTTGAATTAATTGTTATATTCGTGTGCTTTCAATCAATTCCTAAACAAATACCCTAAACCAAATCTTAAATACATCGCCAATCAAACCTTGTGGAGATTTGTCTTTAATAATAATAAATCATGGTAATAAATCAGCCGATACTTCAGCAGATATATGTTCAACCAAATTTGAGGCTAATGTCCTCGGCCCAGTCTTCAACAAATACAGTAGCACCCATATATAACGAGCCAAGACCGTAGCCAAGATTTAATTTCAAGGGGGGGTTCAAAAATTTTTACAGCATGTATCGATACAATTACAGCATGCAAGTCCGTAGCCAAGTCCCATTAAAAATTTAATTTCGGGGGGAACCGGTCCCTAAGATCGCCCTCTCTGGATACGGGCATGTAACGTGCCCGCATTCAACGAATTTCCGAATTTGACGAGAAAGATATGAATTTTATTAGATGCGATAACTAAGTGCAATGCAACTTAATCACTTTCAGCGAACAGGACTTTTGCAAACCCATTATTTAGTGAGTAAAAAATGGCGAGTTTTTTAAACAAAGTATATAAAATTCGAAAGGTAATGGTTGAAAGTCTAAAATTAAAAAAGTATATATCAGTGATCGAGGATATGTGTTTAACTGAACTCGGCCAAAATTTGCTCCCTCTGTTTCAAGAAACTTACGAAACAAAAATTCCAGCGCAAAGTTCCAAAACTTGAAACCGGAGAATTTCTCAGAACCCTCGTCCCTTTCAGAATACATAATAAAGAGTTCACAATGGGCTTTTTTTTTTAGGTAATAGATTACATTGGCTATGTGTTTAATGCGTTAATATTTAACGATGGAAATTTTTAATGAATATAGAAATTGCAAAACCAAATAAACAACGGATTTTTTAACAGTTTCAAATAGAGTTTAGCCTAACAATTATTACTAACGTAAGTTACTTTATATCATGATTTTTTATTTTGTTTATTGTACTAAAATTCTAGTGGTAATATAACAAATTGTTCATGAACCTGTAAGAAGAGAGAGAGAGAGAGAATCTTTAAGACCTACAATTCAAAGATATGCATATTACATGCACCTGTGTTACGGAATTTATATTCAAAAAAGTTTGGAATTTTAGATTCCAAAACGGATATAGTGAACATATTGGTTCAAAGTCTTCGTTATATACGGGTCCTACTGTATATCTTCAACCAGTTTGGGCGCAAATATCACCAACCGATTCTTCAACAAATCTGTCTTCAACCAAATTCGATGCGAATATCCTCAACTGATTCTTCAGCAAACATATCTTCAAATAAATTCGACGCAAATATTCTTAACTGATTCTTCAACAAGTATGTCTTCAACCAAATTTGACGCAAATATCCTCAACTGATTCGTCAACGAATATATCTTCAACGAAGTTCGACTCAAATATCCTCTACTGATTTTTCAGCAAATCTATCTGCAACCAAATTCGACGCAAATATCCTCAACTGATTCTTCAGAAAATATATCTTCAATCAAGTTCGACGTAAATATCCTTAACTGATTCTTCAACAACCATATTTTCAACCAGATTCGACGTAAATATACTCAACCAATTCTTCAATAAATATATCTTCAACCAAATTCGAAAAAAATATTTTAAACAAACTTTTAAACTGGTGATTCAATCTTTTGCCGAATTTCTCCAAACAGCCTCTTTTATTTCTCATTTCCTTTTCAAATTTTCCACCCTCCGAAATGTAAACCTACAAAAATATAATATGCAATTGATTTGCATAAGTTATGGTTGTTCTTTTCGTTATTAAAATTCCTCCTTCTATTCGCACAAAGTGTAAAAATTTTGATTTCTAGTTATTCTCCTTTTTATTCGTTGTTTTTTTTTTTTGGCATTTTCTTTATAGAATTAAATTCTTAAAAATCTTTTCGCATAAATTTATTTGCCGAAAATATTATGAATTGCTGAAGTTTGTTTTCCTGGCAATTTCCTCTCGACAGAGTAAAAATTTCATAATGAATTTACTTCAGTTTATTATTACTTATGTTCTTTCTATTATCATATGCTAATTTCACATTAAGAACGTGTGCGCTTGCTGAAGGTAATTACTGCAACTGAAATGTGCTTTTATTTACAGTCAAGAAGATCCGACATCATTTCCATATTTATGATTATCTGTTATAATTTTTGTTTATGTATTATATTGCATATACATAAGTTAAATTGAAAAATTCTAATTTAAAGACTTTCGAAATTTTTTTATTTCAAAATTTTATAATTGAACTATTTCCGATTTTTACAATAAAATAATTTTTAGTTTTCATAATATGACAGTTCCCGGTTTGATTATATGACAGTTTCTGTTTTTGACAGTTTTTAGTTTGAGGAACCTAAAACTCACGAAAGCAATTGCGGAACTTCGCATAGATTTCTAGCATACTAATCAAATGTAACTAACCATAAAAGATTGATTGATTGATTTTTATGGCACAAGAGGCACAGAGCATTCTTTGTTATTGCTTCCCTTACATATTAATAAATAAAAATTTGAAATGACATTTTCTCGTGCATATTTTTTTTATTTATGTATATGAAGAAAATTTCTTTTAGTTCTCCCGACAGAAGGGCCTACGATATCGGGAGGGCAACCAAAATATGATGTTGGAGATGTCGTCGCTATCAACTGTACATCAGCTAAATCTAAACCAGCAGCAACTCTTCGGTGGTACATCAATGATGATCCCGTGGTACAGGTATATTGAACTCACATTTAATACCTCAAACTATTCTACACGTATTCAAGTGGAAATAAATGCAGTACAATTTCGAATATCTGGATATGTAGGTTACCTTGATCTATATCTTTTATAATAGAAATAAGATACAAAGTACCAGGGAGGAAATTACATAAAAAGGTTAAACACTGGTAAAATAGCAATGAAAAAGATCACTCAAGCTTTCGGACGCATCAGCAGCAGTCCTTCATCAGGAGTAATGACGATGTTATGTTTCTGTCTCTTTTTTATACTTGAAATTTCTGGAAAACCCTTCATCAGAGTAGTCCCGCAGAATGGAAAAACCCAATGAGAACCAATGGGAGGCCTTCAATAGGAATCATGGCAAGACCTCATGAGAACCAATGCGAAACCTATACTGCGGGACCCCCAGTGTTGGGGATTCGCATACATATCGAAGTAACGTTTGTAAGTTTCTGGAAGTGGTTGTGATGTATTAATGGCTTTCCCGTGTAGTTTGTAAGTTTCCCAAGATTCTAAGAAGAGTCTACTATTCTTGTTTGTGATGTGACGGTGTAGTATTTTTGTTGAGTCCCAGTCGGGTTCGTGTCCGTGTTGTAAAGCGTGTTCTGCCAGACGTGAGGCTATGTCTCCTCTCGCCAGTGTTCGTTTTTACTCTTCATATGTCCTTTACTATATCTTTTATTTTACATCTGGTGTCGTACAGGTGACGCATTTGCCTGCAGTGAAAACAATAAGAATTATAATTTCACTATTATTAAGCACTTGCCGTTTACCAATCCGTGTTGCGGCGTTTGATTCTCTAAGTTAGTGGTTTCCGAACTATGATCCGCGGAACATTTAGTGCGCCTCCAAGTACCACGAAAGGCTCCATGAAGATAGTCAGAAGAAAATTAAAAAATATGTTTATATTAAACTACATACATATTGTGGAGTTAAAATAACTGGCTTGAATTCGTTTGCAAATGTTTCGCCACACTGTATGTTTTTATTTTTATTGTTTTTTAATTATTTATTATTAATTACCATTTTAAATTATTAATTTATCGTTTTAGTTAAGTAAGTTCCTTGTTTTTTTTCAATTGGGTGATGAAGTAAGATTTCGAATAAAATAAAATTCGTGTTTAACATATCCAAATGATTAAAAAAATACACTTCCTGATCGATATTGCAGTCATTCGGTTTAACGGCGATGTAGATTCTGGATGAATATATCGGCACCTATATGCTAATGTACGTGTAAAAATTATGTTCTGAGAAAACGATATTTAAAGTTCTGTTTATTTATTTTTTAATAGGAAAAATTAAGTTTGCATTAAGATTCAAGCTATTTAGAAGTCGGAAAAATAATTTGTGCTTTCATTATACAATAAAACATTGACTAACAACTTGAAAAATGTAGTTTGGTACAAACAGACAAAAATACACATATGTACCTTTGACATGAGGGCGGAAATAATGCTCCGTGGAGAATTTCTTTCACTGGAAAATGCTCTGTAGCAAATTCTTTCATGGGAAAATGCTCCGTGGCAAATTTCTTTAAGGAGGGGGGAAAATGCTCCGTGGCAAATTTCTTTGAGGAAGGGGGAAATAGCTCCGTGGCGAATTTCTTTCATGGGAAAAATGCTCCATGGCGTATTTCTTTCATAGGAAAATGCTCCATGGCGAATTCCTTTCATGGGGAAATGCTCCGTGGTGAATTTCTTTTCTGAGAAAGTGCTCCGCAACCCAAAAGTTTGGCAACCTCTTCCTTACGTAGTAAAGATGGTTCTGAACCTTTTAAAGACTATAGATTTTAGCGTTACACGGCTATCCTTGCGCCATAAAACAGATGATCCTTGATCGTAAAGGTCGTTGAGTTGATGGGTGACCCATACAGAGTTCCCATGCATCTAGAAATATCAGGGAAATTGAAATCGTCCCTAAAGTTCAGAGAAAAACGATTTTTTTCGGCCAAACCTGCAAAAATCAGAGAAAATGAGAATAGCTAAATTACCCAGGAACTCCAAGCCATTTTTCCCAACAACTGAAGTTCACTTGGAAGTTGCTTGTGATTTGTCATAGAGCGTTGCTGAGAAAGTCAGGAAAAGCCTAAAACAGCAAGAGATTTTTTTTCCGATGTTACCCTTCCTATATATCCTGTAAAAATATCAGCTTTGGTATAAATCAACTAGATCCTATTTGTTATTAGAAACCATCTTAATCCTTATAAAAAAATGCTTTAACTTGCATCAATCATTCCCTAACTGCGTTAATGGTTATACTTTGGCGCAGTATATCCCAGATGCCCTTGCGTCATGAAAATCCAAACAGACAAGTATAATATACTGGATTACTATCTGATTGATGCTCTAATACTCAAGTTCTAATCGTGGTTAACCCTAAACTATGGATTAACTATACATAATGGTTACCATGAAAATCTTAGTGCAATCGAAATAAAAACACCGAATTAAAGTGCATTTAAACCTAAGGGCTTCCACTATCTTCTGCAAAACTCCACTACCAACTACACTATTCTCCACTCTCAACTGCAAAACTATTAGAATTACATAAGGGGTGTATACAGAGTGATTCAAAACTAATGGAACAAACTGAAAGGGGTGGTAAAGGACGCCAAATAAGCCATATTTGGCGAAATCAGGTCCGCAAAGGATCCGATTTGGCTGTACAGTGAAAGTATTATTTACATCCACATCGTTGTTACGTAGGCAATAATTATAGTTCGTTCACGAAAAG
>QLNU02015270.1:34175992-34203564 GCA_006491805.2 Dysdera silvatica
ACATTGACGTGTCCCTTACTGAAAATGGGCTAAGATTCACAGCCAAGGCAACCGATAGACGCAGATGGCAGCAGCAGTGGGAGAAGTTCTCGCGACAGACAGACAGTAAATATGAATATTTAAACGGATGTTGAAAATGAATTATTGATAATTTCGCCCTGTTAACTAACCTAAATCGTTTGTCTTGGATTTGCTTTGTAGACTTGTTTAATGGTGTTTTCTAGCAAGGTACAGATTATGATACCGAATATGCAACAACTCTTCATGCTGATGGGCTTGAGACATCGAGTCTTAGTTTGAGATTTGTAGCCGACAGCAAACACTTTAAGGACCAGAACATGAGGCTGAAATGCACAGCGTCCATCTCCATGCTGTACAGTATGAGCAACGAAGAACTTTTTGTTGGTGGCAACCAGCAGTCCTCACCCTTACAAATCAACGCGGAAATACAACATAGTACGTAGCATGACTGTATTTGTATTACTAGTTCACTTTAGTACATTTATCAATGGGCGAGGTGCGAATACCACTAGAGAAAATAGCATCTTTTATTGAAGTTACACATATTAATATAGCTTCATGGCATTATGTTGTGACTGCTTCAACAACTTAAATAATTCCTTAATATCATTTAATAGCATGAGTAGCACATTTTAACATAATCGTACAGCATTAGTACCTTCATAACATAACTTTATAGCATATTAGTAACTTAACCAAATAAGGACTCCTTAAGAAACAACACATATGCAAGAGAATAATCACGTGCTACCATATTCAGTTTCTCAGTAGTTAAGGCATGAGGTGGCGCCCAAAAATCACTTGTTAAAATCCAGCTTGCGTGCATAGAATTTTTTTTCGTTTTCTACTTTATACGCAGAATCTTATATGAGCCGCAAAAAAGTGGAGTGGCTTATTTTATATGAGTCGTATGAAAGTGGTCTTATCGCAGTGAGCCGTATGATCTCTTGATATGATAATCTTATATGAGCATGGTAATCTTATATGAGCTATATAAAAGTGATAATCTCATATGAGCTATATAAAAGTGATCATCTTATATGAGCTATATGAAAGTGATAATCTTATATGAGCTATATAAAAGTGATAATCTTATATGAGCTATATAAAAGTGATCATCTTATATGAGCTATATAAAAGTGATCATCTTATATGAGCTATATAAAAGTGATAATCTTATATGCTTGCAAAAAGTGGATAATCTTATATGAGCCAAGCAGATAATCTTATTAGGTGACTCGCTTCAGAACCAGACATATTCCCCAAAGAAGTTTGAAGACACTAGCGACTCTTAAGAAGTTTAAGACATATTAGGCGACTCTTAAAGAAGTTTTAAGATATTAGTGACTTTTAAAGAAGTTTTAAGATACATTAGTAACTTCATTAATAACTCACACAATATTAATAACTTCTCAGCAGAATCCTTTAAAACAGGTTAGTAACTTGTGAGCATAACTTCATATAATATTAATAACTTCTTAATAGAACTTTAAGACATGTCGGTAACTTGTTAACGTAAATTCATATGACATTAATTACTTCTTAATATAACTTCGTATGATATTAATAACCTCTTAACATAAGTTGATATCATATATTAATGGCTTAACTTTATGGCGTTGCTGACTTTGTAGCGTAACTTCATAATAAAGTAAGGACTTTGTAACGTAACTTCATAATACAGTAACGACTTTTTAACGTAACTTCACAATACAGTAACGACTTCTTAACGTAACTTCACAATACAGTAACGACTTTTTAACGTAACTTTCACCCTTCTAACATAACTAAACTCTGCATAAAGCAGGACGTATCAGCAACGTCTGAAAATATCAGTGGCATGTTGGTCAGTTTACTATCCATGACTTTATAATTCCTACAACTTAACATCAGTGACCTTATAATTCCTACAACTTAGCATCCATGACCTTATAATTCCTACAACTTAACATCCATGATCTTATAATTCCTACAACTTAACATCCATGACCTTATAATTCCTACAACTTAACATCCATGACTTTATAATTCCTACAACTTAACATCCATGACCTTATAATTCCTTCAACTTAATGTCCATCTCTTTATAATTTTTACAAATTAATATCCATTACATATTGGTATTTAATAGAAAAATAAATGAAATTGGTACTTTAATAGAATGATAAATGGTATTGGTAACTATGTAATATAACTCATCCTTTTGTGTACGTTACGTGTGTTTTTTAGTCATGATGTTTCAATTTGATCTTCTGTCTGTTCGAGAGCATCAGTCAACTCGTAATAATTGTTTGTTTATATCATGTTTCTTTGTGAATTGTCGCTATGTCTTCGTTTGGATAACTTTTTCATTTAAAAATATTTCAGGGCAACCAATCAAAAGTACCCAAGCGCAAACAGAACGGGCAAGTGTAGTGGAAAAGGTGAGCGAAGGAGGTGGTAATGATGATGTTGAGGAAGACGATGGTAATATATAATATTTTCTTAAACCAATCATATTATTGCATTTCATATTCTTTAGAAGTACGGAAAGTTAGCTGTTAAGTAAGTAAACAATGGATTCCACCCTCTTCTCAGAACTCGGACCTGAAAGAAATAGCTTCTTTGAAAAGTACGGGAGCACGTTGCTTAGCGTTATTTGAAAATGATACTATGTTGAAAGAAATTTATGGAAAATATTAAGTCATAATTTTGTATCACAATTAATTTGAATTACGTTGTGTACTTAAAAGTAAATTGTCCGAAATCAGCAGGTAACTTTTCTTAAGAAGTTACAGAATTGTATTTGAATAAAATTATTTAACTTCATGCCTATCTCTAGCTGCAGACAATTTATGTAAACTCACTCAAACTGTTGTCGTACTGCTTCGATTTTATTAGGCGGGAATGAGGGGAAAGCTTTGATTATGTGAAAGACCATTGATAAGCATCATGATTCCATGAACTTAGAATGTGGAATGATGGTTGAAGCTTGGACCAGTGATGCAAATATCAGCAAAATGCACTGTAGATAGTGAAAGAGTTGCAGATATGAAAGTATATAGAGAGTGATCCATTTCGTTTTAAAAAAAAACAATACTGGGCCCAGAACTTGCAATCGCAAAAAAACAAATCGTACAACATCTCATGGTGAGTAGAAAATTATCAGATTTGTCAAAGGGGACCGGTGCATACAATAATAACAAGCCAAATAACGAATAAAAAGTCAATAAACGAAACAAATGAATTAAAAATAGTGGCAAACAATTTCACAATTCACGATACTAGGTTATAGTGGCAGCAGGAAACCTATCAACAATTCATGACTCTTTATAACCAGCAAAGATATAAGTCCTTAGTGGTCTTCAACCCATTTTTCATGGACTCTGAAATGGAATTTGACGTGATTGTTACATGATCACGTAGTCTACTCCATCCTTTATCAACCGCCAAAATAATTGATAAAGGAAAGTAGTCTGTTTCAAAACTTCTGAAAACTTCTGATACGAATTAAATCTTTAATAATACTTTTTTGAAGTAAACAATAGAATGATAGGTTAAGGCTCTTATCCTGAATAAAAAATGTAAAGTATTTTTGTTTACAATCTCAAAAATATTGTTTATTTGTTTGTTTAGAACCTACTTCAGCATCTATGAGCGCATATTCAATCAATCACCATTTGCTCTTCCTACCATTGATTCTACTCCTGATTGCTCTCTTTTCCTGTACAGCAATTAAGCATCGATTCGGCTGAATCGAACGAAACCATATCGATATTGAAAACTTCACAAACTGATTTTTCCATGTACATTTGCCAAAGAACTTTCTAAGTCATAAGAAGTGAGTGGCGTAGAGAAAAATTCTAGCCAAGGACATTAATACTAAATAGGGAAAGCACTATCGATGAATTGTGTCGAATTATATCGATGGTGAAATCGATAAATTAATAGCAAAAATTGAAAGACCTGTGACGTCAGAATGATGTAGAGCCCTATGTCCATATGACAAGTGAATACTGCCCATCGTATTATCCTAAAATCAATTGCTTGGTCGATTTCAAAAACCAAGTAACAGATACCCTGGCATAACATCCTTCATGATGGCAGCCAATATAATCATAACAAAATAGATTGGTTTGAATGTACGCTTATCAGTAACGGTCTTCCTCATATCAATAAGACCAACATATAAAACTAAACGTTATGGTAGAGGCAGTATCTGCGGTGGTTGAGCAAGGGAGGCACCGGGATGCGCATGTGCGCAAAATTCCCGTCAGTTTTCAACCGATATTAATATTACTACGGAAAAATGGCGAGACAATATCGGCGCATATTTTCAGGGTAGCGCGTGTAAGGTGACTTGGATACATGTTTGTTAGCAAAAAAGGTTATAGTGTGGAACAAATAAATCAGTACTTACCTGAATCACAGAGACCGAACTGGGGGGAGACCCCCCAGAGCCGCCCGCTCGTTGCTTCACAACTCATGCCTTTTCGATCACATTCGATGTGATCTGCCTGAATCAATATAGGTTGATTCAGTAGCTTCATGCACAGTATATTTAAATAAAATAAAAATACTGTTAGTCGTAATATGTGAGTATCAGTATAAATACAATGCTAATATAAGAATACTTGGCGAGACCGCTATCTAACGGCTAAATGCTAATAAATTTACTAATTTACAGTGTTCCGGCATTACTAGTACCTAGAAGTCCACGCACATGTACATCAGGATTGCTCCTTTGCTCAGCATGCTCAGATACGCTCTCCCGCTAGCGTCTTCTCATATAAATCTATTTCGGCAACCTATATATATGTATATATAGGTTGTCGAAATAGATTTATATAATCCATATATATATATTGTGTTGGCCATATTATGTCATAACATATCGTCCCTTTTAAAGAAATTTACAAATTAAACGATCATGCTCGTTTACTCGTACTTTATAGTGAAATAAAACTCTCAGTTTTTGAAATTGTCAAGCTTTCTGCATTCCGGAATCGACACTGCAATTGTTATAGTAGAATTCAGAGACTAGATTGTTGTTTATATGTATTATTAGAACAATATTTATTATTGTCTCTATGTATTAGAGACAGTATAATATTACGTGTCTATTTATAACTGGAAAAAAATTCTTCCCTCTCTTTTCGACAGCCCTATATTTATTTATTTAAATCTATATCACCGTCCCCGATCCCACTCCTAAATGAAACAAAATTTTAAGTTTCGTAATTTGAGAAATCTAAAAATTCTTATAATACGAGATATATATATATATATATACTTGTATTTTAAATGTGTATATTATAGATGTATGTTGTATATATTAATAATGATTATTACTTACGTTAGAAGTAAACTAAATACAATAAAATACCCTACGGATACGATCTATTACAACACAGGAAAAATGAAACCAATTTTTAAAATTACGTATTAAAATTAATAATTATAAAATTGTAAACTAAATCAGATACTTAAATTTTTGAAGAAATATTTATATCTGATAATATTGTATGCTCCAAAAAGTTATATTTTTTCCTTTTAAAAAAAGGCACTGCCGGTTTAATAAATTAAAATTGCATTTAACTTAATTATTTAATAAAGAGTGGTACATAATTAATTACGTTGGAATATTCTAAAATTATAAAGATTATTGTCTTGTATATAATTTGTATATAATAGCGCGTTTTAATATACATATCTGACAAGAATTTTGTCTTTTTGTGATTACCTCAATAGAGCAGATTATTAAAAAGGGAGCTAATTTATTTAATAAGAAGTTAATTTCCTCTTTTATGTTAGGAAATTGAATGTAACAAATTAATACACGGAGAAATTGAGTTATGAAAAATTAATTAAATTACTAAAAGAGAATATCAAAAAATATTTATAAAACCAACGATTGTTTACTAATAATAATTTTAGTAATAATGATTATACCAGTTATATACATACGTGTATCGTCGCTGCCGCTTCCAAGTCACGAATTTTTTTTATTCCAATTTTTTAAAAAAAATGCGCTTTTTTTTTAAATTGGAATAAAAAAATAGCATAATCATAACTATTCATGCGCCCTGAAACAGAAACAAAGGTTTGTTGCCTATGTGTTTTAGAATAGATAGGTGAAAGCTACCTACGATTTACGGTCATTTAAATTAAGATTACGTCACTTTTTTTAAGTACAGGTGATTGGTAGACACAATCTAAAATGTCCCCTTAGATAAAAATTGCCAAATTTTTAGATTCTTGACTTTGGTGTAATACCAACCAATATATACATGTTAGCTAATATGAATTTGTTACATATGCATTGATTCAAATTTTAATGAGAAATGTTAGGAGTTAAAATGATCTGATTTCGCGCCGAAAATGTTCGTTGCTTTTTTCCATTTTTTACTGTGACGTCATTTTTATATCGCTCCCCCGTCCCAAAGACGGGAGAGGGAAAATTCCCTGCTTCGGTGTTTCCTGAAATATAGTACTACTCGAAACTGGTAAGATATTCTAAGTGGACACGAACTGTAAAAAAAATTCCCTACTTGGAAGATTTCCTTAAATTTTAGTCGTTTTTATTAAGATAGTAATTATTTAATTAATTGTGTGGGTTTTTTGTATTAATAAGTGGGTTCCTTTGTTTTATTATCTCTCAAAATACAAAAATTACACTCCAAAATTTAATTTCGTCCATGAACGCACGCGCCCTCGTAGGGAAATAAACGCTTAAAAAACATGTAAATAATACTTTATGGAAACACTGACTTATCCCTACGCCCACTTCTTCACCTTCTCATCTGCTCAAGGATTTACAAACAGTTTTTGTGCAATAAAAAAAACTATACTTTTATTTTAACACTGGTGTTTTTAAAACCATATCTCGTTAAGAGCTCTGATCCCCAAATGGAGATTCTACCCCTTCTTTCTTTCCTCCTTTTTTGGACTCTACGTCCCTCCCTCTCCTGAAAATACACTGCCGCATGTTCGGCCAACATTTCCAGATTATTTATTCTTTTTTGCATACGAAACAACTGGTGCTTTTAAACAAATAAAACGTTTCAGGAGCTGATTATTCCCTTTTTCTAGCAAAGCACATTGAGAAGAGGGGAAAAGGGATAAATATCACATGTTTCCATTTTTTTTCTACCCTTTACCTGCCTTGCATGAAAAAAGAACCATGAGCCCTCGAAACGTTGTACTTGCTCAAGTACACCAATGTTAAAATAAAGGTTATCATTATGAACTCTACTTGTGAATCTTTATATTGTTTTATAATAAACAATATAACAATTTTATGTAATTTTGTTTTATACAGTTTACCATTTGGCAACAGGAAAATATTATTTGAATCGTCTGTGTCGTTTTGCAAAATTAAAGTGATATTTGTATCCATTCATCATCCATATAGATATCGATTTTTTCATAACTCATTATAATAAATTGCCAAATTCATTTAGCGATTTTTAAATATATATAGTGTGTTTTGTACATAAGTTTGAATATTTATAGTTTACCATTATGTTTTCACTTGTACAGTCTATGTAAATAAGAAATAAACCAAAATTTTCATTTACAAGTTTTTTGTCTCATTACTTTTGTAATTTACATCGAAATGGTGATTACACTTGCCATCGTAAATATAAATTCCTTCAAATTACAAATGACGAAATATTTTTAATCAACCTCGGATGGTTTGCTTTGAACTCTTGGTAACGTAAGACCAATTCATACCAAAGAAGCGAACATGGGCTAACCATCCGTGCATGGATGGACGGATAACAATAGTTGATGGTAGGTAGGTGGGTGGGCGGGCTGACAAACAGACAGACAGACAAGCATGCGCAACCTGCATTGGAATGTTATTTAACTAACTTTAAATATCTGATTTATAAGTTTGCCACCACCAACTGATATTTGAAAATAACTTTATGAAATAGTTCTGCAACTGCATAAGAAAATCTAGTTGGAATTCATTATTTTGCGAAATATTTTTTCCGAAAAAAAATATATTTATATCTGAGAAAAGAAAGGATTTCAATCTCTGTGTGCTACCAGTTCTCTCTAGTGGATCAGTGTCGTCGTGTCTAACAAAAAAAAATATAAAAACTGAAAAGGACCCAAAGTAATATAGAGAAGAATATTCTTAGAATCATTAAGAGGGATCGAAAAAGGAAATACAAGAGTAAGAGGGAAAAGAAGCATTAAAGACATAGCTGTAAAAAAAAATAAAAAATAGGCGAGAAAGCTAAACTAGCAATAGACTGAGCAGCAGGCCCGGCGAGGCCACATAGACGAAGTAGGCGGCCGCCTAGAGCGAACCACGACAGATTTTTTAAGATGCTTAATAATGAAGGAGGATTGAAACAAACTTGGCAATAAATAAACGAAACTGAATGGATTATTTCGGATTAAATGTATTTCATCCATATTTACTCATCCTTGTATGCAATCTCTCTTATCCATTCTTGTTCCATACCCTCAACTTCTCGCTTTCTTCCATTAAGAAATTTTCCTTTAACCAATTTATGTAACTCTGCGTAACGTTTTCTCTGCACCTTTCAGTGGCACGAGCAATACCGCTGCTGCACTAGAGGTTGTGGATGACGCTTTTACTTTCTGATATCTTCGTGCATCTTTTCAAGGCATTGAGAATTATAATTTTCCCCTTCAACAGCAGAGTCACAGATTATTTTTTTGCTTTTGATAATTGATTTGAATGTTAGGAAATAATCTTTAATTATAATAGTTCGTTTTACCGGAACTGTGGTGAGAGGGTGGAATGTGACGTATTTTTTCACTTTCTATCGTTGCAAGCTGTATTGGCGTGTCGATTTTTTGCGAGGGAAGGCGTACACGTCATTCGCTTAGGGCTGTGTGCTTACTCGCACCAGCCTTGCTAATCTGATATACAGCGAGAATCGATCGACAATAGGCAACCAATGTTCTCAACTTGGTCTTAAAAGACCATGAAAAGTCCTCAGGCAAAATGGATGAAATAACAAAACAGTTTTTTGTTTAGTGGAAATGACTGGACACGCATAGAAGGCAGTGAAAATACCTTCATCTCCAATAATGTAGTGGTGACCATTTGACGACCCGTAAGGTTGCTTCGTACACAACGTAAGGCAGGCATTTGTTTTTTCTTTCTAGTTTTGATCAAACGAGCTCCCTGATGTGTATAAATTTCCATACTGTTTTCTGAAAAGGTACAACACATCTTAAAACAATCGAAACTGGCACCAAATATACTGAACTGAGTCAATTTGGCGGGCAAGAAATGCACACACGTTTAAAAGCACATAGATTTGCGAATGCACATTTTTTAATACGAAAAAAGATGAATCGTACTAAAGAAACTAACCGACTGACGAGTTCTTTCAGAAGGTACTACAAAAATGAACATTATCATCACAAACTGACTTGTGTGAACTTGTTGCTTCTCCTAATCACCCACGTTGTTATCATTAACTTATTGTATTAAATTTTAATAGCGTCAACATTTTATTAAAACCGGTATTTAAAATAGCGTATTTAATTGCTTATTTGTGTGTGATCTTGCATTTGGCTACATTGTTACTCTACCTATGAAAAGGTTTACAGAGGCAATTTAAAGTTACTCTAACTACCATCTCAAAATAGCTGGCGTTTAATATTCCTGGGATCATCCTTTATGGATCATCCTGGGATCATCCTTAAATACTGGATAAACGAAATGCATAATGCGGCCCGCAACCCCAACACACGTCATGTATTTGCTCGCATACACTGAGTAAATTGGCATCACTTCAGTAATGTTTCACTAGTTGATGAAAAGCTACCCTTAAATATTTTAAATATACGTAATGCTTTGATACCACTCTCAAATACATACTCCTATTTGTAAAAATTGCAACACCATGAAGGAATCATGTGATTGAGCTGAAACTTTCAGGAAATGCAAATTAGGGTATGCTATTCAAATGATTAGAATTTCAGAGTCATCACGCATGCGTGGGCTGAGCAGCGCCCTCTGAACTGCTGATGGATCCGCATAAATAGAGGGCTGTAGCGGGGCGTGTATGGCTATCTGCTAGTGGTAAACGTTACATGAGACGTCACTATGCCTCTACGACGAAAGAGGGCGACATTTCAGCAAGTTACGGAGTTTCAACGAGGACGAATAATCGGCCTTCGTGAAGGGGGGTTTTCTTATCGTGCAATAGCAGCTCGTATGGGGCGTAACAGCAGCACAGTGATGCGAGTGTGGAAGCAGTGGGTTCAAGAGAACCAGACAACTCGGAAATCCGGGAGTGGACGCCGAAAGGTGACGTCAGCACGGGATGATAGACACCTGGTCCGCATGGCGGTGACGGACCGTTTTGCTTCATCTGGACAGTTGGCAGAACGTTGGTGCACTGCTACAGGTGTATCATTGTGTGCTTCATCAATTCGTCGGCGTCTACTGCACCGTGGACTGCGTGCAAGAGTTCCTTTATACAGGATCCTCCTGACGCAAAACCATCGGCGCCTGCGGCTGCAATGGGCTCATGGACATAGAGACTGGCGTGCTGATTGGCAACAAGTGGTGTTTTCTGATGAATCCCGCTTTAATTTGGGGTACAGTGATGGCCGCATCCGTGTTAGACGCTATACCGGTGAACGCCACCTTCCGGAGTGCGTTATCCAACGTCATAGTGGACGAACCCCCAGCGTTATGGTCTGGGGTGCGATTGCGTATCATGGACGATCTCAGCTGCTACGAATTGTGGGTAATCTTAACAGCAACCGGTACATCAATGAAGTTCTGGAGCCCGAAGTTGTTCCCTTCCTTCAAGGCATTCCCGGAGCTGTATTTCAACAGGACAATGCCCGCCCACATATTGCCAGGAATGTTCAAGACTTCTTTTCATCACAACAGATACAGCTTCTTCCTTGGCCTGCCTATTCGCCGGATATGTCGCCGATTGAACATGTGTGGGATTTCGTTGGTCGGCGTCTCGCTCGTGATCCTCGTCCCATAGCTACTACAGATGAACTTTGGGGTCGCATACAAGCAATCTGGAATGCTCTTCCTCAGGCACACATTCAACATCTGTTTGATTCCATGCCACGTCGTATAGCATCACTTATTGCAGCGCGTGGTGGCTTCACCAAATACTGATTTTCGACATGCAATATTATTTTTTTGCTTTGTAATTTTAATCGTTTATTTGTATCAACACAGGTCGTTTGTACATTAAATTTCATTCAATTCGGACGAGTCCTTCATGGTGTTGCAATTTTTACAAACATGAGTATATATGCAGTTGAATGGCGACACACTGCACTAATCAATAGAAGCAAATAAAATACAATTTTTATGGTGCAGTTATTTAAAATCGTTAAAACGATAGCATTGCTGATAGCTCTTTCGATAGCGTTAAACAGCTAAATGCCGGGACCATAAGGTCATCCCTAAGTTCATTATATTAACGTGTAAATTACCCCAAAATTTCCATTTTGGTAAAGTTTTGTTTCATTGCAAATTAAAAATACTTCGTTCTATCATCAAAAACATCCGGCGTAAACTTGCTTATATCGAAAAAGAACTCTACCCTTTACATCTGAAATTGTCCAAAGAAGTTCCAAATTTTAGTGTCTGGGAAGCTAGAATTTATTCACGATGCTAACGCATTATGGAGAAATGCCACTCAACTCACTTGAAAAAATTCTCTTAACTTATCAATCCTCCAACCAACCAAGAGCCTTTCACCTAAGATGCGGTTCTGAACCTTTCAAGTACTTCACTTTCAGAGCATCAACTCAACTTACTTTCCTTAAACTCAAATTTTGCAAGAGCCCGGCCAATAAATACATCATACCAATTTCATAGCGCCTATCGAAAGAGCATTAAAATTTATCGGATTGCATTCCGGCCAAAAGAATTTCCTCCTCATTGCATTGCGAAAACATTATCTTCGAACAATAATTAACCTTTGCCTAATATTTCTTCTGCTGATGCCCGGGAAGTGAAAAATTTACTCACGAACGAAGACCTCGTTATAACTAGGTCTGATGAAGGTGATCAAGTCGTCGTAATCGACAAGAAACAATATTCGGATGGGGTGAACCAACTTATCCAGGATGACTCTTATGCAATGGTAAAGAAAACCCCTTCCACTGCTCTACTTTCCAATATCAATAAAACTGTTCGGAACTGTTTCTTCATAGATGAGAAGATTAAGAAGTCGATGTACCATCGGTTGCTAATGTTGCCCGACTTCATGCCCTGCCAAAGGTCCATAAACCGGGAATGCCATTCCGACCAATTGTTTCAAATATTGGTACAGCCACCCATCCACTGTCCAAATATCTTGTCCTGTAGTTTTCACTACTACCCTACTACTAAGCTACTCAATCCTAACTCCTTCAAAATGGTCTTGTTTGATGTGAAGAGTTTATTTACAAACTTACCCATCCAAAGCTCACTTGATTCACTTACTCGGAGATTGAAGGAGTTCCATTATACAGATCATGAAATTAACGAACTGATTCTCCTTACCAAACTATGTATCAACCAAACTTGTTTCTTGTTTGAAAATAACTTATACAAACAAACGAGCGGTCTTGTAATGGGAAATCTATTTTCCCCCGATCCTGTGTGATATATTCATGCACTATATAGAAGATAAAATACTGTCGCTCATCCCATTCAAATTCTGGATAAGATATGTGGATGATACTTTCACTCTAATTTCTAACGATATGAATCCTTCACAGATCATCAACCTCCTAAACACCGTTTACCTTAATATTCAATTTACTTTCGAAGGAGAAAAGGACTGTACACTGCCTTTCCTCGACGTTTTAGTTCATAGAACACCTACTAGCGTCCAAACCAGTGTCTACCGAAAACCCAATTCAGTTAGTCTTCTTCCTCACGCTCTATCGGCTCATCCACAAAGCCAGAAAATGAGCTCGTTTTATTGGTTGGTGTCTCGTGCCATCAAATTCTCGTCTACAAGTGACGCATTGACTAAGAAAATCAGCTACATTCGAAAAATTGCCTCATACCGCGGCTACAATCCAACCGCCATTGATCATATTTTTAGGAAACTAACTAAACCTGTGGTGATTTAATTAGGGAAATCAAATCGTCACATATAATTTCCTTATTTCTCAGCAACCTAGTAACAGTAAAAATCCTTTTCCCATAAGCTAGAACAAAAACATAAAGATATTTCTCTCCATCAGTGAATAAGGTTCGAGCATTCTACTTATAAAAGGGGCAAACTTTCGAAGAATGAAGCTACCTTTAAAATTTCTCTCAGCACAAATAACTTAGAAAACTACGTCTGCGAGACTGCAAAACAGCTTTTATTCAGGCACGTAAACGCAATCATAAAGGTTTAACTTCAAACTGCTTCCCAGACCAACCTATTCAAAGGCGAGTATAGACTTTGTTATCCTAAAGTTACATCACAAAAAGAAATCTTTGCCAAACACATTAGTGATCCAGGGGAAAAGGTCATTCGCGTGATCTCACCAACTGTGTGAGAATTCTACCCTCCAAACTCCCGCTTATTACGTCAGAGATGTAACCTGGATCCTCATTCGACAACTTTAACTTTAGTCTCACCCAAAATCCAATCATATAACCTTTTTAGACATAACAATCACAAGAACTCCACCTACTGAAAGTCTATATAAACGGAGCACAGAGAAAATCAAAGAGGAATGGAAATAAGAGTTCGACTTCCACAAAGATGACGGAACCGTGCTCTTCATGACTTTAAAACCTAAACTTAAAAGCTTGCGAAGCGCGATTTCCTAAAAAGCGGTCGGAAAGGAGTTTAGCCTGACTTCATAAATAGTTTTCCTTTTTTATAGACTATATGACTGACGAATGCCAGAAAACATGGAAACAGTATCTTGGAAATTGGTGAGGAATATTTACATTGAAATGTTCTTCCGTTTGTTCAATACATTAATTTAAAAATAGACACCTAGAATCAAGTGAATTAAATTTATTGAGGGAAAGAATGATTTTAATGAAGTTAAAGGGAAAGTTTTTTTTATTTAATCATAGGAAGTATTGCAGCAATCGAACTAGCTACATTTAGATGTATCGTATTTAATTGATCGTTTACATTAAAACAGGTAATATTAGAAGTGACGAGGTTATAACAGATGAAAAATTTAACATCGGAAGACATGTGTATGTAATTGTGTTACTTATAGTAAATACCTTGTATTCCATGTTAATAAATACTTAATTGAACAAGGGTTAAAATAGAAAGAGCAATAATAAAGAGAGAGATAGTATATGTATAATTGTATAAGCTATGGAAATTGATCACGTAGGAATAAATGAGGAGAAATCATACCTGTGTACGAAAGAAATCATAATTATCTCTGTGATAGTAATTCTTTATTTAATTAGTTATCTGATCTTGATATGTCTTACCCACGTTTAATATGGGGATAAATGGTATCACTTTAACTTGCAACCACGAAGGATATTGAAACGAAAACATTTAATGTCTATTCAAGGTTCAGAAAACGTTCTTCCCGAACGATTTTGATAATTGTAGTATTAGAATGAATTATAATAAACGGTTGTTATTATTTAAACTTGTGTTTGCTTCGTGTTTTGAGTTTGTGTCAAAACAGCTCTATTGGTTCGACTGCACTTTAATTTTTACGATAATTATTTCTCCATTTTCACAACACAACGCCATGTCACGATATGGGAACAGGGTCTGGCAAATTATAGATTTTGTTTCCGATTCTTTACGTAACCTATTCCAGACGATCACATCTTTACAACCTTGCTACACTACAATTCATGACACTATCACGTTCTAATTCACTTTGATATTTGTCGTGCATTTATTTCAAACACAACAAACCTATACCTGCCTCTTCTCTCTCTCTCTCTCTCTCTCCAGTGATTCTTCAGCTCCTACGAACATTGTCTGAATTCCTTATGTTCCGAAAATTTCTACTAGGATCGCTGCTGTCCTGCACAAATTCAACTTTCGCGTTACCTTCACTCCGATCAACAAAATAGGCTTTTCTCATCTTAAGGATAACATCCCGGATTCTGACAGCTGCGGCATATATTCCATTCCGTGCCAGTGTGGCCAAATTTATATCGGTCAAACACGGAGAGCACTGCGCCTCAGACTAAATGAACACGAAGCTTATGTCAGAAAGCAAGAATTCCATAAATCGGCTCTGGCAAAACATTCATGGGAATTCGGACATCAGTTTCTATTCTCCAATGCACGTATTAATAAAAAAGTCAACTCAACACTTGATCTCAGTTTCTTTGAGGCATTTCACATTCTAGCAAACATCAATGTTGCAGTTAATGATCAACTCCTTAGTAACTCTATATCATCCACTTGGAAAAACCTTTTGGGTCTCACGGCTGAAGACGTCTCCACAAATACGCTTTACTCCTCCGCCCAATCAAGTTTCCAACCGACGTGATGGCAACACCGACCAACAGCACGGACATAAACAGAAGCCGCCATTCGCTCTGACGACGGTAGCTGGTTAACGCTATCGAAATAGCTATCAGCAGTATTATCGTGTTAATGATTTTATCGAACTGCACCATAAAAATTGAATTTTGTTTGCTTGAAATGAGTATATGTGTTTTACTTGTCTAGAATACTTCACGCCTCAAAATTTCTTCGCCATGCATAGGGGTTTAATATTAGAAAGATATACAAGATTGAGAATTGGGAAAGGTGGCCGCCGGAGACGGCGCTGTAATCCAAAACAGAATTTAAGAGGATGGTTATTGTAGTCTTAATGCTCAAATACGTTTCATTCCCGGCCCTATTTACAGGTTTCTCTCTCTAAATCAAGTGATTTATTCTCTTAATTTCTCAAGATTACAAGAATTGTCCCTGTTTCTTGAAGCCGCCGCCCACTTCCTTTTTCCAGATTGCACATTCCATCTCCTCAATTACGGCTTGCTCCTTTGATTTCACACTCAATTCTTCTCAATTAATGGTTCCAAAAAGAAGAAACTCTTCGTACATTCTAATGTCGTATTTGTCTGAAATTAAGTTAAGATCTTGGTCGGCCTGCAAGTCCTCAGTCATGTGGGCCAACGTATAGGCTGAAAAATGAGTTAAAAAAGAAGATAAGATTAATTCATATAAAAATACATTTCCATATTTCACTCATTAATATGTATTTTTATATTTATTTATTTATTTATCATCCGCTTCATAAAAACTTTAATCTTTGTCACGCGCAAATACAGTGGGACCTCGATAATTCGAAATTCAAGGAACATGGGTGTACTTCTAGTTATCGAAGTTTGAGGAAATAAGAATCACTTCGGTTTACCGAGAACTTCGAATTAACGAGGTTCTACTGTATAATAGAAACATCAAAGCCCAAAGCATATTCTTTCCCCATCTTCCAAAAAAAATATTTTTACAATATATAATGACTCCGCACTTATCTTTGCCTGGAATTAAGTACAGTGCGTCTCGGAAGTCCGAGATTCCGTTAAATTCGAGGCAACCAGATTTTTAAAATTTCCTCTTCAGAAGTCTTTTCCGGCATTTTTTTTAAAAAGAAAAATTTACGAAATTTCAGTTTGGAATTAGATTGATATATTTCTTTAAGTTATAAAATCTATTCATCATTATTAAAGAAATAAAGGTGCGTATTTTGTGAGATATTTTCAGGTGCATAGCCGTTCCTGTAAAAGGTACCCCACACCTGGGCGACCACTCTCAGGGAAGACCGCAAACCGTTTATTATATTAATTTTCACCTTTTAATAAAAAAAGACAATATCAGGGATTATAAAAAAAGATTCTGTGATGCGTTCTTCGAGAAAATAATGTGTTTTGACATCCAGTGGGAGGGGGGGCTTGGACATCCTAAACCACCCCATTTCCTACGGCCCTATACTGTGCATTACGTATAGGGAAATTTAAGCACAAGAACCTTAGAATGATAGAGGTGTTGTAAAAAGAATTCCTGAAAATAATACGTGAAAAAACCTGAAATAGATTAGAGGAAAATACTGAGAGAAGCAGCAGGAATTATACCAATCAATGAATTAAGAGGTCTCACGACCCTTAGAGCTTCAAAAATTCGATTTTGGGGGTTATTTTTTTTAAGAAAGAATAAATATTTCTTAATATTTTGGTACTAAATTTGTTAAGATATTTCAATTTTTTACGAAGATATGAATTTCTACGTGATGCGCGATATTTAAATGTACTATTAAAAGAGGCGTTTTAAATGGCGACTATCATCGAATTACAACGGAAAAACGAAGTGCTGCGTCCAGTTTAGAGGCACGGAGGACAAAACGAAAGACAAGTAAAAGCTGATAACGAGGCACTTAAAGACTAGGAAGGTACATCATTTGCTGCTGATGTGTTTTGAATAAAGGAAAACATTTTTAATTAAAAAAATCTATAATTTAAACTTTAAACGTGTTTTTCTCAAAACGAAATTTTGGGACTTGCGCGCAACATAAAGAAAGAACTACTTGTTCAATTAGTATAAAATTTTTCACAAATATTGTGTGGACCCATCTACATATTCTGAACTAAAAACATCAACATCTGAGTAATATTTATGAAAAACAAATTTTTTTATGTGTAAAAATTATGATAAGTTCAAATTGCGACAAACATTTTCGATTAAAAAATATTTCTATTTAATATTTTTTAAAGATCCTAGAACAAAACAAATCTATGTATATAACTATTATTTTGCTATAGAAATTTATTAGTTTTGGCGAAAATAGTTTTTTTAATCATGCGCGCAAAACTTACATGAATTGAAAAAAGTGTAAATACTTAATATTAAAAAAAATTATTTTTTAAATAACCAATTTAGATATTCTATGTATAGTAATATATTCATAAAGCCAGAAATTCATATAATATCAGAGTATAAATTCTTTATGCCAAAATTAGTTATAAGTGTTCTACAGAGGTTTGAATTTCCCTTCAAAATAGTCAATTTTCGCTTGCTTAACAGTCGTGAGACTCCTTAAATATCTTTTGATTATTAGGAAAATGTTTGAGAAAATTAATAAACATATGCAAAAATTATTGAGATTAGATATAAGCAGGTTATAAATGAGGGACGTTGATTAAGAGGAGGGAGAAATATTTATCTGATATAAATAAGAGAGAGAAAAAGAGAAACAGAAACGATCGCAATAGTCCAAAAACTTAGATTTCCCTGAATGAGTCATTCAAGGGAATCCAAAGCAATAAAGAATTAAAAAATACCGTAAAGAAAGAATTAATAGTTGTATTGGCAAGGGAGAAGAATGAAAGGAGAGTCTAGGATAAATGAAATGTTTACGTTTGTTTGTTTGCCTATCTATTTGTTTTATTTCTTTATGGGTCTCGGGCGAATTATGCCTGTTTGTGCTTGTTTTTTAATTGTGTTTGTTTTTTATTATGCTTGGTTTTTTTAATTATGAATGTTTACTTGAGGCCCTTCATATGTGAAATTTACTGATCGTGGTAGAAATGTTTTTTGGATAAACAAAAACAAATGTAAATGATATAAAAATCCGAAAATTTTTCTCATCTAAGCCGATGATATGGCAATATTAGATGATAAATTGCTCGTAAAGAAAATAATGATTTCACGGTGCCTGGCGGGAACCGAACCCACGATCTGTTGGTATCCGGACAAGTGCTCTTCCAACTGAGCTACACATGACCAATCACCCTCCCCTCTGCAAGAACATAAAAGCTTCGTAATAGACGAGTTTTAAAATGGGGAAATACTCGGACTGTTTTTTAACCCAAATCAACGTTAAAGGAGATTTCTCATCTAATATTAACGTTTGTAGGTGATTTTTTAAACTAAACTTCTTTTGATATAAAAAAAATCTGATTTTTCTAGAAAAAATTCCGTGCAAACTGCACTTTTTATCATTATTTGTTCCTTTTTAATGATTTTTTAAAGTTTTTACGAACTTTTCGCGCACCCTGTATATCAAGTACCTCTAGTGCACCCAGAACTTCTGAGTCCATAAGCAGGACGTGTAGTGTGAAACGCCCTAAGATCACTATCCAATTTCAAACCCGACAAGCTGGTAAAAATAAGGACAAATGGTAAAAGAAAAATGCCTCAACTGCAATTCGAACGCCGCGGATATCATGAATAGAAAGTTGAATACATTTCTTTTACAAATTTTGCTATATTCCATCACATAAGGTCTATTTCTACGAGCGCTGCAATTCTCCAATAAAATATTAAAAATTAAAACAGTTATATCATTCAAATAGTATTTAAAAAAAAAATCTGCCTAATAAGATAAATACAAAAATAATTTTGTAACCATATGCTTTAATTTATATCGCCAAAAAATTTAACATACCGTCAGTGACGTATAAGAGGAGGAGCTCAAGTCATTCACATTGGGTATTAAAGCACATAATTATGTTTAATGTCAAATCACCTAAGTTTATTTAAAGTTATTAAAGCCCCATAATTCTTCAATGGCTACGCCCCTGCATACAATAGGAGCTCTAACGCAAATAATCAAAATGATAAAAAAAATTTCGTGCCAAAAATAATTTATCTTATCCGGGTGGGATCGTATGATGAAGTTAACAATTTTGACAGGAATTTAGGAGTCAGTTTGTGTTAAAAGTTATTCACGTTAACGAGATTGGATGATAGTACCCTCAGCGTGTAAAGCAAGCATACTTTCTTTAAAGGTTGTCGAATTTTTGATTAGGCATTTCGCACACGGTACGTAAAACCGATTTCGATCTATAGAATATCCGGCACTCAAATTACCAGATCCGTTCAATGTATATATTTAATACGTCAAATGGGAGATAAGATCTTATCATAAATAAAATTGTATTAGTTTGAATCAGGTGTGGTTTAAATAGAAGAAGCAAAATGAGATTTAGAAAAAAAGATTGCATGGAAGAACGCTTGGCAACCCCTTCCCTCCATACACGGCCACGGTAACGTGAAGAAACATAGCCAGGAGCGGTTTTGGGGGGTTGTAATTTTGGGTATTTAAGGTAGGAATATATGAGTTGTAGCTCTGTAACCCCTCCCATTAAGCCTATAACCCTCCCCTTATGAACTTTCTGCCTACGCCACTGGTAACGTGTCAAGCCTGTTTCTGAACTGTACCCTTAAACATTGACAAATGGCAAATCATGCTTTACTATAATGTTAATAACGCCTTTCGCCTCTGAACAGACGACTTTCTGTCTCCTGCAATCGATACGAACATCATAAGGCCTAAGCAACCTGTCACTCGCGAGTCAGGTTTAGCTACCCTGTAAGCAGTCGCTCAATCGTTTGTCAAAACAAGGCGCACCATTTCTGAGTAATTATCTGGAAATCCGTGTAATATAATGGGAGAAACTAGAATCGTTGTTCACAATATAGTTCACAATTTGGTGCCCAGTATGTAAATCATAGTATAGTTCAAAACTCAGTTCACAATATGGAGTTCACAATCTGGTACCTAACATATAATTCACAATATAGTTCGCAATCTAGTACCCAATATATAATTCATAATATACTTCCCAACGTAGTTCGCAATATAAGGTTCACAATCTAATTCACAATGAAGCTCACAACGTTCGCAATATAATTTACAATTCAGTACATAATCTTAGTTCGCAATATATAACCCACAATCTAGTTCGCAATATATAACCCACAATCTAGTTCGCAATATACAGAGTGGCCATAATTTAACTTAAAATGTTCAGAGCGCGATAGAAAAAAAAATCTATCGGGCCAAACTGAACGAAATTTGGTGTATATATACTTCTGGGACCATGGAATTTTGATTAAAAAAATTCAGAAATTTTCAAAGTGTAGAATAAGTATTACCACTTTTTGATAAGAGGATTTTACCAACAAAAGAAGTTCACTTTGAGTTACCGTATTATTATTATATTAATTGGGCAGAGGGAAGATGGGAAGGGTGGCTGCCGGAGGCAGCGCTGTAATCCCAGACAGGAAGCTCAAATAACGCAACCAACCGCCTTGGCGGTTGGGAAGGAAAAAGGGGGTATCCGAGAGTCGCTCATACACAGTACACAGAGATGCATGCTCGCGTAAGTGTCGTCATTTAACGTGAACTGAAACCAGCTGCCAGGATAGCCCTGAAGCACAATCCGAGGCCGGCCGTGGACCCATAGACCAACCTCGGAGAGGAAGGTGTGAAGCACCGCCAGAGAAGCGGCGCAGAGACGGGAGGATCCGAATGGATCCAAGAAGTCAGACAGACCAGATGGGAGGACGTGGCCCAGACGACGACGAGGGAAAAGGAGCTCATCCCCAAGATAGCCGTAAGCCGGGCACCTTTATTTAGCATAGCGCATCAGTTTTATCAAAGAAACGCAAATCACATTTTCAGGCTTTCTTATCTTCACCAATTGACTTCAATGTACTAAAATTTGTATAATAGCTATATTTTAGTGAAAATATGGGCAGTTCCGCAATTGCAGCGCCAATTTCCCTTGTGGTGGTAAAATTTTTAACTATTTTTTTTTATTATTTATTATCATTCTTTTTTAGAAGTTAAAATCCCTTGGTTCCAGTAGGACATAGGCTACGCCAAATTCGGTTTAGTCTGACCCAATAGATTTCTCGCTACCAGATCCTAAACACATCACGTTACATTATGGCCATCCTGTAGTTCATGACGTAATTCTCAATATAATTTACAATATAGCTCACGACGTAATTCTCGATATAATTTACAATGTAGCTCATGATCTAGTTCGAAATATAATTCTTAATGTAGTTTACTACAGTGGAGTGCATAATCAAATTTGCAATATCGTTACATTGTACAAGTACACAACACAGTTCCCAATATGGTTTGTAATATAATTTAAAATCTAATTCGAAATATAGTAGGTTCGGACAACGTAATTCACAACACAAGCTTACAAGAGATTATGTCGAGAAAACGTTAACTTCAGATAAAATTAAGCATGTGGGTGTATTTTTTCTAAACTGAGTTTTCTGTTGCGTCCTAAATTTATGAAAATATTCGAAATAATTTTAATATTATGAAATATGTTTATTGGTCTAACGGAATAATTACATTTTTTTCCCTATATAAAAGGTATTCGGAAAATAATCGGAAGTATAATTTAAAATCAATACGGCAAAAAAAAAATATGTGCTAATTCTGTGATCACAGAGAATAAGTTGTTAAGTCGAAAATGGCAAATATGATTTAAGTACACTGTGATCATCTCCCAAATCTTCTGCTTTGATCTCTCAAGCCTTCTGCTTTGAGTCATATTGATGTCAACAAAATTTATTTATTTTTAAAAAGTTGTGTACAAGGTTCCTAGAAAGTCAGAATGCAGCCCATAACGTTTGAACCAAGAAAGCTCTTGCACCAAAAGTTAGGTATTGGTATAGTAAAATGACTATGCACTATCAGATGAGATGAACAGCAGCGTGCCTGGTGGCGAATTGAATAAGTTAAAAATTTTATTTCGAAAAATAATGAAGATGAGGAAATATTTTCAATTAGAAAGTTGTAGAGCGTCTTTCAGTTAGTAAGGAAAGATGTACGGGTCACATGCAACACATATACATACTGCCACAAAGTGAAGTGTTCTGGAAGTTTCAATGCGTCACTTTCAGTTAATGCTTTCTGATTGTTTTAAAAGTAGAGTTGAAGTTCTTATAGGAAAGGGACCATGGTTTCTTTATTATATATATTTAATCTTTATCATATTTAACCTTATAAATATCTTGTAATTACTTGTAGTAATAATTAATAATTACTGATTAATTCGTAATGACGGTAGTAATTAGTGGTAGTGAATTAAAGAATTACCTTAGCGACATTTATCAACTATCAGTCAGTTATTTAAACAAGAAATATACACACCAGTTTTGAAAGAAACGATGTTATGATAGCCTGCAAAAAAAAGACATTTTTTGATTAAAAGTAATGCGATTATCTGGCAACGAAAATTCAATTACCCTAGCCCTTAAATTAAACTGCTCGACCCGAGGGCAATTTTTCCTATAAACTTTTTTGGAAATTATTTGTAAGTGCGCTCTTCGTAATTCGTGTACATATGCAAAAAAAACCATAAAAGTCTTCCCTCCCTTCTCGATCTCAAATTTATCTCAAAAAGTGTATTTCCCTCCAATTTCCATAAATTTTTTATTTAATTTTACTTTTTTTCATCTGACTTTGACTAATTGAACATGAATGGAAAAATAGCTGTTTCAATTGGAGGGAGGGGATCAAAATTAAAATTGTAAAAATGAATTATTACGCTTGAGTTGATAGCGCTCGTCATTCGACCAAACATTCACTACGTAGTTGCCTACTTACGTTATAGTTTAGACTACTTTACGTTGAAGACCACACTAACTTTGGAGTTTAGGCCATTTTTATTTATTTATGTTTTCTTGAAACAAGAATGTAAAATTTTATCTTCGACATTTCATCTCCATTAAAAATAACACTAAAAATGCGTGACGTTGTTTCTTGCCCGCCAACCCAGCCCCCCACATCTTGATGGGACTGTGTTGGCGAACAAAACAACATTACGCCAACACGGTCCCATATCGTGTTGGAGAACTGGATTAGCAAGATTTGTGTGTGTGTGTGTGTGTGTGTGTGTGTGTGTGTGTGTGTGTGTGTGTGTGTGTGCATGTGTCCACTCCCAACAAGAAGATTTTTGCCTTTAATAAACTTCTCAAAACTAAGCATCATACTACCCAATATCCTTTTATCTTCGCAAGTGTTAAGTTCCACAAAAATCCCGTTAAATTTCGCATTATTACCAACGGGATTAATTGTTACAATAATTCTTCTAATTACGTCCTTTTCTATATATTAAAAATATTCGCCCATGACATCACAGAATCCAAAGAAAATTGCATCTTCATCAATAATAACGTATCTATAATTCAATATCTAAACAACCATGCTTACATTAATGATTTCAGTACATATGACTTCGAGAACTTATTCCCAAGCATACCATTTGAAAAGTTGGAAAACGTTCTAAACACCTACTTCGTTAAATGTCAACACCTTCTTAAAGGCATTGAGGGAGAATACTGTCAAAACTTGCCAAAACTTGCCATCTGCAATAATTTTATCTATAATGGCAAGCACGTATATAAACAAATTTGTGGCATTCTACAAGGAACGTGCTACTCATCACTCGTTGCTAATTTATTCCTACACCATTACGAAAAAATAGACCTGAGTATCTATGCAATGTATACAGATACATTAATGACATTATTGCCTTTAACAACCAAATGTTTGAAGAAAATTTCCAATATATCTACCCCAGTGAATTAAAATTAGCAGAAACGTCCGTTCAAAACAATTCTATTCACTTCCTGGACATCGACATAAAAATCACTGATAAGAAATAAATTTACTAGCAGAATTTACGACAAAAGAATAAACTTCAATTTCAAGTTAACTACTTCTCTAAATTCAGCTCTAATATTTTTAACGTCGTCTTCAGAAACATCATTATCACCATGGGAACTAGAATATCAAGAATCTTTAATACTAGAAATGACACAAGGAATAGTCTTCAACAATTCACTATTCTCTTAATTAATAACGGATTTCCAAAATCTTTCTATAATAGACAAATTAAGAGAATTCTCCGCTACGTTGCTAAACAAAACATTTTAACATGTGCACAAAGGATTTGCATGTATAAATGTTTTTTCTTCACGCCACCATCATACAATTTACTACGACAAAAGGAGGCCAGACTATAACGTTGTAAATAGACGCTTCAACTTGAATGTAAATACGAAACTAAACAAGTCGCCATCTTAGCCTGGATTACTAGATTCTTTGCTAATATAATCTGTCACCAAGCAGTGTCTAGAAAAATTTTCCCATATTACGTAAATACCATTCACTATACATGCCATTACTGCATTAACACTAAAACTTACTTATGTAGGGGGAATAGGATGCGGACTTAGCTTTTCAGAAGGGTGAAAAACGAAAAATTGGGCCTGCAATGTACAAATATTCATTGGCGTTATGAGCCAATAATCATGGGTTTAAAAATGTTTTAAGGATCCAACATTCCCCATTCAATGCAGACATTATACAGGAAGACCTGTTTGTTTATAACCATCCATGTGGCAGAGATTTAAACACATTTTTTGTTTGAAAGAGACAAAAAATAGAAAGAAATAGAAAGTCGTATATACATCTCACATCAAAGTAACACTGTTGAATAACTTACAAGTAGTAATTCAACAAACTCAGTTCAAGTAATACCACAAATGTAAAAAAAATATAGATGAATTTATTCAGTGTCAGAAACTTTTTATTTTTAAACATTTTTAGCCGAGTTTTTGCAAGCATATTTTATTAATAATAAAATAGGAAGTGGTTAAATTACCTTGTAATAGCAGTAATGTAGAAATTAAATTCAAACTCGTAACTAAAAAGATAGCACATGATCAGTTGAAGGCAGTTTTGAAAGTGTTTCCACATCTTATAAATTAAGCAATACCAGATATCCAAAAGGAGTAATGAACAGGTGCTTCCATCTATATTTGAGAACTGCGATTAGATGTATTTAATTGCAATGATTATTCTTTATAAGAAACATTTAAGATTTCTTTCTAGGGATGAAATTTGCAAATGTTCTATTTATATAGTTCATTGGAAAACCATTTAAAACCAAACATTTTTTAAAAGATCTCAAGCCTTCAGAAATGGCTTCAACTCTATTTGAAAGCACTTTCTGTCTGAAGAGTTCACCTAAAATCAAATTTTTTATAACATGTTTTCTGAGACATGTGTCATATTGCAAGTACTGAACAAAAGCAAATAAAAATTGTTTTCTTTTATCGCATATTTGAAAGACAAATCTATTATTTTCATTGATAGTAATAAGTAAATCTAAAATGTGAACTCGAATTCTAGATACAGAGGTATCTTTCAGTGTTAATCCTGAGGGATAAAAATCAAGGTCCAATTGACGATTCATAGCATAGCCTATGCAAGATATTATTACACTTCACAGGGATAACACAATTGCATAATAGTGGTCAGCACAGAAAAGCCTCCGGGGCGAAATTTTTGTGAGTTTTTCGTGGGGGAATTTATTATACAATAATGTTTGCCACCCACGTATATTTAGCTCAAACTAGAGCTTTTTTGTTTTTGGAGAAAAAGAGGCGCCGTCCTCATCCTGGATTCGAACCAGGGTCCCCGCGTTGAGCCCGCGGTGTCTTGACCTACTAGACGAATGAGGACAAGAACAAACGCATTTTTCTCCGTATATGAGGATGTAAGATATTATTACCCTTCACAGGGATAACACAATTTCCAAATAATGGTCAACACAGAAAAGCCTCCGGGGCGAGATTTTTTGTGAGTTTTCCTAGGGGGAATTTATATACCTATAGTGACAACACTGAGCTAGAAATTGCTGATTCATATATTTACCTTGGCCAGCTGATTTCAATGGATGGCAACATTATGAAAGAACTCAACAGACGTATTAAACTTGGCTGGAGTGCATTTGGAAGAAACAGTTTTATCCTGAAGGGGAAATTGCCTTTATGTCTAAAAAGAAAAGTCTTCAACCAGTGTGTATTGCCAGTCCTCTCTTATGGATCAGAGACATGGAGTCTAACAGTTGGAGCAATACGAAAGTTACAGACAACGCAAAGGAGCATGGAGAGGTGCATGCTTGGAATAACTAGGAGAGATCGAAAAAGAAACACTTGGGTGAGAGAGCAAACTAGAGTAGAGGACATCATTGTTAAAGTAAAAGGGCTGAAATGGCGATGGGCTGGGCATATTGCAAGAAGAACTGATCAACGATGGACAACAGAAATTCTGAACTGGATTCCAAGAGACCACCGAAGACCTAGAAAACGTCCTCAAACTAGATGGGTGGATGAAATAAGAAAACAGGTTGGGGTGACGTGGAAACGAATGGCCCAGGATAGACTTGTGTGGAAAGCATTTGGAGAGACCTTCATCCAGCAGTGGATAGATAATGGTTGAATATGATGATGATGATGATATATATATAAACGTGTCTCTACGTTAGCTGAGCTTTTATTAGGTTTAATAGTTTCACAAAAAATGTAAATCTCCAAT
The DNA here is from genome assembly GCA_006491805.2 of Dysdera silvatica. Lineage (NCBI taxonomy): Eukaryota > Metazoa > Arthropoda > Arachnida > Araneae > Dysderidae > Dysdera > Dysdera silvatica. The sequence continues at coordinate 34,203,110 of QLNU02015270.1, forward strand.
TTTGTATCGGATTTTAGAGTTCCCATAAATATAAATTTTTATGGGAAGTTTTTTTTCCAAATCTACATTTTATGACTGATTATATTATTAAGTATTTGGGTTGTATCCTGTTTTTGTCACTTCGCGTACATAGGCATAAAGTTTTCAAAGGGAGCCCCAAGCCTGTATTTAATACTTTATCGATTTAATTAGTATACTGTGAATTTAAGGAATATGTTGTTTAATCACATCAGGGTGTCCAGCCATCGGGAAATGTACTTGAATTTTTTGGCGCCGCAGAAAAGTTGGGGTATACGATTGAAATTTGTGCACGACCAACTAGATTACTAACCTAGTTGGCGCCGTGAATTTGTGTTTGAATATTTAATTTTACCGTCCATGCCCGGAAATTTTCCCCATCTTTGTTTTGGTTGGCCACAATGTAAAATACAGGATTTGCATAGCTGCGCCAGACC
>QLNU02015270.1:34242159-34256913 GCA_006491805.2 Dysdera silvatica
AAAATATTTTAAGTTTCGACGAGTTTTAAAAACATTTTGTCGTCGCAAAAAGATTTTGGGGCGTTGTTAACCACGAGGGAACACAGCTTCATAAACTGCGCGGCCGTGGTTAAAAGTATTTTCTGCGAAAAAAGTTCCGACGAATGACAGGCACTTTGTAAAATACACGAAACACTTTCCCATGTGTCCGTATTTGCTGAATAGGAATGTCCCAAGAAGGAATGATGGCCCACAGATTTCTCGCGAAAAGCAAGCTTAGTTTCAACGAGAGAACACAACCAAAATTCAACAACTTAAGTAGATACCAAACGCTCAATGAGTTTCATATTTATTATATCGTCTGGATATTTATTATATTATTATTCCCTTCTGGAATATTTATTATATTATTATTCCCCTCTGGATATTTATTATATTATTATTCCCTTTTGGATATTTATTATGTTATTATTACCTTCTGGATATTTATTATATTATTATTCCCTCTGATATTTATTGGTACATATTACCTTTCTGGATATTTATTATTACCTTCTGGATATTTCTTTTATGGAATGTGTCTTCAAGTTGTAAACATTTGAAATAAAAAATTCATAACTTAAGATTAAACTCGCCCGCCATTTTTCCTAAATATTTTTTTGGTTTGAAGCAAAAATCACAGCGCTGTAATCGTTCGTCGTCGTTCTTTCGCAAGAAGGGTAATGGGAAGGGTGGCCGCCGAAGGTGGCAGCGCTGTATTCCCAGATAGGAATGTAATCGTTCAAGGCCGTGATTAGTTGTTGCAGGAACCAATCAGACAGGTTGTTTCCTGGGGATAAAAAGGCATGTCATGATTTCTTTCCCGTAAAGATGATTCCTTTTCGAGGAGACATATTATTCGATGAACATGATCAAGTGTATTTGTGGCAGAGTATTAAAGTTAGTTATTGCGATTCCAGGTACGGCCCATGAACTACCATAATCTTGCCCGAACACATGCATATTTTCGCAGTAAGACGTAGGCAATTGTGCGTCCTTATTTTTGACCCGAGTATGACTTCTGGCAGTTTGATTTAAAAGTTTGCCAAGTTGAACGAATTCGCACGTTTGACGAAGACTGTCGGGCATGTTTAGACGAAAGAGATCGCGTTTGCATCACGCGAACCGGGGAATATTCTACTTTCCTTTCCATCTTTGATTCGCAGACGTGGACGGACATTGATTTGAGCCATTTGGGTCTGGAGTTTGACTGTACATTTTGTGTGTTTCGAGACAAACTGTATATATGGGACTTTCAATGGGATCATCAATTTAAGAACCAAATGCGACATTTGCCGTTACCAGATAATAAGCTAGCACTTTTTTGCCATCGAAAAAATTTGATATTGTTTGGATACGTAGCTACCGGTGGTCAGACGTCGCCCAAACTCGTGTGTGTTTGATCTGGAAACGAACATCTGGAAGAAGTTTGGACCGGTGCATCATTAGTTGGATGCGTATGGCTTTTCGTCAGACAAACTTTATGTCATCCTGCTCAATGCCACGAATGACTTTGTGACTTTTAGTTTACAAGTGCCTCACCTCAAAGACTGTGCTGCGGAGGCGGTGCGCAAACGGGGCCACATGAAGATGTAGGAATCTTGTATAATTTTGTAACTGATTTATGAATAAATTCTTCTGAAGGTGATCTGTAAGTATCAATTTTTTTTATATTGTTTTTTCCATATAAAAGCTAGAAGCATCAAATAGAAAAAAAAATGGTTGTACATAATTTTTGGCGATCCTGAAAAACGCATTAAAGCTAACTCTTGAAGAAACCAATTTTTTTTTATATTACTTTGTTTGGTTTAATATTATGCTGATTGTGTAGCGGCAAATGGCTCAGCATGCTGTTCAGCGATGAAAAAAGTGGAATCTAGATGGTCCTGATGGATATGCAAGTTATTGGCACGATTTGAGGAAAGTGCCCAAAACGTTTTTCAGCAGACAATAAGGTGGTGCATCTCTGAAGGTATGGGCAGAATTTTCATCTAACGGCCAGTCAAGCTTCTATAGCAATTCTACATATGCGACATATTCGGAAACTCGAAGAAGTATGTTGAAACACTACAATCTCATTTGATGCCATTCGAAGAAATTTTAAGGGGCCCGAACTGGGTGTTTCAACAGGATAACGCCCATATCCATACTTCTTATGCCACGAAAGTTTACTTAAACAGAAAAAATGTTTCCATTCTGGGCTGTCCACTAATCAGCCCGGATTTGAACCCAATCGAGAACTTGTGGGCCATTCTAACTCGACAAGTTTATGCCAATGGGCAACAATATTCATTCGTAACTGACTTGCAGACTGGAATCGAACTTGCGTGGTACAATTTAGATTCTTTAATACTACAAAACTTAGTACTTTCTGTAGAAAATCGTGTACGCGAAGTTCTACGAAACAATGGAAAATTTACAAGGTTCTGAGAAGAAAATGTTCATTTAAATTTCAGAAGTTCTGTTTATTCTATATACTTATGGGATACCCCCTTTGTTTTTCATTTTCTCTCATATAACTATCATGCAAATTGCATTGCCATTTTCTTTTTTTAGTTAAATGCTAGTAGCATGTATTTTGTAATAGATCTTTTTGATATCGTAACCATCAGTGTCGTATATTCCAGGGGCTCTAAGTAATCTTCTGTTTTTAGTTCTTTAACTATTTTTTTCAGAAACTGTTTTTCTTAAAAAATGTAGTGTTTTAGAAGAAATTCAAAAAAATTTAGAAAAATATAAAGGGTTTGGTATACATAAGAAACAAATATTCGAAAACAGTTCCCGTCGGAACAGAGAAACTGACCTTTTTCATATCGTTTTCAGTAGCAATAGTCAATGCATGGAAAACCGCCGTCCTTCTCTAATTTCCTGCGAAAGCAAAGTATGTGCAGTGTTAAATTCACCCTAGACTTTTGGCGACAGGGATGTAGTGTTCACGTTTATTTTATCGTGCAATGCATAGAAATTCGCAGCCGTTGCCCTCACCTTTGCGATGGAGTCTTATTGTAAAATCTAAGTAAGGTAGTCTAGTAAAATCTAAGTAAGTAAGGTAGGGGTAATAGATTTCTCAAAGTCGTAATCAGGAATACGTTTCCGAAATTTTCACTCGCAAAAGAAGTTTTTAAAATTAATTCAGGAGATATCACATTGCGCAATAATTTAAAAATATACATTTTATAACAATTAAATAACTTTTATTGTATAATTCTGATTCAAGACATTAAAATATGCCAATGTTATTATAATATAATATAAATTTGAATTTGCACAAATCTTGATCAAATAATATAATCAGTGTAGAAATTTTTTTGTTAACAAATAATTTTACAGTAGACTCGCGTTTTTACGAACCCCCATAGACCATAAAAAGTTTATAAATTCGAGAGTTCGTAAACAGTGGCGTATTTACCAATGAGTTAAGTGGCTTAGGACGGAAAATTAATTTCCGACGAAAAGTTTGCCGCCGAGAAGTTTGAAAAGGCGGGGCTGAATTTTTGGCGGCTGATCGAATTATTGGTTTCGAATTGTCGTTTTCAGAGGCGAAATTGAGCAAAGGGAGAGCTTCCATGAGCGCCGTCTTGAGAGAGAGGATCAAAAGGCGCCAAACGCGAATACTTCCCGAAAAACGAATTAGAAATAACCGTCAGGGCCGGGCACTTTCAAGACGTGGGTGCACTTGAGCCCCCCACTTGAGCGGTTGAATCCAGGGCGGCCGCAGACTGCTTATATCATTATTATTTTTATATTGCTTTTTATCATTGGCCCAAAATAAATATCAAGGATCTATGTTTCATTTTATAAAAATTAAAAAACATTTCTTGTTTGCATGATAACTATTTAAAAATATGTAGATATAGAAATAGAAGTAAACACTGCACATACGAAGTTATTAATTAAATGAAATATTAAATTAATAAGAGCGGCGATATTTTTTTGCATCTGGGCGGTCAATAAGCCAGAAACTACTCCGGCCAGGGACGAGTTCCAGCTGCCCGAGGCAAAATAACTATATAAATTAAAATATAACAACAGGAAGAAATCAATAAAATTATACAAAAAATCAGTTTTCCAAAAGATATTTATGTAGGTACTTTTTAAAAAGTGGGAGTGAACTCAAAATTTTAATTCTGTCAGGAAGAGGGTTCCACACCCTAGGGCCCATACAACCCGTGCATACCAATCCAAGATTTGTTTTGGAGAATTCTGGTATTAGATTATTTAAATAATATGCAATATTTCTTATTATTCCCAAATTTCTACTAATTTTGTACAATTGGCGTTAACATGGATGATTTTAAATTAGATTGAAATGTTATAACAAGAAAATTAATTTCTTTTGAGAATGAAATTGATTCATTATTAATATTAAGATGAAAATTATTTAGATTAATATTTCATTTATTTGTGAATAAAAAGAACTTAGTCTTTGTTGTGTTAAGGGTTAAGTAGTTAATGTTAAAAGTTATGTGTATATGACATAAAAGTTAAATAATAATGGTCCAAGAATAGATACTTGGGGCACACCACATAATGAATCGCGGAGTGTAAAACTGGCAGCCATTCATGTGAACATATTGTTATCTGTTAGTAAAAGTAGTTTTGAAAAGGATATTGCTTAAGGACTGGATACCGAAAAGCTAGACTAAGTTTATGGAGTAATCGTTCATTGTTAGTGTATCAAAAAGCCTTCGACAGATCAAAAATCACTAGCTGCTTGTTTTAGAATACAGAAGAGTAAATAAAATCTGTAACTGCAATTAAAGCCTATTCCACTGATCTGCCACTCCATAAATCCAAATTAGTTTTAGATGAATTATTTGTTTAATGAGAAAAAAGTTGCATTATCTTTTATAGAGTATCATTTAAAAAAGTTGAATAAAAACTGTCAATATTGATATTGGTCTGTAATTGGCAATCTCATATCTATTTTCTTTTTTAAATACAGGTGTAACTGCTGAAATTTTAAGATCTTGTAGAATAACACGTATAAATAACTAGATTATAAATGTGGGTGAAAGGCTATAGTATATTATCTGACACATATTTAATGGCAGCCGGGTGAATCTGATCATGTCCAGGGCCTTTATTAGGGTTAATTTCCTTTATTAGTTTAGCAATTTCAGCGGATGTAATTGGTGAAAGAAATAATGAATCTTTAGTTGTAGCATCCACTATTCAAATGGGACATCGTATTATGGGCCCGTGCCAATCCAAACGGAAAATCAATAAAGTAGTTATTGAAGGCTGTAAGTGTTTGATTTTGGTTGGTAATGTTTTGATTCCCAACAACAAGGCTACTAATTGGGTTTTTAGATGTTTTAGTTCTGCCAAGGAGTTCATTTAATCCAACCAAATGTTTTTGATCGGATCATTTAAAGAATTTTTCGAAATAGTTTCGTTCTGCCAGTTTTAGTTTTTTAAGTTATTTCAAAATTTACGAAATAGAGTTAAGTGATCAGATGATTTGTGTTGTACGAAGCTTGAGAAAAGTCTATTCTTTTTTTATTTCTTTTAGAAGAAAATTATCGATTCATGGATTTTTGATCCGCTTATTTCTTGCAATATTTTTAAGAATGAAACATTTGTTGTATATATTAGTAAAAGTTTGAATAAATAGATTATAAACTCGTTGAGCATCATTCGAATTAAGTGAAGTGGTCCAATTGATTTTTGTTAATTCTGATTTAAATAAGATTAGGTTACTTTCTGAAAGATCTCTTATCGAAAAACAGGCTCAAAATTTATTGCGATGAAAATCTTGAATATTATTAGTTATAAAAATAGGTAGGTGATCACTTATGTATGGTATGTACGTACTCCTGAAAGGTGTGGATAAATATTCGTTATACCGAGGTCAATCATAGTTTGGGAGTGAGATATTATTCTAGTAGGGACATTGATTGTAAAATGAAAATCGCTAATATGAACTATATCTTCTAAAGTTTTAGCATTGACGTTTCGCTTTGAACTCAGGTTAATATTCAGATCACCAAGTATAATTAGTTTCAATTTTTCAATTTTTAACAAAATCAATAAAGGTCTTTAAGAAAGTTAAAAATTCCGCAATGTCATCATTCGGTGGTCTATATATTGTAGAAATAAGGATTCTAAAAAGATTTTATGACTATGATTTCAATGTATAGAAATATTCCACTCCAATGATTATAATTTGAATATGAGATTGATCGATGTACATAAATTATCATGCCACTTCCACGACCATTCTGGTGGCATTCAGTAACTAGGCTGTATTGAGTTATATGCAAAGAATAGTTAGGTTGAAACCACGTTTCAGTAATATAGATAAAATGAGTAATATTTTTTAGTTCATTCAATAAATCATTAAGAAAATGAATTTTATTCAAAAGGCTGCAGGTATTTATATGTAGTGAGAATAAGTTATTTTGGGAGGATTGAGTAAAAATTACTTTTGAACGTCGGAAATATTGACCACATAGGTTGCTGGTGCTATTTACAGGTGTGGAACATATCATAATAATTAAAAAAATTTAGAATAACCACAGTATACTAATTAGGAACACAAAACCTTGACAAAAAATAAATAAATAAAATAAAAAAATTATAAAATAAAGATACAGAATTAGTAAGTATGTATATGGGTACATTATACAGGGTATACTATGAAACAGATGTTTCATAGTGTAAGGAATAGATAGAAGAAGGTATAAATAAATCTGTAAAAAGTAGAAGAAAGTACACAAAACTCAAAATGAATATTAGTGGAGGAATAAATTATCTTATCAAAAGTATTGAAATATAATACAAGCAATATAATGTAATAAAAGGCGTAAAGTATGAGATTTTCAAATAAATTATCAACTGTTGAAAAATTAAATTAACCAGGTATTGAAACAAGATGCCAATATAAGTAAATAAGAATAATTCATTCAAACATAGCACTTAATTAGGTTAAGTCATAAAAGTAAATGAGAAGAACTTGATCAAACGGAACATTTAAGTTAAATCGCAATCCAAAATAAGCATATATTCATATATATATTAATAAATATGAACTCACTTGCTGCTCACTGTAGTCCGGGGTTTGGTTCCCTGGGCCTTAAGAGGTTCGGATTCCTCGGAAAACAGTAGGTCCCGGCGCAGCATGACCACTGTAGTCTTTGAGCCGTAAAACCAAAAAGAAAGAAAGAAAGAATAAATATGAACAAGTAACTTTGAGAACGAACGTGTCAAAAGTAAAGTCTAACAAATTGAAGAATAGGTTAATTGGTTGGTTACCTGGCTATATCTATATGGCGCAAGAACAGCAAGGATTATTCTGCCCCAAACAAGGTAAGATCGAAGAATAGAACATGACATGACATGGATGTATTGATTTGGATATATAAATAATGTACCACCAAAAATGATAAAGAATAATTTCTACAGTAAGACCATAAAAGGCATAGGATGTAATAACACTAGATAAATAGTGAGAATGCAAATTTTTTTCCCCATTCCCGTAGGGGAGTCCAGAAACATTCATGATATACAAATAATGATAGAGTAAATACCGATACGTCAGAAAGACAAGGATGAATAAATAATTTACTGGGTTTTGCAATTATGCAAGGACAGCAAAAGCCATGCTGCAATATTGACTTGGATATATAAATAAAGTACCAAACAGAATAATAATCAGTAAGTACTGCAACGAAAATATGAAAATATATAGAGAGTAATAATAGTATATAATTAATAATGCATTACTCATTTTCCGTAAGTTTAAAAATATATATGATATACAATAATATTTCAGTAGACACTGATGCTGCTTGTAGGGCAAAAAGATAAACAACCAGATAATTAATTATCAAAAGTATCGAGATAGAACATAACCAATATAATGTAATAAAAGGCGTAAAATATGAGAGTTTCAAATAAATTATCAACTGTTGAAAGATTAAATTAATCAGGCATTGAAACAAGATACAAATGTAGATAAATGCAAATAACTTATTCAAACATAACACTTAATTAGGTCAAGTCATAAAAGGGAATGAGAATAACTTGTTGAAACGCAACATTTAGGTTAAATCGCAATCCCAAATAAGCAATATTTCATATATTAGTAAATTTGAACAAGTAATTTTGAGGACGAATATCTCAAAACGTCAAGTTCAACAAATCAAAAAATAGGTTAGGTGGTTGGTTAGCTGGCTATATCTATATGGCGCAAGGACAGCAAGGGTCGTTCTGCACCAAAGAAGGTGAAAGAGGAATTTAATGCAAATTCCTCTCTCACCTCCACCCTTTCCTTACAACCTAGGAAATCTGAAGTCTATCCAGTTTGGGGAAATCCCATACCTCTCTTTTCGAAAATTTCTGTGTCCGAAGAAAATCAGTGAAAAGAAAGTGAAGAAATTGAATTTCTAAAACAGAATGAATGTGTAATTATAGATCGTAAAGCGGGTAGCGAAAATTAGTTCAATAGGATATTTTTCAGAACCAGCCCAAATGATTTGTAAAAACATCAAATTCGTAAATTGGATGTTCGTAAAAACACGAGTCCATTGTATTTTCATTTCCCTCCAACTTTATATATTTATTCTTCAGTTCACCATTCTTCCCTCTCCCCAATAATAATAATAATAATAGTTACAAAAACTCGCGTGGAACTAAAGACCAATTGCTTATAGATAAAATGATTCTCAAAAATGTTAAAACGAGGAAAAGAAACATTTCCTTAGCATATATTGATTATAGGAAAGCATACAACTCACTCCCACATAGCTGGATCACAAAATCCTTAGAAATGCTTGGAATTAGCTCCAGTGTTGTGAAATTAGTAAGCCAGACGATGAATAAATGGAAAACAACTTTGTATGCAAGCAATGAACTCTTAGGGGAGGTAAAGATCCAAAAAAGGTATATTCCAGGGGGAATCTTTATCACCCCTTTTATTCACACTTGCATTGATCCCATTAACAACAATCCTGAACAATACAAGAATGGGATATGAAATATCAAAACAAAATGGGGAAAATTTCACACTTACTGTATATGGATAATCTAAAACTTTTTGGAAAATCCAGAAAGGATATGGAATCTTTATTAAACACGGTGAGAATTTTTAGTGAAGATATCAAGATGGAATTTGGCCAAGACAAATGTGCCACGCTCACAATAAAAAAAGGAAAGATAGAAAACACGGAGGATATAATTCTTGGCAACAAGCAAGTAATAAAATAACTTTCCAACGAAGAGCATTACAAGTACTTGGGCATGTTAGAACTAGATAAAATCCTTTACAGTAATGTGAAAGCCATCACATGCTCAGAGTACATGAAACGCATACGAAAAATTTTGAAATCAAAATTGAATGGGGGAAACACCATTAGAGCCATAAACAGATGGGCCATACCAATAATAAGATACACAGCAGGGATTATTGATTGGACATCAATCGACTTGGATAACTTAGACCGAAAAACACACAAACAAATGACCATAAACCATGATCTTCGTCCACGGAGTGACATAGATAGACTGTACTTACCGAGGAGAGAAGGAGGGAGGAAGAGGGCCCCTTACAAATTAAACAAACTGCTGAAGAGAAAAAAGAGACCCCAATGAATATTTAAATAAAAGTAAGGAGAAGCTCCTAATGGAAGTGGCTTCAAGAAAGCTAATAAAGGTTTCAGACTCAAAAAAGTGCTTCAAACTAAATGAACTTCAAAAACGTCGCACAAATTGACAAAACAAACCCTCCATGGGCAATGTTTGAAAGAAATTGAGGAAAAAAGTCGATCGTCAGCATAACTGGAGATAGTTGCAATTGTGAACTTTTAAAAAAAAACCCAAAGGCCTGATCTTTGCTGCACAAGAGTAAGCACTGCAAACAAACGTGATGCCATCAAAAATCCAAAGGCAAAACGAGCAGTAAATGCAGGCTGTGTAAGGTAAAAGATGGAACAGTCGACCACTTATTCAGTGGCTGTAGTAAAATAGCTCAATCAGACTACAAAAAAAAAAAAGAAGACATGACAGAGTGGCTACCCTGATTTACTGGAATATCTGCAGAAATTATGAGATCACGGTAACCAAGAACTACTGGGAACATGAAGCAAAAAAGTGACAGAAAACGACTAAATAAAAATCCTGTGGGACTTTCGGCTTTAAACAGACAGACATTTAAAACACAATATACCAGACATAACATTGGTGAAGGAAAAACAGGTATTTATCATCGACATTGCAATACCAGGTGACAGCAGAATTAAAGAGAAGGAATTCGAAAAAATCTCCAAATATCGTGACCTTGCAATAGAAATTAATAGACTCTGGAAAAAACAAGTAACAGTCATCCCGATTGTGATAGGTGCACTGGGGGCCATCACACCTAATTTAAAGAACTTCCTAGAAAAACTGGACATTACTGACATAACGACAACAGACCTACAAAAAACTGCCTTACTGGGCACCGCCTATATTTTAAAAAGATATATGGACAGTTCTCAGGTTTCTGGGTGAGACTTGAACTAAACCAAGAAGTCCAGATCAAGAGGATAGTGATTATCTCCTTGAAGCTGTGTAACACAACAATGTATAACGGACATAATAATAATAACATATACATACTGGTTTTACTGGGGTGCGTGAGAGAGGAGATGGTTAATGATCAATTATTCCAACCGAACACTGTTTCTTCATAATCAACTAATGTTAATTTTCAAAATGTGTGTTTTTAAAATTTTGAAAACAATTCAGCACCTATCAACGAGTGATCAAGGACATTTGGGGGGTATGTTAAACACAGTAGAGGGCTCACATTTATAACGAGCCCGCATTTAGCGAGTTTCTGGATACAGCGAGGAAAATATGGATTTTGTTTGATGTAATGATTATACGAAATACAGTTTAAGCGCTTTTAGTGAACAAGTATTTTTTAAAGGCGGATTTAACGAACGAATTTTCCTAAAAATTACCCACTGTCTAAAGTCACGCCACACCACTGGCAATCACATTCTTTCTTTTTAATTAGAAAAATGCATTTTAATGATGTCTTTAAACTTGTAGAACGGACTGTAAAGATAAAAATTTAAGGATCTTAAGTAAGCGCCATCTGCTGGTTTAAAAGGGTATGTGTGTTTGTGTGCATCCATGTAAGAGTATTCATGTGCATCCATGTAAGGAAAAGTTGGCAGTGCAAGAAGCACACTAGCGTCTAGGGAGAGGAAAATGCACAATGTTAAAGACTCAGACGATTTTACTGTATTCCACGTAGGGAAATTATGCCAGGGAAAGGGAAAATTTTAGGGAAGAAGTTGTTGACGTAGTTCTGAATTTTTTCCTGCATTCGACACAAGAATGGCTGAAATCTGACAAACTGAAATTGGAATCATCAGATAAATCCATGATAAAATACAAGAATTAAATGGCAAATAAACAAATACTCAAACAATCACAAATAATCTGACGAAATACAGTTTAACTTCGATTTAATGATATCCTCGATTTAAAGATCGTTTTTATTGGTCCCGATTAAGAGTTACATTGAGTCCAGTATTATATTTTCCTCAATTTAACGATAACCCTTTGTCATTATTCTGTAGCTGCAAGTAGAATTTCAGTTAGAAAATCAACTATCGTCAGCAAATCAACTTCAATTGACTTCACTCACTTGAAGCGAATGCTAGTCTACGGTGTGCATTCACTGCGTTTTGATATCAACGACGGTCTTTTCGGCGGATTTGAGAAAAAAAATTGAAAATGCAAGGTTAAATGCCCACTTCCAATAAAAACCAAAACAAACTTCAATAAAGGATCTCTTTTCAAAATAGTAACTACGCACGTAATTGTATCCTATTTTTATTAAAATTAACATGTATTCTTCAGAATGCTGGTAAGCATTTTTATTGTTCTCCTTTTCGATAATTTCTTATTTCAGCTCCGACCAATAGCGTATCCATGATTTTTGCTCGGGCGAGGGCCGAAAGCTTAAAAAATATTGTTATTTATTTACTTTTTTTTAAAAAATTTTAATGTACTTTGCATGTCAATTTTCAGCCTAAGGAAGAGTCCAGGATACATTACTCCAACAAGTGGTCTCCGATAAATGTGTTCCCCGGTTGTTACTACAGGTACCAATGAAACGATGTTAAATCAAGTTGAACGATATATTTATCAACGTTGCTTAGGGTCCAATGTAAAACCGCAGAAAAGCAAAGGTTTCTGAAGCTAGAGGAAGCATTGGAATTATTAAATAGTTTAGATTCAGATGAGAGCGATGTTGAAATTGTTGTTACCACCAGATGTCAGTGAACTAACTGACAAAGATGAAGGGGATGACAATGAAGTAAATACTGGTAAGATTATTGTAAACAACGTTCCTGGGTCTCTGAAGGTTAGAACTGGAAAAAGTTTCCAGCCTGAACAGTCCACAAGCTCTAGTGTTTCGACAACAGTGCAGACAAAAAGCTAAAAACATCAGTCATCTTGGATAAACAATAAATCACCACACTATACAAAATGGGAAATACAGGCTAATTCAACTGAAAGTGACTTGCTTAAGAAGATGGAAACTGCATTGAAAGATAAAACCCCAGCAGAGCTTTTTTTGAGCAGTTTTATTCCAATGAAGTTTACGATCTCATAGTGAAAGAAACTGTGCGATATACAACAGATGTAAAAAACGAACACGATTTCTTGACTACTGCTAATGAAATGCGTGTTTTTGTAGGAATTTTGCTTCTAACTGGTTATCATTCAAATACCTGTGAATGTGACTACTGGTCAGATGCTGAAGACCTTGTCATTACCCTGGTGAAAAGTGCCATGTCACAAAACCACTTCCAAAGGTTAAAATCTTATTTACACTTTATTGACAATGGAACTGTAAGTCAGCATCCCCAGGATGGATCTTTCAAGGTAAAACCTTTGCCATGCTCAGTAATAATTTTATAAAGTTCAGACACTTCTCAGCAAATCTAAGCATTGATGAAATGATTATCATATACTGCTGTAGGAATAATCTAAAACAGCTTATCCGAGGCAAGCTAATACGTTTTGGATATAAACATTGGGCTCTCTGTGGAAGCGAAGGATATTGTTACAAGTTCTCTCTACTGCGGTAAAGAATCTGATGCAAGATATGATACTCCTCTTGGTACCTGGTTGTGATGAAACTGATAGAGAACGTTGTGAATCCTTCAAGCTACACTTTATATTTTGATAACTTTTTTTACCGTCATTGATCTTTTGAAAAGTCTTGGTGAACAGGGTTATCGAGCCACAGAAACCACATGAGAAAATCGGATAAACCATAAGTGTCCTTTAGAAGAATTTGTCTATGTGGAAGAAAGAGGCACATCTGATTTTGCATTTAAGAATTCCGCGATTTTCCTGGTGCGATGGAATGACAATAGCACTGTCACTGTTGCTACAAATTTCAGCACTTTAGAACCATTCTTTGGTGTGAAGAGGTGAGTAAAATGACACAAAGATAATGTTAACGTGAAGATGTCTAATCCGATAAATTCTTACAACAAATATATGGGCGGTGTGAATCACCACGACTAGCTGGCTGGACTATATGCCATTAAAATTGGTGGAAAAAGGTGGTACTGACCACTTTTCATTCATACACTGGACATGGCAGTGGTAAATGCATGGATAATCCACAAAGCTGTCATAAAAGTGATGGCCTAAACTTGAAGGAGTTCCAAAGAGCTATAACAAGAGTTTATCTCAAAAAGACTGATCAGAACAAGAGGTAGACCCAGGATCTCTTCTGTACCTTCTGGTGCAAAAGAAGACATCTGTAAAGATGGTGTTGGTCATTTTCTACTAAAGAGGGAAAAGCAGTGCCGTTGTCAAAGAGAGGGCTGCAAAGGAAAACCCAAAACATATTGTGGGAAATGTGACTAAACACTTTGTCAGGCTTGCTGTGGGCCTTTCCACCAAGATTAGAGTAAAATTCAACTGAAAATTGAACTTTCATGTAAATAAGAAAGTATTATTCAGATAAAGTAAATTTTTACTCAGAAATTGCTTTTCATTAATGAAGAGAACACTAAAACACGCAAGTGCAAATTTCATCCCCTTTATCCCAGTGTTCTATTTAGAGGATGGGTTTGGTTACTTATATAAAATATAAATTTTTTTCAAATTTTGTTATATTTAGTTTATTTAGGTTTAATTAACCTTAGAAAATATGATTCTTCTCAAATTTGAACAAAATAAATAGAGATAAAACGGGTTAATTACTCGCTTTGTTTTATCATTTAACGGCTGTATGATGGCACACTCAGTGGAAGACAAAGTGGGAATAATTTTTCTTTATGGGGAATGTGGTCGAAACTGCAAGGCAACCTCTAGAAGGTTCAATGAATTATTTTCTGACCGATCAATCGATCGTAAGTACGTGTCCGATTTAGTAAAAAAATTTCGCGAAACACAAAGTGTAAGAGATTGGCCGCGCCGCGCTGCTCTGGTTGACCTAAGGTGGCTGAGGGCACAGTCAACGCCACCTGAAGGAGGCATTGGCACAGTGCTGGAAGTTATCGGCAATGCTAGTGTAACACCCCTGCAATCCTTGAGTGAAATGAGTGACTGCACGAACATTCCCAAATCTACAATTGGCAAAATCCTTAAAAAATATTCGTTTTATCCGTATAAAATGCACATTACTCAAGAGCTTAGTGAGGATGACTTTGATCGTTGTCTTGAGTTTTGTGAAGTAATGACTGTACGAATCGCTGAAAATAATAAGTTTTT
>QLNU02015270.1:34295666-34320825 GCA_006491805.2 Dysdera silvatica
ATTCTATGAAGCATTTGCAGAGATTGCCTTGGGGTGGTGCACAGGTAACACTATCACGAGCTCGACTGCCAAAAGTGACAAAAAAAAAAGAAAACTTATAAATCAACTGCTCACTGTAGTCTGGGGGTTTAGTTTCTGGGCCTTTAGAGGTTCGTAATCCTCAGAAAAGCTCTAGGCCTTGCTTATCATGACCCTTGCTGTCCGGCCGTTAAACTCCAAACAAGCAAAATTTGTAGAGACCGAAATATTTCCACCATTAAACAGAAATAGTTCTTAAATTAGAACGACGTTATTGAAATAGTTTACTGTATAAGTAAAGTAGATATAAAATGTATCGATGTATGTAGGAACAACACTAACTAATAAATTAAATAAATTAAATTTCTTCTTCAACTTCAGACGATCCATGGCGAATTTACTAAACACACGCACAAACACACGTCTGTCTGTCTGTCTCTCTCTCTCTCTCTCTCTCTCTATATATATATATATATATATATACAGTCAAACCCCGCTATAGTGAGCCTCAGGGGACCGAACTTTTGATTCTCTATATCAGATAACATTATAGGTAATTATATGAAATTGGACGGGACTAAAAAAATTCGTTCGTAATATACGGGGGTTCTTTATAAGTCGGGTTCGCTATAGCAGCGTTTGACTGCATATGAAAATCACTTGAACTATAAACTTAAAACTTCCTGGAGTTTAATCACAATACGCCTTGTAACAATATTTATCTAAAATAACAGAAAATAATGTAATTAAAGAAGTTTGATTGTTTCAAGCCCCTGCGGTTGTACAGTGGTAGTGTCTTCGCCTAGCCTGCCGTCAACCCGAGTTCGACATCCTGCGGTGTCCCCCACCCCCACCAAAAAAAATGCTTACCAACTATTTAACTGTTCCCGATAGTCCAGAAGTTCGTTCCCTAGTCCTTAGGAGATTAAGATTTCCATGAAAACCGCGGGTTTTGCGCAGCATGACTTTCCCCACCATTGTGTTGTAAAATACAAACAGTTAATTTAGTAGCTACGTACTACCAACGTCAGAATGATAACGGAAACCAAACCCCGGACTATACTGAGGCAGAAAAGCCGGCTTACGTACTACAGTAGCATTGGAGACAAACTACAATTAAAGGCACGAAAGATGAATGCCTGTTACCTCTATACCACCGTGGAGAGCCCTTGCTCTAACTGGCATTTTAAAGCTTGTCTTTTTCTTTTTTTCAAATTTCATTATTCATTATTTTTTTAATGCACTTATTTTTATAAATTTAGCTTCGATGAAGCTGGTTGAGAAGTTCAGTTAATCTAAACCTATTGCATTAAATGTTTGTTCGAAAAAAAATTAATTAGGTAAGTTTAAGCACGCATTTTCATATATATGTATACATGGTGGCGGTTTAAGAATTTGCGAGACTCAAGGCAGAATGTATTGAGTCCTATGTTTGAAGTTCTTTGAAAATAAAGGGAGGTAGAAGGAGTAAAATAAAACAATAGGAAATATCTAAATACTGATGATATTGAACTCTATTAATTACTGGCGGTGATTTATAATATATGGATATTTAGCTTGGACACAGTAATTCGCTTTTGGTGATACACTTGGATATTTAATAATAAATATATTTCTACCTAAAATTACGATATTCTTCGGCAAACCATACTGTTAGTAACTATATTGTATGTATTTTTACGTACAAAAACTGCCCCAAATCATCTATAACGTTATCAACGGCTGCAGTTGACGTCCTAATCATAGTACGATTTGCATGATATGTTAGCAACGTTTAGCTAACAACTACTGGAACATTCATACTGGGCCGGCGACAAGGGGGGGCGGCGCAAACCGGGCATTCGTCCTGAGCGCAGACATTTAGGGGGGCAAAAATGGGATTATCATAAAAAATAAAATCATTTTAGGGCTGCAAGACACGTGTTCTCCCCGAGTTGTATAATATCTAGAGCCACCCGGCATATATAATCAGTGCCGCAGCGTAACTTCCAAAGTGGACCACCTCTAAATGTACACTACCCTTCCCCCCACATCGAATAAAAAATCACAGTTTGTACATATATCACCACCACGATGATATATATGTATTGATGCTGTTTTTATATTTGCATTTCTTCACATTTTTGCACATAAAGACAATCACGTCTAAAACTGTTGCACAATCAACAGTTCGTCATAATTACATGCATCCACAACATAATTTCCAACGCATGAAAATTTATTAACATTTAAAAATTTGTTTTTGTTTAAAATTTTGTCGCCACATCAATGGCCATGAGGTATTTTTTCTTTCCGATCTCCTCGTCGTCTTTCTTTCAAAGTACATAAATCGCTGGCGTACGCAGGAGTATCAACGTAGAGGTCTCAAATTTATTGGGGGGCAACAGGCCTGTAGCCGGGATGGAGGGGCAACTGGGGCAAGGAAAAAGTTATATGGAGTACAGAGCACCCGGGGATTGTTTTATGTACATAAATAGCTCGATGGGGCAACTGGGGTCGCGCCCCTGTTGGCCCTGGCTTGGGTAGAGGCCTGGAGGCAAGCACATTTTATGTACGTTTATACATTACAGTATATGTAAAATCGCAATTTATTTCAGATTTGGGGGGGATAGGGATGTAACTCTACGCCT
Source organism: Dysdera silvatica (assembly GCA_006491805.2). Lineage (NCBI taxonomy): Eukaryota > Metazoa > Arthropoda > Arachnida > Araneae > Dysderidae > Dysdera > Dysdera silvatica. The sequence goes on from QLNU02015270.1 coordinate 34,298,315, forward strand.
ATGCGCAAGAGAGGGTTTAATGGGGGTTGTAAGCTCCCAGTGCAATGAAATTTTATGTACACATGTGAATATTTGGAGTTGTAGTTCTGTAACCTGCCTCCACGGGTGCCGTTAGCGGGGGTGGGTCAGGGGGACTCGTCCCCCAATGTTGGTGTTAGGGTTCCAAATCCCCATTCAGTTTCAAACAAAATGCCTTCTACTGGCATATTGTCCCCTCCCCCCAATATTTTAGGCCATCGGCGCCAATTCCCGTCCCTCCATTATAAACTTTCTGCATACGGCTATAACATGAATAGATAGAATTTGTAAGATTCGTTATATATTTATATTGGTATTTTAACGTTCTCTAAGATTTTTAGGCCTCAGTTGAGAAAATTAGAATAAAGGCGTAGAAATAATAATAATAATAAATCGATTATGGCGATAAATGCAAACTATTTTCAAAGCAATTAATGTCTTAAATAAATGTCGCATATAAAATATACAGATGTATAAAATATATAGATTCAGTTTTACAGAACTTTAGATTTGTAGAATATATAGGTTCAGTTTTATAGAACTTCAGATTTGTAGAATATACATTAGTTCTTCGAACATGTCTGTATGTTGAAAAAGAACTGAATTGGAAATAGTATTATATTTTCAAAAGAAATCGGAAGTCCAGTGTGTTTGTAAAGATATAACTCCTCCCCCTTCTGGTTTAACTCTGCCTCTTTTTATTTTAGCTCCGCCTCTTTCCATTCTTTCTTAACTTCTTTATATCACTTCTCCACCTAACTCTCTCTATTGGTTAAAAGTATTTTACGGTTGCAATTTCTCACTCACCAACCCACCCTTTGGCGAACATAGCTTCGCCAGGCTTTACCGTTGGCGAAAAAAAAGGGGTCTTATGGAGCAGATACCCAATTTCTACCAAGTAATACCAGTGGGTGCACCAGGTCTTAAATAATTTCAAAATTTTGATAAAATTTTTACCTATGTGTACATTTGGACTGAAGAGATTATAGACAAACTCGAAAGTCTTGCAACGTTTAGATAAAGGTGAAAGTATGGCTAATTGTCTGTGGAGTTTAATGCAGGGAAAGTCACTATTAGTGACTATAAAAACTGTGCCAAAACTGAGCAATTTTGTGGATCTTCATCATAAAAACCACTTGAAACCCAGCAAAAGAATTAGATAAGGTTGACGAAGTTTTTTTTTTACTGGGGAGCTACGGAGTACCTTCAAGCATTGGGAGGATGAGTAGATAAGTGGAAAAGGACTTCACAGGATTTGTAGTTGACAATCACGGGGGAACAGCTGATCATGAGTTGAATGTGTTACCAAATTTGGCGAGTTAATAACAAGTGGTGATCAGGGAGTAAACTGCCAAAGATTTTTGTAGCTTTTTGGCTAGCTTATACTTGAAAGTTCTAGCCGAATCAAAAAAGTTGTTAGTGAATGTTAATAAATATTGAACTGCTATTGTTTTTCTGTCTGTCGACAATAAGAAGGGTAAGGTAAAGATCTTTCGTAAATATAACTGATAGCTATCATACTGTTATATAGACCCTATATGTTTATAATGTACATGATCCCTAATATGTAATTCTACAGTACGAATCATGTAGGCAGGGCCAGAATAAGACATGGGGACCTCTTAAATGTATGTTGTGACAGATTTAGAAGGGGGGGGGTCCTGAAGAATATAAAAAAGGGGGGGGCTGGCCTTGCAGGCCAAATCTGTAATCAGGCCTTGCGTGTAGGTATTGTCATATGTATTAGATTAGTGGAATTTTTATGGCTCAGAGACAGGGAGTGCCATGATGCTCTAATACTGTACAAGAGGCTGTTTACCTATTGAATTTAGGTAATAGGGATCATCCACCATATTACATAATGTACTACATAGTGTGTTTACACACTGAATTATGTATTAGAATTTGTATTGAAACTTTGAAATACTTTCAATTTTTTTTTTTTAACTCTGTTGAAAGTTTTGAATTGAATTTCATAAAATTTAGCCCCTGGCGGCCAAATTGGGAACTAATGACGTATATTTAATGATGGGTGGAAATTTTGAAATTTGGATAGGGCGATCAGGCAGCCATTCTAGTGACGAATTCATGATATGGAGTCGATCTGCATATGTATGGCCGAGTTTCGCTCCTATGGGAGATAGAGCTTCAACATTTGATTTATCGCAATGAGTTACATATAAATACAAAATTTTAAACCAATCAGACCATTCCTGCACTATAGAAATAGGAGGCAGATAAATCTCTAGTGACAAAATCTGAAATTTTGTATCGAAATAACTTCAAAATTTTAAAACAGTTTCAATTCTTAGTGGGTTTCAATATTTATTGAATTGCAGCATTGAAAGTTGGTGATTTAAAATTAGGAAATGAACTCTCCAGAATCTTGGAGAGTTGGAAGTTTTGAGGGTCGGAACCTGGCGATTTAGAACTTGGAAGTAAACCACAGCTCAACAAATTCCAATTTGCCAAACTTTTGGCTAGTTGGAGTTTGGGGCTTTTGCAATTTTATATGTTAAAAAATATTTGCAAAATATGCGATTTGGAGTTGGGAAATAAACCACAACTCGCCAACTTCAATTTTCAATTCATCAAATTTTTTGGCAAGTTGGAAATTGTCGATTTAGAATTTGGAAGTAAATTACAATTCCCCAACTCATCGAATTTCAACTCTCCAGCTTCAATTTTCAACTGCCAAATTTTTGGAGTTGAAATTTAGAAATTTTGCGAAATTTTTAAAAAATTGGGGAATTGAAAGTAAACTACAAGATCAGATATGGGAGATCTATTTGCATATATATCTGGTTTAAATTCTATAATAAAACATTCGTTTGGCTTCAAAAATACTTGTATATAAGTGTAATTTTTGCATGTATAAAATTGCAATTAAGCGGGTTTAAATAACATTTAGAAAATTTGAGGCTCCGTATTTTTTTTGCATATATGCGATATTCGCATATATGAAAATTGCAGATACGCAGTTCCAACTGTATTTTAACTTAATTGTTAAGTGTTTTTTCTTTTAATGTTATTTGCAGAGACTTACGATGACTTTACGATTTAAAATTACGATGAGCTTGGAAAAATATAACGAATCTCTCAATCTCATCATTGGTGACACGAATAGCATCTAATTATATATTAACCTTATTACCTCATAATAAGGAATGAAGTTACTAGCAATTATGGCTAGTATGTGTATGGAATAAAGGCAAAGTAAACTCACACTAAGACGTCACATGTCTAAAATACTTTAATAACCTAGTATGAATTTTTTTACATGTGCCAACAAATAAAATGAACCCAAGTTTTCACAATGGTTAAATGGTAAATATTAAAATGTAACGTGATGTTTAGTAAATAGACAAGATCTAATCAAGAAAAGTAAAGTTCTAAAATTTAAAAACCATCTTTCTGTACTTTTCCTTCATCAGATTACCGGGGTTGTATCACATTGGCTGACAACGTTGTACCCTAATGTATGAATGGGGGTAAAATTGATTCCCACTAACTGGATTATTGTCAAAAGTCATTAATTTCACCGATTAACATACTGATTAATAAAATAATTGTGTATTATGCTAATTCCTCCTTAATCATTGGACTATATATATGTGTGCTGTTAATATGGGATGATCATTACAGCTGACCTCTATTGAACAAAATGGTGACCTTGCTAAAAACGCAAAGTAACAACAGGTATGTAATAAAACAACCATCTATATATATGCATATATATATATAGTGCTGGGTTATGTGCCAAGAAACTATAATGCTGATTGTTCAAATTTGGCACCGCTTGTAGTATTTTCCGTCAGGGGTTGCTTCAATGGCTCATCTCTTGGGTCGTTAGTCATATGCCGTGGTAGTCTCATAGGCAAGCAGGGAGTAGTAAGAACCTTCCATCGCTACAAGAGAAAGAAAAAAAAGTGCTGAACATAACGTAAAAAGTAACGAAGATTTAACCCCTCACCCCCCCAAAAAATGCCCACTATTTAGAGTTACCCAATCACTTCGTTGTCCAATAGTTTTATTTATATATATACACATTTATTTAACAGTTTACTAGTCATTCTGACATAGAAGCACCAAGGTAGGTGATTAACATCATCATAAATGTAAGCGAGGAAGACATTTTGAATCGCTTTGAAATTTTTAAAGTTGAAAAAAAAAATAACACTAAACTACTATTTATAAAATAAATATGAAATTTTTAAATATGCTTATAAAAGTTGCTTAACAAATGCACTTAATATTACTGGAGCATAAGATATGGCATATTCCTCATTGTATTTTAAATATAACTTGTACCTATAGGTATATTTAAGATTAATTATATTTAATATAATTTTTAGATGTTTGATAAGGTTATAAATGTATAGAGTGCTGTACTACATGGAAGGTAATTGAACAAAATAAATAAAAAGCTGACACTGTTATATACATCAAGTCTTTGTCAACATTTCAGCATAAATAGATTTGCAATTGATTTTTAGAACAAATGTGTGAATTCATGCATTTCGAAGGTGGTAGACTTGTTTCTGTTGAAACAACTGTCGACAATTTAATGTAACTCAATGCATGTATGTCAGTTTTGTGTTTATTTTCTTAAATTAAGATTATATGGTAATCTCTCTCAATAACATTAATTAATAAACCTCAGTGTCGTTTCAATTAACGACCACATTATACAGTCTCGGTAAACATTTCATAAGATTACACACATTCATTTTTTTAACGACATTTTTTTTCCACCATGCCTTGAGGATTATTAATGGGAAATATATTAATGTAATAGTTATCTGTGCTCACTTGTCGAAAAGTTCCTGGAGTTGTCAACAGCCTGTAGAAGGAATAAACCGGAATGCAAAGCATTGACGACAGAGCCATACACCACCCAATCGCAATAGCCCAAGTCGGGTAGTTGTAGTCCTTGTTGTAGGTCACAGGCTTATACGTTATCAAACTGAAGAGGAAGATGCCCTGCAGCGTAAAGGTAAACTGAATTAATTTGTTATATTACCTTATAAGAAGTAGAAACATTCTCCAATCGGAAAATACAAGTTGCACCTATCACTAACAACACTGGCACTCAGAACTACGACAATAATAAAGCATACACATTAGTAGTATAGGGTTGATTATGATTGTGGATTAAGATACATTATACCAGAACAAGTATGGGATCAATCCTATACTACTAATATTGGCTCCATACTGATCTCTTCTGTACAAGCGAATAACTCAGTCATGTTATATACGTTATTTCCTTCAAGCTGTTCAAAGTGTACAAACCTTCTTGTTGCCAAAATATACAAAGTTCATTACTTTGTGAACTAAATTTATTAATTTTGAGCACCAGTGAATATGACCAATAATAGCAGTCTAACTATATACATAGCTGATACAGTAGAACCCATCTAAAAATTTATGAATTTCCTTGCATTTTCAGCATACAAATGTAACTTCCTTATATCCACTATCTCTATATCTCGAAGCTCCCCTATCTCGAATTTTTTTTCCCATTCCTGCAAGATTCGAGATATGGTTCTACCATATCTCACCATTATTTTCAGATTCATATCTGCTTATTATTTTTAAAAAATATAATAGATGTCATGATATATGAAAGTATGGTAACTCCTCTAATTACACTTTACATGACAAATCCCCGCATATGCTCAAAAACTATGATAATCCACCAAAAATATTTTCTTTCAACTTTATGTTGCCTCTGGAAGTGCCTCCTTCGATTTGAAAGCTGGCAACTCAACAGGGACATCACATTTTCCCAGTCTCTGCACTATAGAATGTGTTTTCTGCACTTAATCTCATCTGAGCACCTGTGTAATACAAATCCTCATATTTGACTGGTGATATAATTTCAAAAAGCCAGTCCCCTAATATAAAATTCACTGTGCTGCTTTTTAAACACTAGGTTTTAATAGGAAATTTACAAAATAATGGAGAGCAGTAAGCCCTTAAACTGCACTTCCATAGTTATGCCATTATATTTGACTCCAGTACAATGAACATTGTATACGAAACGGATATACCTTTCATTTAAAATTATGTCACTGTACATTATGTCATTTTAAAAATGCATATAAAATTACCTGACTTCAAGTTATTTAAAAGGATGTGGGTATACAATACAATTTGTACAACATTTCTTTTTGGGGGGGGGAGGAGACCATCCCAGCTTTGAACACATTTTTTTTTTCACTTTATTAATGATATGTTATTTTTACTGTTATGTACCTGTTTGCGAGTAAGTGGCCTTTGCTATTCAGACAGTACACAAACTGTTTCATGCACAAAATTAAAACTACTGTACAAAATTACTCTCAAGCTATGTGTATAGGGCATACATGAAGCAGGTTAACTTCACATTTAGACTTTGGCTCTATCTTCCAAGGTATCTTATTATCTATGTGCAAATATTCTAGTCCCATGCATTTCAGATATATCTGATGCTCCGCTCACAACAGATTTCCACCTGAAACTACCCTAATCTCTGCAGTTACTTACTCTTCGAGAGCAATAACTCACATTTATAGCCATTCTAATACAAAAATAGCTGACATCCCTTACATTCATTTGCATTTTATGGCATAAAGCAAAGGATCATGCTTAGCTAGGAACAACAGTTCTGGAGAATCAATCTGTTGCTTCGAAATCAAACTGAATCATAATGGGCAGAAAAATAAGCATTCCACCCTATATTGGAATAGAATACAAGTTAAAGGAGTAGCAATTAAGAGTGTTAATGCCATGGGACATTATATCTTTTAATATGAACATCGTAGAGCAGGGTGGTTTAACCTTTTTGGGCAGCGGGCCATTTGAAATCTTTTCACCCATATCGAGGACAGCGATTTCGTAAAAAAAAAAAGCAACAGCAAGCAAGCCTCAATTCAGAGTTTATTCCAGTTATTTCTTTGCTCACTTGTGATATAGAAAGGGGTCACCCATGCTATTTTCGCAATTTTTCCTCATTTCCGAAAAAAAAAATTTTTATTTTAAATTTTTTTTTTATTCTAAACAGTTGTCAGAAGGCTGGATTGTGGTCCACAGGCCATATGCTGGACAACCCTGTTGCACAGCTCTATGCAATTTACCCTTTGAGAAGGAAGGATGAAACTACATTTTTGGTAAATTAAGCCTCCGTGGATGTATGTGCTCTCTCTTCACATACTCTTTTATATTCGTTTAGGAAAAAACAAACTTTTCTCGAAAAATATAGAAGAACTGCAGTTACAGACCAACAAGAAACTCCTTAAGAAATGAAGGAAGATGTGATGGGACAATTCATATACGATCAAGTTTCTGTCACTCGAGTGCGGAAACAGGAAACTTACAAGGCAGTGGCGATTTGTTTCCGACTCCCATTTTTAGCCATGATTCTGGTACCTTATGTTTCATTTTCCATGTTATAATCACGGCTCAAAGGGTGGGGGATGATTGCCCCACCTCCTTGAGCCGTGATTATAACATGCAATCCCCTTGGATCTGCCAGTGCTGACACTCCATGCACCCATTCTACGGTACAGCTGAAAATGAACCTACGTTAACAGCACAAAAGATGAGCATGTTGTCATTATGCAACCGTCGGTGGTGGATTTACCAATAGGCTAAGTAGGCTAAAGTCTACAGTGGCAAATTTTCGACAAAAAATTTGTGAAAGGCACAGTTGAATTTTTTTCTTAATCTATTAATTCTACAGGTAGCAAAATACATGATTCGACAGATGGCAAAATCAAATATGGCAACAATAGGACTAGCAGCACTTAGCTATGTACGTATTTAACAGTACGTATTTAACAGTAAGAAACTGGGTCAGTAACTGAAACAATGGTTGTTGACAATAAAAACCAGATCTATGACCACAACAGTTAGAGAAACCAGACCTATAAGTCAAAAGGCACAATATTAACCATAGGAGGCCCCTTAAATTTAATTATAGCACAGTACTAACAGATCAAATCGGGACAATTCTCTGCAAATGTTTTTTTTTTAATAATTACTGTCCCTTAATATACACTTACTTACTAATATTTAGGCGTCTTTACCTTCATGCAGTTAGGCATGAATACAGGATGAATGCTGTAACACATTCAAGTGGTAGTAGATGGTGTAGAAGTGCTATAATACTCTGTAGATCTCTCCCTAGTATATCTGCATGAGAGGCAAAGAAAGTATTAAATGTTGTGTGCTGTAATTTTTCATACAAAATACTATAATAGCATAATAAAGCCTTGACTTCTTCTTTAGCTTTAGTTGCATGGCTCGGGAGTGGATCTTTGTCCGTGAAGTAGCGGAGGCTTTGTCCATTTTGCCAAATGCTTCTCGCAACCCTTCAATGTTAAATTCTCTTCCCTTCGAAACATCTATTGCATCATCTTCACTTTTCTCTATTAATTTCTAACTGAACAAATTCCACAGCATTGTTCGTTGATGCCTCATTAAATTCTGTTACATGTTTAATTTTCTTGATTTGGGATTTTATATTCTTCAAGCCATATCGTTTTTGGAAGCTGTAAAACCAGCCTTTAGATGCCCTGAAATCATTCACATTCTCCCTTTCCTCCTCCTCCTCCTCATCCACTTCCGAATGTCTTCATATAGACTCAAAGCCTTCTCCTGAATGTGGAGCACGATAAACACTATACCTAGTTCGCCCATTCAGATTAACAACTATCCCTCCATAAGTTCCATCACCTAATTGCGTTTCCGAGTCAACTTGACATCCATGAAATTTACCATAGTAATAGCCCTATTTTCTATGTCTGGTGAGTTCCTAAGGATAGTATGAATAGTTGTCTCTGGCATACTAAGGACCCATTATCAATCACTCGCTCCTCGCCCTTTTTTTTGTGTAACTTCCAATTTCACATCATAACCATACCTGCAGCACTTCCTTTTAAAACTGGCGCTTTACTACCATAATTTTCGTTTTGAATTCATACTTATAAAAGAAAATCAAAGGTGGTGGGGAGCACAGTGAAACAGGTAAGAATTTTCACTACTTTGGGATCGTCTACCATTCATGAAAACTAACCTCGTGGAATACTACGAATTCTCTTTTATAATACGATCATCAATCAAGCTTAACCTATCGCTAATCCAAGGGCTTAACTTTCATGATGTCGTAACAGTTGGAAACTTGATGGCTGGACCAACAATGACAGGAATAACGCCCTTATGAAAATGGTCTATAAAGGTTCAGTGACTTCTATAGACAGACCTATAGAAAAGGCATTTCTATAGAGGAATGTATAGACTGCAATTGACCATATTCTATAGAAAACTATTTCTATAGGACATGTGTATAGACTGCAAATGAACATATTCTGAAGAAAAATATTTTTATAGCATTCTATAGGACATATGTATACAATGTAATCTATAGAAAGTATTTCTATACGATGCTATAGATGATATATACTGAGTTGTGTGGACTGTTCTACAGTGAATGCCACACATTTTTAAAAATTTGTAAAATTAGAAAATTTATTTATTTTTCAAAAATAAAATTTGTGCAGAGCAAGATATATGAATAAAATTCCTTTAATAATTATTAAAAGATTTTTATAATGAGGGGATATATTATCTGCTCACAATATTTTCAAATTACATTCTCTTGTAGAAGTGGTAAGTTTTCCGACAGTTTTTTATATTTCATTACAAAAATTTAAGATTTCATAAAAAAAAATTATATTAAAAGAAATAAGCCTTAAAAAATAAATTTTATTAACGGGTTTCAATAGATATTGAACCCGCTATTGCTTTTTCTGTCTGTCTATAATAAAAAAGGTAAGGTATAAAGGTCTTCTGTAAATGCAATAATGATAGCTATTGTTAACGTTGAAAACCTACCGAGTTACTTGAGAATTAGAGAGTTGCGATTTAGAGACGGCTGGATTAGAGAGTTGCGAATTAATGTTAATTGAAACCCGCTAAATTTAAATATCGACCTTAGACGATTTTCTTTCACTTGCTTGTTACGATTTTAATAAAAGCATCACAAAAAAAAAAAGGTTCGGTGTTGGGGGAAATCCCATACATTTCAGAGTAAGAGTTGTTTATAAGTTTCTGGAAGTGGTTGTGATGTATTAATGGCTTTCCCGTGTAGTTTGTAAGTTTCCCAAGATTCTAAGAAGAGTCTACTATTCTTGTTTGTGATGTGACGGTGTAGTATTTTTGTTGAGTCCCAGTCGGGTTCGTGTCCGTGTTGTAAAGCGTGTTCTGCCAGACGTGAGGCTATGTCTCCTTTCGCGAGTGCTTGTTTGTGTTCTTTTTTTCTTGTTTTGATCATTCTTTTTGTTTGTCCTATGTAATGTTTGTTGCAGTCTTTGCATGGTATTTGGTATATGGCGCCTGTGAGATCTTCTGGTGGAACTGGGTCTTTAACTTTTGTAAGTTGTTTGCGAAGTGTTGTGACAGGGGAATAGAATGTTTGGATATTTGCCTCTTTAAGGATGCGAGAGATTGTTTCGGAAATGCCGTGAATATATGGAATAGATATGCGGGTGTAAGATGTATTGTTTAAAGATGTACTATTGGGTCTACAGTTTCTGAGAATGAATCGTTTAGGGTATCCATTATTTTTAAGTGCCGTGTGTATGTGTTTTGTTTCTGTGTTTGAAAGTGTTTCATTACTGCAGTGAGAATTCGCTCTAAGACTTAATGTTTTAACAACGGAAGCTTTGTGGCATGTTGGATGATGCGATTTAAAATCGAGATATCTGTCTGTATGTGTGGGTTTACGGTAAACTGAGGTGAAGATTGAGTTATCGTGAGATCTGTGTACAAGAACGTCTAGGAAAGGGAGTTTATTGTTCTGTTCTGTTTCGTATGTGAATTTTATATGTGAGTTTAAGTTATTAAGGTAATGGAAGAAGCTTTGGAGTGTATTAGTTTTAAGTACAACAAACGTGTCGTCGACGTATCTTTTCCAGAATTTAATGTTAAAATTCGGTGAAGACAAGGCAGTTTCCTCAAATGACTCCATGACCAAAACAAGAAAAGAACACAAACACACACTTGCAAAAGGAGACATAACCTCACATCTGGCAGAATACTCTTTGCAACATGGACACAAACCCGATTGGGACTCGACAAAAATACATCGATATATCACAAACAAAAATAGTAGACTCTTCTTAGAATCTTGGGAAACTTACAAACTACACGGGAAAGCCATTAATACATCACAACCACTTCCAGAAACTTATAAACAACTCTTACTCTGAAATGTATGAGACTTCCCCAATGCTTTGTGTCCTGCAGTACATGTTTCTCATTGGTTCCCATTGGGTTTTTCCATGATTTCTATTGGAGGCCTCCCATTGTTTCCCACTGGGTTTTTCCATTCTGCGGGACTACTCTGATGAAGGGTTTTCCAGAAATTTCAAGTATAAAAAAGAGACAGAAACATAACATCGTCATTACTCCTGATGAAGGACTGCTGCTGATGCGTCCGAAAGCTTGAGTGATCTTTTTCATTGCTATTTTACCAGTGTTTAACCTTTTTATGTAAATTTATTCCATGGTACCTTGTATCTTATTCCTTAAAGATCATTTCAAATTATGTGTGAGACTGAAAATTAATGAAGCAAGACTTGTGAAGGTTATCAGGTTACAGGTAATGACATAATTAGCGATCATGTATGAACAGTCATGGAGTCTGCACCATGAACTTGGGAAAACGTTATCACTAGAATTTAACTTTAGGCACTAAGTTGCATATTATTTTCAATATTGTTCTCCATGATCATAAGCAGGGGCTGACTTGCCGCACTTAACAAAACAAAAATTACAAATTAATGCTCTATGTGAAGCATTTTCCTAGACCTTGAGGCTAGCAAAGCCATCGTTCATCCTTGATACAGCGTGTGTTTAATATTCCTCACCCCATGACTGTCAACGATTCATAATGATACAGCACATAGCTAGGTTATTAATAGTTCCTATGAAAACATGTATGCAGTTACATACAATAAAATCTGGTGGATATCTATATGTAACACTGAATAATTAGGACCACATGCAGAATATATAATACATATACTTCTGTCCGCAAGGCCGTGCATGAAAGGGGAGGGAGTGCTGAATTTACTCCCCATTTTTCATCACCCCCCCCTTTTTTTTTAAAATTCTGTGAATGGACAACTCTGTGCTTGTCCAGAAAGAAATGTACAGTAGCGTTATTAATGCACCAGGATAGTGTACAGCAGAGAATGATTTTCTGCATCATTTTTTTAGCCTCTCTCAAACTCTCACAGTCCATACCCGCACAAACATTTGGCATTTCACTCACATCTGCAGCATCACACCATTAGTATAAATAAGAAACCTGTTAATGGAGATGGTCCTATGGCCATAAACAGACCATAAGCTTGTTTTCATGCTGAAAGACAAATTCAACGTAACACAACGTTTTGTGTTCATCACACGAAAGTTAAATGACCCAATATCACCCCTTTTACAGTTTTAAGGCGACGTGGGGTTTATTTTCAGGGGTGGGGGGCACTTCAAATGTCTATTATGTTTAAAATAAGCAACTTATTGAATGAGTACTTACAGCAACTACTTCAAATTCTGCTCTCAACATATAGAAAGTTACGTTGCGGACAAAGGTCCCTGAACTTATGGATCATGAATACTCCACAAAAAAACTGTAGTGCTTTGATTCTTTCATGACTACGGGAAGCTGATTTTTTTCTTGCACAGTGTAAATACTCCACTGAACCATTACTTTCACTTTTATTATTCAGGGTGACACCGAGTATCTATTACAGCTTAAGCAAAACAACCTACGTTTTTGCAACTTGGGAAGTGCTTTTAAACTGCAAGATTTATAACAAGTAAGATAAGAAATAATTGCTGATGCTAATATCGCACGTACATCATAGCTGAAGCATAAAAAATATAATCCCTCTAGAAATATAACCATTACTTCCAGCTTATTACAGCATTTATTTCTTTACATGATTTCAAAGTAACACTACAGAATATTCTAGATACAAACTATATGTCTTTAGCTACCAAAAAGCACTTAAAGACATTTCTTTAACTGCTATAAATTCGAACTATAGTTGAACTTCGTTAAAACAATGTTTGAGGGACTACTGAGGTTTTCAAGCAGCAACTGGTAAATGAGCTCAAAAAGTATGCTCGCTATTTACTACTGCTTCAGAATTTTAATTTAGTAATAGGGTTGTTTCTTATAACTAAGTTTGACTGTACTTAAAAATGAACAGTACAGTGTGACATACACACAATTCTCATTCTCTAACTACACGGTTTCTCTTTTTAATAACAAAACTCCCTAAAATAGTGTACACCCATTTTTTTTTTTTTATACAACAAATTAGCCTTTGATAAAATGTGTGATATTAAACCTTTTTACACATCACACACACAACATAATAAAATAGGCAAAATGTATGCAATTAATCAATATTATTGATACTATTGTACCTGAAAAGTTCTAATATATAACTTGTTATAAGAATTCAGAATATTAATAAATATAAAAAATAACAGCCAATTTAACCAAATTATATAACTCATTGGGATCACTTGGGAAAGTGAAGGTATCATGGAGCACTTAACCAAAATTTTAACGTGTTAAAACTATAGGCATGAGGGGTAGGGAACGCGAGATCCCTAGAAAAAATTTTGATTCAATAAAAAATCCAAGCAACTTGGGGAGGGGGAAAGCAACGTCTAAGAAGCCAAGGTTTCTTCAAAGCTAATTACGGCAATGATTAGAATACCTGACCTATTCAGAAAGCATCAATTATACAACCTTTCTCATATTCTTAGAAGTTCCACAGGGTAGTTTATATTTCACGAAAGAATTTAGTTACAGTTGTTCAGCTAGTGAATGTTTTGTGTAAAATTAGAGAAGACAGTTACTAAAACATTGGAATCTTCCCCAGCAGGCCTCATTCGGAGACCATACGTTTGAGTAGAAGAAAAAAAAAAGATTTGTTAATGGTAGAGTATTGGTAAAAAATCTGAGAGTTGAAAGATCATCAGCAATACATATCGCTATGTGAATTGCATCAGGAACTGGCTATGAGAAGATCGTTATTTTAATGTACAATTGTTATCTGAGGAACCAGGTATCCATAGTGAGGTACCTTGGGAGGCACCACCGACCTGATTTCCGGACGTTTGAACAAGACTACGCATTGCAATGTTGGTTAGGAATTTATTACAAAGACCTCAGCAGCCATTCCACATCCTCCTGATATGCCCTTATGCGGTTTTCTCCCATTTTCCCAGATTAAGAAAATAGCATAAAGACATTGCAGCTATCCAGAAGGCTGCAATGGCTAGGCTTAAAAGCATATCGGAGGAAGATTTCTCAGGCTACTACCAAAACATTCAGGAACATTGACAGCAGTGAATCAATTCCAGAGGGCAGTACTTTGAAAGGGATAAAAACAATTAATTCCTAAGTTCAAAATTTTATATTTTAAAATGACAGTCCTGGAATTTTTTTTAACAAAAGGTATTGTATGAGTATAGTCTTTTTATGCTTGTCGATAACAACAGTTATTTCAACACTGGCATAAGGTTTAAAAACATATTGTTCGGAAGCAAACAGCTCCCCTTGTCAAGTGAAGGCATTACATTTTGCCTTCACCTGACAAAGGGAAAAGTTGGCTTTCAAAACATGTTTTAAAGTTTACAGCAGTGTCGAAATAACTTATTAGAGAATCTCCTGGCGAAACTTTACATTGATTTTTTAAACTTGTTGGCGTTTACACCAAGTTAGCCAAAACTTGAGTTGAACTCATCCACAATACACAATGCCACCCATACACAAATGTCAGTCGAAGTTCGTTCGAAGTCAAACTTGTTTAAATGCTCCAATTCACCTTCACAATCCTATTTCAAGGTTATTGCAGAGAAAGTAGTATGAAAAGCAGATACATTAAAATGCTATAAGCAGAAGGAAAGTCCCCAAAATTTTACCCATGTTAGCTTTTCATATAAGCCACACTAAATAAAACGAAGTCGAAAACATTATGTCATAATAAAAGCCATGCAGGCCCATAAAGAGGCTAGTGCAAATTGATTGTAAACTATTTCTTACCTTCTACCTCCTTATTTAATATTCTGCGTCCATGTTAGGAAAAGTGAGGCACGTAAAGTGATCAATATGCAGAGGTCAAACAATAGACATAACGTAAAATATAAGAACTGGTGTTGCTATATATATTCAATGACTGCCACTCATTTTGCAGGCCCACATCTTACATTATAAACAGTGACAAAAACAAGGTTCATACAAACTAGTAAGGGGACATCCTCCATGATTCCTCAGAACTATAGAGGGGAAACTACAATAAAAGGTCACTGATCTAGTTAAAGGGTCATCCCGTCTTATTTACATAATCATTCCAAACTATGTTACGGGATATCAGCAGCAAGGGTGAATTTGGATGGGGAGGGAATTCCTGACAAGACCGAACAGGAAGCAGGGAGAGAATTGAAAACTTTTGACCCATGGACCATGATTCATTTATATGTAACGAAGTTCACTAGGATTTGAATCTGTCCCAATGAGTTTAAAAAGTTGTTACTATAGCTGCTGGTTATTGCACTACAATGGCAACTACATCGTTGCAGATACTATCTATATCAATGCCTTTATAGAGAGAGTTCTTTATATGGGGTAGTGCCCTGCCATATTAAGCATCTATCATATCGATTTTTTAAATGGTTGCAATTCGTAATAGGATTCTTAGCTATTTTCCAAAGAAAAAAAAAATGGTTTCTAAGAACCCAAATGGTCTTTTAAGGACTAGTCCAGATATGCTAAAAATTACATTGCATCTTCAGTTCATCACTAAACAGAACAAAAATTAAGGATGCACATTGTAGCAATTCAAAACATAACATTTTTATGGTACCTTCGTTATTTTATTTATTAACTTTGTGATAGTTTAGGAGATTGTAGAGTGAAGTTTGAAAACAAAAAGCTTTGATTGAATCATCACATATAACCCATTATATATACAAGGTGTGCCAAAAGTTCGTAAAACTATGAAGAATCATAAAAAAAAGAACACAATAATGAAGAAGTATGGTTCGCACGAAAGTCTTAATAGAAAAAGCAGAATCTTTTTTTGTTCAAAAATTATCTGCAGGTGGCACTGACAACTCTTAAAGACAATGAGGAGGACAACTGTGCATGAATTTCATCGACTTTTTATTACAATAATTGTTCAATATTACCTCCACAGCATTCTATGACAGAACTAAGGAGACAATGGCAGTAATAGCTGTGTAGAGCATGTCGGGATGGATATTAGAAATGATATCTTTCGAGTTTGGACAATGTGGAGGATGGATAACAGTACATAAGCGGTTTTAAAGAGCCCCATAGCTAGAAATCAACCGGAGTGTGGTCGGGTGACCGCGGGGGCCATGTAACCTGCAGCTTCTACTGATAACTCACTCATAATCCCCATTCTGTAACTTAATAATGAATAGTTTTGTTCTTCAAAATTTCCGAGTTGGATACATGGAAAAATTTACCACCCTAGTTTTTTTGATTATCAGAAGTATCTAATGTGTGAGGGATTTTTTTTACGATGACTACTGTTGGTAGTTACAAAATATATTGGCATCTGTCAGTTTTCCACTGTAAACTAAGGGCAAAGTATCAGTCATTTCTCCATAGGCACATCACACAAGCAACTGACATCATCCCACAATGTGTAAACGTATGACCAAGCTTATTTCAGAGTCCAACCTCAAATCCAGAGAGTCGGAAGGTGCCAATTATACTGAGTGGAAAGCATGCATGGTAGAGAGCAAGGAATAACTACAACACCAGCTCTTATTTCCATTAAAAAAATGTGTGCTACTATATTTAGTGCCAGTAAACAATAGAAAATCTTTTCACATAAAACACATACTGTATAACTCACGAACACTTATTGCAGTAATTAAAAATAAGATTTCTGGTGTCTCCAATGCATACATAGTAAGCGAGACATTTGTGTGCATTTTATGAGGCATGTGCATACAAATGCCTTGTTGTACGTAAAACCTTACTGCTGTCTTAAGATTTAAGTAGGTCATTTGAGATGCGAGCGATGGCTGAACGTGACCTCTAACTAGCCATACATTTAGATAATTATGCTCGCTGCAATTTGTTCAAACCTGAACTTATATAACTACAAATGTGGCTACTCAGGAGTAATAACAAGGGAATCCAATTGTTATCTCATAATGATAGAATATACTAGCAATGGTGAACTAAGCTTACAGTGTGCTAACACTCACACTCTTATGCAACTTTAGCACAACATTGTTCTGAAATGTTCTCCTCAATAACACAGATCTAATCATAATAATAATAATAAACATGTAACTGAATTACTAAACTAGAAAAGGAGAAGAGAGTATAGGTCACATATAGAGATCCCAGACTACAAGTTGCTCATTGTGGATCTTATAAGTATAGACAGACAAGATAAGATCGATATGCATGAAAAGAATGAAAAACGTCACAAGATACACACACACCATAGGTACACATTTTCTTAAGCAAGAGAAATTTTATATTTATTCAAGCCTATAAATTAAGACGTAAATAAAACCTGGAACTTCCTGAAATTAAAATCAAGCAGTCAAGGTCTAACTAAATTAGATTTTAGAAAAGGTTAGAAAAAAATTATTTTCTATTGACTACGAAGGTAAGTATCTCTTTCTGGGGGCTGTTTCCTCTATCAGCACGGTCTAAATGCATATTCAGAAATTAAAAGTTTGCTCCAATTATGTTAGTTCTACAGCTTGATCCTGTTCCCTACAAATTGTCAACCACTTATACTCAAAATAATCAACTACTAACAGCCAAAACCACGTAAGTGTACATCAACATAGCATTGAAATTTCATGCAATTAAGTAGACTTACTTAAAATGCTCGTATAATGTATTTTTCCACTAAATTTGTATAGAACTTTATGATATTAAGTTACATATATATGTACAGTTCTATTCTTAAAGTTACAAAATATGTGTAGTACTCAAATAATTATAGAATACTACGTTAATAAAGACAAACACAGGAAGACAAATTTGACTTTAAGATCTTCAACTTTTGATAAAACCCTTTAAACTGAATCAAACAACAATATCAATCAACGTTTATTGGCGTAGTGATACCAGCGCCGATGTTATGGCGTGATTGGATGGTGAAACGTTCGAAAGAAAATAAATATTTCTCCGTTCGGTGGGACCTGAACCCACGACCTTCCACTTGCCGGGCGGAGTATCTACCTACTGAGCTACAAAAGGCAACATCGAATCTCTTACGAACGTATATAAAGAATATTTACTGAAGCCGGTTATTTCGCAGAATGGTGTAGTACATGGACTACTATTTAAACCAAATTACGAAACCGGTAAGAGATTATATGTTGTCGTTCGTAGCTCAGTGGGTAGAGCCTCCGCCCGGCAAGTGGAAGGTCGTGGGTTCAGGTCCCACCGAAGGCAGAAATATTTATTTTCTTTCGAACGTTTCACCATCTAATCACGCCATACCATCGGCGTTGGTATCACTACGCCAATAAACGTTGATTTAATCTGCGTAGTGTTCGATTTATATAAATACCCTTTAAACTGGTAAGAGATTTCTTTTTATCTGCCATACTTAGTGTAAACAGGCTTAGAAATGCTCAACAAGCAAGGAGGTTTCCTGGCCAACGACTCCATGAAAATAAATGGAACTGTGGGAAAAAAAAAACACAGAAGAGTCAAATAATCCACTCCCCATGCAATCCTTGGAATCCGAATATGGGTGTGCACACCCTGACATTTTCGTGGAAACAATTATGTCTTGGATATTTCTTTGTGCACAAGTTTGCTTATCAGGTTGAAATTTCATAATGCAATACCAGTTTGACTTAAAAAAAAAAGTACATGCAATTACAAAGTTTGTACAGTTAAAGTTTGGATAGAATTGAAATGACAAAAAATATTTTAGGCTTAATATTTTATGTACTTACACGGTTTGTTTAGCTATGCCATGTGGACTTATGTGGGTTTGACTGTACATTTGCTGCGAAACACAAATATGCCAAGACCAATCACATGATAGATCGTCATTCATGACAAGACACATAGCTCGATTTGACCACTGAGTGCTAATATATGCACACATAGCCAAGCTTACTGGCAAACAATCCCTACTCGGCGAATTCAAAGGTTGTGTCACCGTCCTGTAGTGTGATGGTGGTGGTAGTAACAGATCTGATTATCATTATGAATAATCCGAGTTTGATTCCAGCAAATGACCACAGTTTGACATTTTCTAGATTTGCAATGCCGAGTTTTATTCCCTAGGGGAGAAGTTTGGATTCCCTATTAAACTATCATCTTAGTGAAGCCTAATCTTTGCATCATGAAACACACACAAAAACTGTAGCGTAACAACTAGTGCAGGGGTGGAGAACCTGAAGCCTTAAAGCTACATGTAATCTTCTAGGCTAGTGTTTCTCGAAGTGTGGTTCATAGACCACTGATGGTCTGTGGCGACCTACTAAGTGGTCCGGCGGATCTTTAGTAAATCTCAGAAGTAAAATTAATGAACTGTATTTAATACAAAAGAAGACCCAGATTGTTTTAGGGGGTGTGGATGATCCTTGAAAACTGATAGGCCCATTCCATGATATTTGTTGCCAAGTTTAGGTAACTAGTAAGTGTAAATGCGTTATTCTTAAGAAGAGGTGCATACCCTCGGCACCCCCCCTCTCTCTTGTAACTGCCCTTGATTTAACATCATGGCTTGAAAAGAGTCATCAGGTTGCAGTAAGTTAAAAAAAAAAAAATCAGTGCTATTTGTTTTAAGTTTTAAGGCGCAAGGAAAGAAAGAATCATGCTGCGCCGGGACCTACAGTTTTCCGAGGAATCCGAACCTCTTAGGTCTAGAAAACCAAACCATGGACTACAGTGAGTGGTTAGTCTGTAAGCATTCTTTTTTTTCAGCACAGTTAGGAGTAAACTCCGGACAATAGCATGCTGAGCAAATGCATTGCCACTGGACCACCGCAGGGCCTGACAATATTTCTAAAAGGGACATTCTCATGGATATTGAAGCACCTGTATTTTAGGAAATTTATATTGGGATGTAAAAAGCTAATGTCTGATGCTATTAATGTTTCAGCAATAATGTACAGAATAAAACTATCTAACTTGCAACCAAGACAGAGAGTAAGGCCAAATATGATTAACCAGATTTGGTTTTGGTTTCAAACAATATATTTTTTACTTTCTCTCAAGGAAGGTCCCTTGGCTATCCCACTCCCTTCTTTCTGGTGGTCCGTAATAAGTAAAGAAAAGCTTAAATGGTCCATGAGTGACCAAAGTCCGATGTTTTAGGCCATTGAGTGCAGCCTTTTGAATGAATCCAAATTTTCCAGTGCGAACCTTTTTATATGTTTTTTTTTTGCATTTTTTTTATTATAATCTTAAATTGAACGTATTTAAAATACAGAGGAAAAAGAGATAAAATCAAACAACCCTCCCTGATTGACAGTCACTATTAAAATATGCGTGCATGCAGCCTTCTTAAATTATAATTAACTTAGTGCAACCTTTCAACATGAGAAAGTTCCACAACCATGCACCAGTGTGACAGAGCAATTTCCATTCTGTTTATGATTAAAATAGACTAGCTGGACAACTACAAAACCAATTTTCAATGCTAGCGATGCATTTAAAAATTATAATAATGACTGAGGCACTCATGAAAGCTAAAAACGTGCATTAGACATGGGTGCCGTTAGTGGGGGGGGACCGTCCCTCAATGTTGGATTTAGGGATATCCCCCTTCAATTTCAAACAAAATGCCTTTTAAAGGTATATTGCCCCCCCTTATTTCCAGGTTGATGACATTAGACATGCCTTTCAATACTAGATGACATCTCTGTTTTGGGTGAACTCTTGTAGAATATCTTGAATCAATATTTTATTAGAAACATGTAATTCACAAACAGTCGAAGGAATCCACCAACCACGGATTAAATACTAGTACAGTAGAAAATTGTGGTTCTTTCTATAACAAATTCAAACAAAGCAACTTAGCTACTCTGAAGCTGAATCCTCAAACATCCAACTTTTAGGAACACTGAGTCAAGACAGTAGAACCGTAAAGAAAACACATTTGAAGCAAACTTAATGTCCCTATAAATTTATTTTTCTAAAAGAAACAACTGTAAATAAGGTGAACTAATAATAGCCTAAAATTCAGGGAGAAAGACGATCTCTCACAAAATGTAATTCTGAAGAAATAATCTAATCTCGAATTTGGGTGTTTTATTGCGTTGATCAAAAATAAATTTTAAATATATGGAGGGGAAAAAAACCTGTATATTTGTGAGAAAAAGTAACTTACGCCAGTGACTAGTGGTGTTAGGAAACTCCAGCAGACCATCAACCAGTTGTTGATTCGAAATCCGAGCATTTCTTCAATATTATCATAAAATCTCTTTACTCCTATTTAGTGAGAAAATCGAGAGAAAAAAGCAAGAGATGAATATAAACAGTAGTGGAGTGGTGAGCGTTAGACATGACTATGTAACTCAACAAAGTCACAAAAATATTTACATTTTAATTACAATGATGTATAAACTTTAAAACAGTATTAATAAATGTATAAAGGAAATGGACATGAGAATAATTCCAATTTTTTAAAGATACTAAGGATAAAAAAAAGTAACAATAGATTTCTCATTTAATTCCAATGTTTTAATTGTACATTATGGTCTATTTCATTAAAATTTCCATTAAAATCCTGAGATTAGTGTTGCAAGCCAACACATTCCATAGTTACATGCTTCTTGGAAAAAATTATATATACAACTATTAATATTCCAAATTTCAATGCCAATTTGTTGTAATTTAACAAATACTTTTAAATGAATAATTTCCAAGCTGGCATGGTATAAGAATATGCTTACAATGTATCTTTGGAAACCCCCGCCCCTTCCTTTGATATCACTATAGATAATCGTGATAAGCAGTCATATGGAAGTTGATATGGTCATAATTTCAAGTATCTCTTCTATTGATAATCTGCTTTTGCAGTATATATATATGTAGAATATCATCTCCAATGAACATACAAATTTAGGAATATATTGCTTTTTAAAATGGTACATACTGTAAAAACTGCTGAATACATTTATCCCAACAATGCATTGTTTACATGCGAGGTACAGTAACAACAATCACAAAAGCATATCTTGCAGTTTTTAAAGTACTGCTTACAGTATTTAAACAATCGTAGAATGCATTCAATTTATTTAGTTTAAACACATAGAAACATCCAATCATTTATTTAAAAAATTAAAGCAACTAAAGTAAATATTAAAAAGTTTAATATAAATATGTATATCAGTGGTGTAGTGTGATTTCAAAAATGAGCTATCTCCAATTGTTGCCGTGCCCTCCCTCAAAA
>QLNU02015270.1:34329740-34357396 GCA_006491805.2 Dysdera silvatica
TATTTGAGAATTACGTGTGAAGATATTTTCGTTTTCTATTTTAAGATTCCCGAAAACCAAAAGTTCATACATCCTCCCTACACATTCCTGTAAATACATAACTTTATACAACAGGCCATAAGGAGAGGACAATCAAAAGGTCATGCAAGATAGCTTTATAGTTGGAAATGTAGTTAAGAATTTGCATACAGTGCCAGAAGCGCTACATTCATTGCTGTAATCGTAACATATGAAGCGCTATATTTGCGCCAACACATTTTCTGTCCAAGTTAAAACGGCGCAAATTACTGAACTTGGCAATGAGGACATCCTGGGATTAACACGTCAGTGATCATTAGATTTGTAGGTCAATTATCAAACACCTAACAAAAGTTTTCGCTCTCTCTCTCTCTCTAGAATTAAAACTTACGTTTGTTATCCCAGAATGCAGAAAAACGTCACGCCGCCTATGGAATTAAAACGTTGTTTAACTCCTAAAGCCTGCAATCAAAATTTAATTGATTTTTAACTTCCATTGTTTTTTTTTTACCTACAGTACGTGAGAGGCCATTTAAGTATTACGTAAGCATCTTTGGGGGAGGGAAGGTTGAGATTTGCTTACGTTTTCTGACAATGGGAAGAGGGGTATCTGAACCATGCTTACATTAAGACACGGAAAACAGTACAACTAGCATACAATCACAGTGACAATCGTTCTGACAGATCTGCAATATTTGAATGTAGGACATAAGGAGACCAAGTATTATGTAAACAATATTTTGGCCATTTCACCTCCCCCCCCGGTATAACATTGGCTAACACAGGAAGACAAAACCAACGGCAACTCCCCCACAAGATGCTTACGTAATACTTGAACTCTCCCATACTGCGAGCATAGGCGTAGGCAGAAAGTTCATAAGGCGGGGGTTATAGGCTCAATGGGAGGGGTTACAGAGCTACAACTCATATATTCCTATGTTAAATATACAAAATTTCATTGCAATGGGGGTACCACCCCTTGGCTACGCCTATGACAGAGTACAAGTCATAAAATATAAGCAATAGCAGTTAAATAATTATTTAAACAAGGGTTCTCAAGATTTTTTCACCCCCCCTTTAGGCTCCCCGTGGCCCCGACATTTTTAAATTATAATGAATGTATTATTTTTAATAAATGTATTTTATCAAATCCACTTATTTATTACACACTATTTGCCTACAACGTAAGAAATATTAATAAAAATTTAAGAAAACGCTTTATAATGCCACCAAAATAGTTGATAGCGTATTAAAACTTTTACACGTAGTAGTTTGTTGTGATTACCATCTATATTTATAAATAAGCATTTAATATTATAACAAACACTAATAAGTGCTCAATATTACAATAAAAATGTAAATAAGTATTATAATTTATATTGCATTCTTATTTCAAGAACTTAAACCAAAAAATTAAAGAACTGAAATCTTACGTAAACGTAGGGGAGGGGGGAGTACGGGCATTTGCTTATTCTTTTTCTAATAAGCGGGGTATAAAATGGCCAGAAGGTGCTTACGCAAAGATGCCAACCTGAGAAAGTAGTCATCCGTGAAAAAATCAAGAACTTTCCATAGTTTTCCGTAAAAAAGTTAAGAATTTTCAGTAAAACCCCACTCATTTCCTGCAATTTTGTTTTTATAAGTAAAGCATGTGCATTGTTATAGAGCAATATATGTACCCAGGGACGGACTGGGTCCTCTAAAAGGGCGCTTAACTTGGATTATCGGAGGGCGCTAGTCCTATAGCTCATAAGGGCGCACCGGCTCGGGGGGCGGGCGGTCGGTCGGCGGCCCAGTCCGCCCCTGTATGTACCTCTCCCTCCCTTGAAACAATATGGAAGTATTCCTAATAATGTGATTCAACTGTATATGTTTATGTACTTATACAGTGATCACACTCTCACCTATACCATTTATATCAGCTTCGTAGCAGGAAAAATGGCTTTCGGTATCGATTTTATAGGAAAAAACTGTCGCAATGGGTTTTGTAGAAGAAAAAAAGCTTTTGCACCGGTTTTGTAAAAAGTAAACACCACAATTTTATATTTTGTACAGGAAAATTGGTTTTTACATGAGTTTTGTAGTAGGTAAAAAATAGTTTAATCAAATGAATGAGCACAATAAAAATGAAAAGTCAAATGTTTCATTGAAAAAGTAAAACTACATAAATATTAAGTTCTTCGTTTCTTTTTCTGTAATTTTGAAACCTCTTCCAGATTCTTGAGAAGCTAAAAGTGTTGAAATATGTAAATTAGCTTCTATCATCAAAACTTGCGCCCTTTCCACTGCAAACGTATGTACTTCGGATAGAAATTTATAGGTGTAAAATATTACTAATAACCGTTAATTTCGTACACCACCGGTAGGTGGCGTATCAGGGCAAAATTCCTCTATTTTGATGGAAAAATACTAAAAACCAACCAACAATCGTTAACCACAGCACATTGAAAAAGTGCACAGTTTTGCCGGTAGGCGGCGTATCAAACACGAAATCGCGCATCGAAAAAAAAAATCATCACTCGTTAACTAACATTAAAAACGTTTTTTAAGTCAAATCGTTAATTCAGTCTTTTTTTAAGCGCTTTTTCACGGAATAGAATTATAAACTACGTAATTTTATTAAATACACTTAATAGGTAATTTTACCATGGAATTATTCTGCAGTCCTATGCGTGTGTAAATAACGAAAGCAGAATGGGGAGGGGGATATTCCGATATATATGTCGCGTAAATCACGCGCTATTTTTTAAAGTATTGTAAGAACATTCTTCTGAAATTTTGATAAAATGCTGCGAGTAAAAAGTTATTTTTTAATCCAAATTCAAAGCAATTTTCACACACAAAGCTAGACGTAAAAAATGACAGAAACAAGATTACAGGTTGGAAGCGCTGCGTTCTAACGTGGAAGGCGAGAGCCATCTGTAAAGTGCAGGTTTTTTTTCACCAAAAAACATAAAAGACATGAATTTTTGAGGGGCTGGTACAAAATTGCAGGTGAGGATCTTGAATGATGTTTTCCGTAGTTTTCTTGGTATCAACCGTAAGGTGGAGTCAAAATCCGTACAAGTCGGCATCTCTGCTTACGTAATACTTGGAACGGTCCTCGAAGTAATAAAATATAAACACACTTTTGTGCGTAAGTTATGTAAGCAATGAGTTACATTAACACGCCAGTTGCGTTTTTAACATTTATTAATTGAAGGCATTTATATGGATAGCAGTCAAGACCGTGGACGAGTGGGGGGGGGGTAGTTTTGAGTGATAACACCCCCGTTTTGACAGTTTTATTGGCTACCAAATTCAAATTCCTTATACGGGAAAATTTTTCCACCCCCACCCACCCCCAAAAAAATCCATCAAACACTTCCTTTTGAAATCCTGGGCGTCCCGACTCTCCATCCAAGAATTTCGACATCGATGTTTGAAAGGATTCAGAGGAAAACAGAATTCCAAGTACGTCATGGGATTTCAGATTGGAAGGTTTCCATAGCAACAGTTTCCATGGGAATGACCCGGGGCGAACCATGGAAATGAATAGGAAAACGGAGAAAATGGCCGGCTTGACAACCCAGGAAACTGATATGAAAAAGGTTGGTTGGCTGTATGTTTACGGCGCAAGAACGTCAGGGACCATTGCCCCTTTTGCGTAACAATACAGGGACCATTCTGCGCCAAACATTAGTAACAAAGCGAAGGTTTTAATAGGAATTTTACGTCTCAGAGGCTTTATATTCGCAAGAATTCATGCGCTATGCAAAATGCAAGCAGGGATGACTGTGAAATTCAAAAGAGTTACTTGTACTGGTTTACGTTCAGAGACTGGCCATTTTTCGGACGTTACGTACCAAGACTGTTTATAAAAAATATACGGTAAATTCTCTCAATAACATCGTTCTCATTAACGACGATACTCTGCAGTCCCAGCAAATGCTTCAAAGTGTTGATACGTTTCTGATAAACGACTTTTTCTGTTGACCGACGTTTGGTCTTCAATTTAAGATACAAATTAATAATTGGTAATTTGAGATACAAATTAATAATTGGTAATTTGAGATACAAATTAATAATTGGTAATTTGAGATACAAATTAATAATTGGTAATTTGAGATACAAATTAATAATTGGTAATTTGAGATACAAATTAATAATTGGTAATTTAAGATACAAATTAATAATTGGTAATTTAAGATACAAATTAATAATTGGTAATTTAAGATACAAATTAATAATTGGTAATTTAAGATACAAATTAATAATTGGTAATTTAAGATACAAATTAATAATTGGTAATTTAAGAAAATACAAATTAATAACGAAGCGTTAAGTATTACGTAAGCAATATTTTGGCCATTTCAATCCCCACCCCCCAAATAAGCAAAAATTAACATTGGCTAACATAGGAAAATAAGCAAAACGGAACCCTCACGTCAAGGTCCTCCAAAGTCACTCCAAAGGTCACTCTAAAATCAAGAAGCTACAAGTTAACAATTTAAAAAGCTACAAGTTAACAATTTAAAAAGCTACAAGTTAATTTAAAAAGCTACAAGTTAACAATTTAAAAAGCTACAAGTTAATAATTTAAAGGATACAAGTTAATAATTTAAGACGCAGATTAACAATTAGTAATTGAAGAAGATACAAATTAATAATTAATCAAGTTAGAGAATAAAAATCAATCAGGGAGGGAATGCTTTACAATGAGTTTTACTTTAAAATCACTTCGCATGCTATCCAAAAGCTTCGACGTGCCATGGGATGCTGACACCTGGTCTAGCAACCGAATATGATATTGAAAACTTTCAAGCTGCTTTTTTGCTGGTTATTAAAATTCAAAGAAAAATACCGGCTTTGTCTGAAAAGTGCGTGCGAAGAAAGTTTTGCTGCGGACGTTAAAAATAAAAGAATTTATAAAAAAAGTAGTGCAGGTCATTTGTGAAAGGAGTTCGTAAAAAGAAAATTTTCAATGCCGATGAAACAAGTCTCTTTTATAATTTACTGTCAATAACATGCTGGCATGGAAGAACGAGAAGTGTTACGATGGGAAAATTTAAAAAAGGACGACTTTTGTTGTACTTTAATAGTGGTGATTAGGTAAATTTTCCCCCATTAATTATTGGCACGTCTGCAAAGCCAAGGTGTTTAAACTGTGAATAGAAATTCAACACAAAAAGAGTTTAAAATAGATAATAAACGATTCACACACATGACTATACATTTATCTCACGTACTGACAAACTTACGCCTGCAAATATGAAAGGAAATCGATTAAAATGTTCAAATCGGCCTTCATTCAGTAAAACATTCCAATGAACGTCAATTTCTGTTTCACGACCATTTTCTCCGTCCTTTGAACGTCGTTTAATCGGAGAAATTACTATATTTACACTTTGGGACAATACGTATTTTGGGTCTCGGCAAATATAGAAATACACACATTCCAATTGTATTTTTTCCCCTTGAAGGTCGTCAATGTGGGAGTTTACTGCGTTTGTTTTGGAGTAAAATAATGAGAATGGGTTGGTTGGCTGGTTGGTTGTAGTTTTATGGCGCAAGGACAGCAATGGCCATTCTGCGCCAATCAAGGTGAGATCGTACATTCGATATAATGAAAACGGAATAGAATCTTCCCCTTTTATCTTTCGCTCTTCCTCTTAAAAAAAATGGCGCAAGGCCTAGCAAATGTCATGCTGCCTGGCAGTGGCGGCTCGTGTGTCTAGAAATAGGGTGTCGCACACATATTTTTGCCCTTAGAAATGCAACTCGCGAATGCCTTGTTTTTTTCATCTTCTCTCTCTTGCGCTTGAGGGGAGGTGGGCGTGGGACCAGACCAGACATAAGATGCCGTTCAAGCATTACGTAAGCACGTTTCCGACCATTTTATACCCCCTTCCCCTTGTAAGAAAAAATAAGCAAAGCCTCTCTCTCTCTTCCTTCAACTGGTCACTTACTGACCACTTAAGGAGGGAGGAATTGTGCAAGGGTTTCATTGGGAAGGGTGGCCGCCGGAGGCGGCGCTGTAATCCCAGACAGGACGCTTGAACAGCGTAATCAGCCGCCGAGGCGGCTGAAGAGTGGCTGACCACTTTACACTTTAAGCATTCCTTATCACGGACCAATGGGGGGGAGGGTCAGAGTCTAAGGACTTTCTAACGAAAGCAAACTAATTAATACTTGCTGAAACCGCGACCATCAAAATCTACTTGAAAATGTGAGTTCCCGCTGATCACTATCAGTTGCCAGCTATTTTTTTTTTGGGCATCCTTAATAAAATATCAAAAGCATCTAGTATATCATGTTTTCGTTTCTTAATATGATTTTTTTTAAATATTTAAGACATACACGAGAATGTCACTATAAAAAATACTATTGTTCGCACATTGACATATACGCCATAGACCACTTACGTGGGCGGGGGGATGGGAAGGGCGGCCGTCGGAGGCGGCACTGTAATCCCAGACAGGACCTTCAAACAGCGTAACAAACCTCCAAGGAGCGTTGAGGATTTTTGAGTGTTGAGGAGGGGATGTTTGAAAGTCGACCATACACAGCACACAAAAATGCAAACTCGCATAGGTGTCGTCATTCAACGTAAACCGCAACCAGCATGGAGAGCAGTCCCAGCCGTTGGACCGGAATCACACCTCGGAACTGGCCACTGCCCCGATTATAGCCCATTTGCGTACATCCCAGATGCGTACAAGTCAAAAACTGTCCCACTTGCGTACAAAGAAAGGTAGGTCTAGAAAAGCACAATAGGGATGAAGTAAATCTGTTTCAAGAGAATCAGAGTTTGGCGATTTAGCGCCTGTTTTACTTATAGAAATGTATCTCTATTTCAAGTGTATATTTTGTATCTCTATTTCGAATGTTTATTTTGTATCTCTATTTCGAATGTTTATTTTGTATCTCTATTTCGAATGTTTATTTGAATACCTATTCAAAAAGCTCACAAATGCCAGTCATCACCGAGGAGGAGATGCTTCGCTTCCATTACCACGGGCGGACAAAGACTTTCATTTGGGGGGGGGGGGTCAAACACAGAATTTGCCATAGTCTTGGAACACCACCATTTATCATGAAAGTTGGAATTTTTTACAGTGAAAAAATATATTTTGGGGGTCATGACCCCTGTGACCTCCCCTGTGTCTGCCCTTGCCCATTACTATACACTACACATCTGACCCAAATTTTCTATAAAATTTTGCAATTTCGGAGGGAAACTGAATCCGCATTCAACACAAAATGTAGCTATAACAACTATCGCGAACTATATTTTGGCGCGGGTTATACCTATCTCAAAATTCTACAACATTTAAATCGGGGCGACTGGCTTTTCGATCAACACAGAAAAATTAGGTACCAGTTACGTAAACAAATACGTATATGAAAAAGTTACGTAATCATCGCCGTCACGTTAATGTGGTCTGGAGATACAATCATAGGCGTACGCAGAAAGTTCAAAAGGGGTTATAAGCTCAATTGGGGAGGAGGGGTACAGAGCTACGACTCACATATATTCCTATGATAAAGATACAAAATTTCTTTGCAATGGGGTCATCAACACCCCTTGCGTACGCCAGTGGATACAACTCCCAATTTTCTGTATCTGGCTCGTTTCTTGTACAGAATACGCCTCTCAAAATTGAAACGCGAAAAACAAAAATATTTTTCAATTGTTCCAAGGTCAAACGCATTCTAAAATATACTAATTGGAAGAAAAAAACGTTGTTATTGAGAAATCTATCAGTTAACACGAAGATTGATAATTACGCTTGGACGAACAATTTACCATATAATCTATAAATTATTCATACATAAAACTATTATTTCCTCGTATGATGGCGTCAGAAAGAATGATTTTACCAGCTGTAAACAAGCCAAGCCAAGCATTTCCTTGTCTAACGGGGCGCCTACAATAATTTCCTCGTGCAATTTGGATAATATTTTCGTCCACTGATGTGTCCTTCACAAATTATGATTAAAACGCGGGAAATTGGCGCTCTAACCGTGACTGGTTGTCTACCCAAATTCTGTTTCAAAATTCTGTCTTTTTCAGGTTTTCTAAACCAACTCTTAAACTATTTCCAGTCACTAATTACAATAATTACAAATAATTGACAGTTAGATAATAGTTAATTACAAAGAAGTAACACATAACGCATTAAAATTTGCGTAATAAAAATAAAATTTAAAGCCACAACATCTACTAGCACAAACCCCAAAGCCATTTATAACTCAATTACAGTTTTTGTATTTGTAAATTCGCTGTATAAAAAAATGCATTTCGTTACACTGAAAGTTTGCATTAATTAAATATTTATAATAGCACTTTCATTCGGTTCTTTTTGAGTTCGCTATAAAAAAGTGTTTAGCGATATAATTGCAAAGCTGCTGCTGCTTCTTCTATTCCATTTAAAGTGTGTGTATGACTATAGGCGAAAGGAGATTGGTATAATCGAAGCCCCTTACAAATTAGATAATTTAGTTAAAAACATTTTTTTTTTTTAAAGTTTTAGTTACGTTTCTCAGGAAAATGTTTGCCAAATATATATGGGCTTAATAGTTTTATATAAATTATAGTAGTTTCGTTTCAAAAAGGTAATTTTTGGAAGAAATTTAAGCAAAAGTTTTTCAAAATTTTCGTTATGTAATATACGAAAAGCACAGTTCAGGAAAATTATTTTAGCACACTATTTATTATAACAAAGAATTTCGAATTTCCCCTGACTTAGGCCTTTGTATTTTAAATTTCCTTGACTTTTCCAATCAGAAAATCTTCCCTGATTTTTCCAGATCCGTGGACACCCTGTGTGATGAGTTTACACTGCATTGTGTACACTAATTGTACAAGTTTACACTGCATTGTGTACACTAATTGTACAAGTTTACACTGTGTAAGCAAGCATCGTGTGAAATTTAGGCGATGTAGGCATCATATGGTTTGTATGTACGCCAATGGCGGACGCAGACTTCTTTTTGGTGGGGTCAAGGACAGAATTTGCCATGGTATTGGAATAACACCCTTCATTTATCATGCAAGTTGGAATTTTTTACAGTGAAAAAATATATTTTGGGGGTCAGGACCCCTGTGACCTCCCCCTGTGTCCGCCCTTGGTGTGCGCGTTGATGCTGCATCGGAGCCTACGGCTTTCCTGGAGATTAGCACCTTTGCTGCCGTGGGAGGTAAAGCCCGGACTACAGTGGGCAAAAGACCGCACGCACTTTACGATACCGTTGGGAGTCAAACCCCGGTAAATAGCACGATAAACGAAGGCGTTACTAACTACGCCACCGTGGGGCAGTGCACCTACATTTTTCCGACGTCGATTGGGCAAGGAGGGGGTGGGGATTGGGAAGGGTGGAAGATGACGGCGGCACTCAGCGTCCTGTCTGGGATTACAGACAGTGTAATCAACTCCTAAAGCGGGTTGGTGGGGTGGAAGAGGGTACGTTTTCCCAGAGAAATCCATATTAGGCCTAAGGAACCAACTCCGACACCAAAATGGACAGTTAGTCACCTACAGCTAACCTCTCCTCATGAGGAGTCGAACCCGACTTGATGGTAGGCCAGGTGAGTGCGTCTGTGTGAACCGCTAATGTTTACCATAGTCGTCCATGGTTGAAAATCTACAAACCTAGTAACAGTGCTTTATTTACAAATATTCGTCTGCAATCTGGTTTTGCCAAAACAACCAGTGTTATTACAGAAATGAAATGCTGGACTACAAAATTTTTATAAATCAACAAATTTCATCACGCGTTTTGGATTCTAACGTGAGAATTTGAATCATCATCGGGGAAGGATGGTGCGTTATTTTCCGAGGGTTGGGTGGGACATTTGGTTGATTGATTGATTGTTTGGCTTTTTTATGGCGAAAGGGCGGACAAGTTAAAGGGCAGGGCGTTGCGCCCTTCTATTTCGCTTTAGATGAAACTCTAAGTGTAGTATATTGTATTTAGCGATATATTTCCTAAAGCAATGCATTCTGCTCTATAAATGAATAGAATACAACGAAGACGATATAGTAAGGACGAATATAATATAGAGATGAAAATAATGTAATAAAGATGAAAATAATGTAATAAAGATGAAAATAATGTAATAAAGATGAATATAAACATGAAGTATAAATATGAATGTAATATGGATAACAAGTTACGTTCGCATAAATAATTGAAAAAATATGCTTAACACATCATTTACGTAATATTCATAAGCACTCCCATTTATGTAATGAACTTTCTGATATCCTGTATGCAACAAATTTCGATGCTAATTCATCATAAAAACGTTCACAGCTATGTAATCTGAAGTATATCGCACGGAACATTTTCGGCGAATTGAAAAACCATAACGTTTTAGGACATCTCCATTTGTCTTTAAAAAATCATATAAATATAAATTTTTTCCATATATGGAAGTTCTACTGAACGTGCATAATAAACACTAGCGTAACACCGACAGAGTTTTCAGCAGCCGGGGGGGCTCTGATCTCATATAATTTACGCCTGTGCGCATAATTAGTCACAAGTTCTAGTAGTGGAAGGGGGGTTTGATCCCATATAATACCTACGCTCAGCATAACTATCACAAGTTCCCAGTGGAAGGCCTGATTCCATATAATTCGCCTGTGCGCACTAACTAGCCACAAGTTCTCAGTGGAAGCAGGGGGGGCCTGATCCCATATAATTGTCAGTGCGCGCAACTAGCCCAAGTTCTAGTGGAAGTAGGGGGGGGCTCGAGCTCATATAATTCTGTGCGCGTAACTAGTCACAAGTCTCTAGTGGAAGTAGGGGGGCTCGGAGCCTATAATTCACGCCTGTGCGCGCAATTCAGTCATGTTTCAGTGGAAGGGGGATTTAGATTTTATAGGAATCTATAGCCCCAACCCAAGGTTCGGTACATCGCATTCAATTATAATTTTCGATTTTCTAGGGTGGGCTAAAATTTTTCTTAGGGCGGGGGGGTGCAAGTCACCCCTAGTTATAATAATAATAAGTGGTTTGTATTATTTAATTGTCAGTGTGTTCATTATTCGCCAATTTAAGTAATCTAACACTATCGTAAGTACGCATATCGCACGAAGATCGTTCAGTGTAAGATCATGTAACTGATCAATTTGAACAACTGATCAATTTGAATCACGCAACACTTTTCATATCAATGAATTTGGTCCTTTTTTACCTTCTCTTATTTTAGACCCATTCAACAATTTTGACCCACAATTCCTTTCACCCTCAAACTGTCAACGGCTGACAAAGGTATAACTCGCATGTTAAGTTTTCATATAGCACGCCATATAAAATATTGGTTAAAGTCGTGACGCCCTTGGTCGAAACCCACAGCTTGAAAGCCTCTGCCTTTTTTAGTCCGAGAAAATTCATAAATTTTGTGAATGCGGGACTCGTTCGTCGATAACAGTAAGCCCATCATCATACCGCTAATTATAGTCCGACATATTCGATGTTTATGACCACATCGATTTAAGGGACTGTTGTCAAGTCAAGGTCTTCACTAGGTAAAATCGTCTGTGAAAGCGTTCGGATACGTGAGAAGAATCGCAAACGCGCCGCCTTTTTTTTTAATTTCCCGCGCTTTTATGCACCTTTCGCGGGAATCTAAGACAGGAACATTCTTCAAGCACGTGCTATCTTTGTCTGTGGAGACGTTCAGGTCGAAGATCGGACGTCTTCAAGGTCTCCTAGACGTCTCGTAACTTCTCAACATTCAAGGACAGCATAATTAAACTTGATCAAACAATAAAAGTCTCCATATCTTGCAGATCTACCACTAATTATCTCAAGATAATCAGTGATTGATCTTGAAGATCCATTCACGCCAAATAAAAGTGTCAAATTCGAAAATTATTTGAAGAGTGCTTTGAAGTGCAAAGAGTTGAGTAAAGTTACTATAGCGTATGGGAAAATCATTTTCGCTTATTCCTTTTTTTTTTGCCTCCAGACAGCACAATCGGCCATCTGGGACGGAATCCAGCTTAACGTAACCTCGCAGTTAAGCTTAATGGGAGTCGTATAAAACATAGTGGCTAGTAATAAGACAGAAAAGGGAAAATAAAATAGGTGAAACATATTACACGAAATGAAGGAGAAAAATTAAAGGAGTCGAAGGGCACGAATAGAAACTTAGAAAAGGACGCAAAAATACATGACAAATACGGAGTAAGTCAGAAGAAATACCTAAAAGTGTTTGGGGTTCTTTCTTTCTCGAAGTTGCTCGCTTTTACAAGTTGTTGCTCTCTTTCTCTACTGAAGTCGCCAGTTGTGGCCACCTTTTCTAAAGACCACTTACGCAACCAACAACCTTACGAACGCCATGGCAACAGACGGCGTATACAGATACAGGGACTTTCGCAAGACAGCGAGATGGGATATACGATCATTTATTAGAGATAATAGCATCAATCAGGATGTACAGAAAATAGAATAGTGAATGACGCTCTTTAGTGCAAAGATAATAAGGCTCTACTTTTCCCAATGCGGATACATAAAAATTTTTCTAGAACCAAGGCCGTTAAATGATACCCAGGAAACAGTTCATTGGACTTAAACATCCTGGATTTCGTTTCAATAGACTTTTCGGCAGACTACCACCATCGTCATTACCGAAGGCCTGTCTAACGATCGCATACGTCACCAGTCAAAAAAAAGCGACGTCAATGGGCTTACCTTTAAATATTGGGCAGATGTCCCAAACAGTGATGCCACCTTGACTCGTGTACTGGCCAAGGGCTATTTCCAAGATGAACACCGGAGCTCCTCCAGCAACAAGACAAATGATGTATGGAATGAGAAAAGCCCCTGAAATAAAGAAATGACATCACATTACTGCATGACGTCATCATACACCACATATACATAATTTAATAAGGCTCACAATTACTTCCCTGCAGACGTCACTCACCAAAGGTTGGTGAAAACGCTTCAGAAACACAACGTTCATCCATAGCCAAAAACGAATCTTAAACGAATAAGTTCAAGTTCCTTTTAAGAAAAGATTTCAAAACTTTTCTTCTGAAATTTATTTCTAAAAACGTTTTGGAACATTCTCTAAAGAACAATATACTAAACACAGTAGAGGGTGATTTCAAGCATTACGTAAGCACCTTCGGGGGTATAAAATAGCCAAAACACTGCTTATGTAATACTTAAACGCCACCAGATTGCCGATATTCTGGATCTTGATCACTTTGGTGCCGCCCTGGTCACACTGGTGCTGCCCTGGTGAGATAACCATAAAATGTATAAAAAAAAATTCATTCATTCATTCTCTCTCTATATATATATATCTATCTATCTAATAAATCTTGGATATTGTGTCTTTTCATGTGATATTGGGCCGAATTTGCTTAAGTAAATAAAAAAATAAAAGTATTACGCAAGCGCCTTTAGGGGAGCTGCCAGTGCCGGGTTTATAAATGGGCGCGTTGGACACTTACCCAGGGTGCAACATTTCTAAGGACGCAAGAAGCTGCGGATTTTTTTTTTTTAATTGCAAATTATTTACCGTAGAATTCTGTCGATCAGCTCTTCGAGAGAAGGCGCCCTCTACCTTTTTTTCTAAATCTGAAATTTTGAAAAATTGTGTGAAACAACCTCTACTCCCCAAGGCCGGGTCTAGGAAGGGGGAGTACGCTCCCCTGAAAACGATAAATTCATTACAAGGGATTATTTTTAAGTAAAAAATACTTAAAACTAAACTTGCAACGGAAATTTTCAAGCTTTGCGCCCTCACTGAAATTTTGTTCTGCATCCGCCCTTGCCCCTCACCCAATATCCAAAAAAATCGTCATCAAATAAACAAAATTTATTTACAGAAATATCATTATTATATCTTATAATAATGCATATAAGGTAGGCTAACCATAAATGTCGCTCCTTCCCTATCGTCTGCGATTTTTCGTCGAATTTGAGGGGGCAGAACGACGGAATTTTACTTCTGCTAGTACGGCTGGAGGGGGCATAGGCGTAACTAGATTTGAAGTCTAGGGGCTAAACCGTATATGCCTACATGCTTCGAACGAAATTTTCTGGTAGGGGTTGCCCCCCCTCGTTACGCCAATGGAGGGGTGGGGTGCCAAAAATCGTTGTACCCAGGGCGCCTGGTTCCCCAAATCCGGCCCTGGGGGGCTGCCGTTGGTCTTATTTTCCTATACTAGCCAATTTTTTTTTTTTTTTTTGCATTGAGGAGAGGGTGAAATGGCCAAAATATTATTTACATAATACTTAAACGCTCCCTAAGTGCAGAAAAAATATTTATGATTGCATGGATAGAGAATTATTAAACCCGACAAAGACACTTGAAAAAAGCTCCGAACACAGGCAAACAAAATCCTCTGTATTATCAATACAAAATTAATACCTTTGTACTAAAATATAAACACATAATAACGTGGCAACGATTTTTCTTACCCCAACCCCACCCCTCCATGCGATCGAAACTTTAACAGAAACGTCTCAAATGGCCCCTTTCATCTTCCCCACCCCCCCATTCAAAACAAACCTCCCCTCGCTGATCACGAGTTACAGAGGGGTATTTTTTACAGCAGTTGTTTGTCGACAATGTTTGGGGGGGGGGGGTTTTTGGCATAAGCTTTTCTCTGTCTTCACCCCCACGTAGAGAATCCCCTCCTTTAAAATAATCTTTGATGTACGCACATTCATTTTTACATACTCTTGGTCACTCCACCTCCTTGAGTTCGAAAGCTGGGAAGTTACAAAATAGCTCGAATGTTTACAAATTTGGTTCAAGTTCAGAAAGTTCCGACGGGTTAAGGAGGTTGACCCAGGAAATCCAGATGGCGTTTTCCTAAACTTTAACCTCCCTTTTTTCTCGATTTTAACCAATTACGATCACATGAGGCAACAAACCGGCATTTTAAGGAGGTTGGTGATGGCATTCTGGAGGAGGTGAGCAGAAATGAAGGAGGTTGGTGACAGACGAGGATCTTCGCAGCGGGGATTCTTTCTTCTTAGAATGAAATACAAGCCACGTATGATGACATTTCACCTCTATGTGTGGCAACACTTTGTTTACCCAATCGTCGAGGTTGGCGGGAAAAAAAAAAAACTAAATCGTCATTATGAGGCGATCGATTGGTCATAAAATTAAGAAAAATAAAGGTTCTTGGAATTACATTGTTAATGACGGCAACTTGTAAAGATTGGTCGAGCTGACAGCGGGAGATCTAATAAATAATCTTTAGTATGGAATGCACGAGAGGAAAACAATCCAATTATCAGTTTTACACACGCAGTATTGTTCTAGATTATCAGACCATTGGCGACTATCCAATCTTCCTGAATTTCAATTATCCGGCATTCTACATGGTCATAAAATATACAGATCATGATGCGCCAGGACCCGCAGATTTCCGAAGAATTCGAACTTTTGTTCAGCAGGAAGTCAAACTCCGGATTACAGAGCAGTAAAAGCAGCAGCAGTTGCTTCTACAGTTAAGGGAATTAAACCCAAAATTTCAACAAAATAGAAAAGCGCATTGCCTCCACATGTCTCATCGTGAGGCTCATTAATCTACTAAAATACCTTTTAAAATTCTTATTCCAATAAAGGAATGTCTAAACGCCATCCAGAAAATTAGGTTACAGTCAAATACTGGAACAAACCTTTATCGAAAGCTCTACAGGCAAAACTATACAGGATGTCTACAAAGATAAGACCGTAAAGGCGAATGACTTAATAGCTATTATAGAGAAGGGAGTAAGCTGCGAAGAGACTTTTGTAGCTTTTCAGCTAATTTCCATCTGAAAGTTCTAGCCGAATTGGGAACATTGGAGCCGAATCAGTAAAGGTATTTTTAAGATTACAGGAAATTATGATCAGAAACAGTCAACTCCACGCAATATCATTTATTTTTCATACTTTGACTGAATTCTTCGATGCTAGTGGGTACACCATGCAAGATATGCAGCCTTAATCAAATTCCTTCCTCTCTGGCCTGTTTACTGTTCATCAAATGGCTTACATTGGAGACATGGAATCTACTACGAATATCTGTTAATATCAATTTCACTAAACTCCTTCTGGCAATCTACAGTATGCACTGGAATTGACAACTCAAATTCGCATGTTATAGACATAGTGTACCAGTACAGCAAATATTTCTTCAGTGACACCGTAAATTTTTTAAGCGTATTACTTGGAGTTACAGACAACTTGGTAGACACGTCTATCATACACATTAGGCTGTCGTTTAATTACAAGTTTTACAAATTATACTGCAATACAATGAACGTTCTTCTCTGCAAAGGAACGAATAACCTCGCTATAATCTATAGACTGCATTATTTATTACCTGCTACAAACTTTTGTATGTGTGGGTATGAAATGTTTGTGTGTGTGTGTGGGGGGGGGCACTGGACTAGTCAGATCAGTTAAACTGGTCTTTTTCCGGTGTCTCCAATATCTTTGTACAATTGCTTCCTAATTTTTATTTTTAGATAATTTTTTGTTAAATGTAATACGTTAATCAACTTCAAAGTTTCATGAATTACTTATTGTAACATGTTGTACATTGATATGAATGAAGATGAATATTAACAATAAAAAAAATTAAATTGTTGAGGGGGGGAAAACATGTCATTTACAAATTTTTGTGAAGATGATTGAAAAAAAAAATTATAAGTTTGTTGATAAAAACAAGAGTGGGATGGGGGGTTCTTCGACGAAGGCCCCCAGCGAAGCCGGGGCCCTAGGCAACTGCCTAAGCAGAAATGCGGCACTGGTCCACCTATTACGATGAGAACATTTACAAATGGAATTTCATCACAATAGAGATATCCACAGAACAGAATGGAGATATCGCGGTAAAAACGCATCGCTATAAAGACGTTTACTCAGATAATATCGAAACAAAATAAAAGATTTAAATAGGGCAGAAAGGCAATAACACTGGTATCACTATCCTGGAAGTCTGGAGGGTAAATTTTTACTTTGCAGAATTAATCTACTCCACCTCAACTCCGCACATTGGAGTACGCAGAAAATTCGTTAGGTGGGGGGCTATAGGCTCAATGTGGAGCCAGAGTTATGAGTTATGAGAGCTATGAGTTGTAGCTCAGAGCTACAACTCATATTCCTATGTTAAATATGCAAAATTTCATTGCAGTGGGAGTTACAACCCCCATCAACACCCCCCCTGCGTACGCCAGTGACCCCGCCGTCATTCCCACGGTTGGACTAACCAGCACTTTTCAAAATTCTACGTTGACGGTTCTAAGACTGCCAACAGGTCAGGTCATCTGGTACGAAGAAAACTTCGGAAGTACCTCTGCGCAGACATTAATTAGGATTTGCTGGCATTGAACGTCATTGGCCCTAAACCAAAGATTTAAATCTATGACAGAACCGGACATTATTATTGCAGCTGTAACGCAATGAATCTGTTCGTTTATTTTAAGAGCTAAAATTCACACAGAACAACGTAATTCAAAATTGCGATGCGATGCACAAACGCGGTTTGCGAGCGATTGCGCAATCTTTGCATCGTTTGGCAAAAGTTTTGGCAATGCCCAACGCAAGGCATAATAGGCAATCCAATTAAATGCACTACATTCGGAATAGCGCTCCTTCAATCAAGGGCGGACACGGGAGGGGAAGGTCACAGGGGTCATGACCCCCCAAAATATATTTTTTCACTGTAAAAAATTCCAACTTTCATGATAAATGAAGGGTGTTATTCCAAGACCATGGCAAATTCTGTCCTTAACCCCCCCCCCCCTCTCCAAATGGAAGTTGTGTTCGCCCCTACCTTCAATGCACACTCTTTTAAAGTATATAATTATAATTTCTTTCCATGGTTTTATATTAGTCCGAGTGTTTTAAATACGATTTTTTATTCGTGTTTTACGGTGCAAGAACAGGCATTAGGAGGAGGTATTGATGGGGGTTGTAACCCCCACTGATATAAAATTGTATATATTTAACATAGGAACACATGGAATTGCAGCTGTGTAACCGCCCCCCCCCCATATGAACTTCCTGCGTACGCCTATGGGCGCAAGGACAGTTAAGGTCACCTTGCGTCGGGACCTACAGTTTTCCAAGAAGACAACCTATGAGAGAATCAAATCCTGAATTACGGTGGACAGAAATGCGTCACGCGTTCAACAGAATCGAACACGGATTAACAACGAGGTAGATGCGTTACGGCTATGGAAGTATGCAAAATGACACAAATAATCATTCACTAATCGGATCAGTAAACGACTCAATGATTCGGTCAGTGCGATTGAGTACACCTAGTTTAAAATTGAATCGTTCATTGTTGAAAATAATCACTACTGTTTAAAGATTACTAAAGACAATTTAAACATTTCTAAAGACTGTTTAAAGATTACTAAAGAACGACTAAAGATTATTAGTTTAAATATTACTAAAGAAAGACTAAGGACTATTTAAAGGTTACTAAAGACTGTCTAAGGATTACTGAAGACTGTCTAAGGATTACTGAAGACTGTCTAAGGATTACTGAAGACTGTCTAAGGATTACTGAAGACTGTCTAAGGATTACTGAAGACTGTCTAAGGATTACTGAAGACTACTAAAGATGAAATTGTTTAAGGTGAAATAGTTCTTTCAATGTTTAGTTTTTTATAACGGAAAGATGGCTAGGATCTTCATGTGACAGAACTTATCTTAGGAGGAATTCGAATCTCTTACGCCTAAGGAATCAAACCTCAGACTACGAATCTGTAGGAAAAAAACCGGAAAACGCTGGGTACCCACAGGAATCTAACCTGAATTATTCGTATAGGAGTTAACCACGTTACAACTGAGCCACTGCAGGGCTACTCAAAATATAGAAACAATGGAGGAGGGCGGCTTAATTTGAATATAAGAGTGGCTTAATTATTTTCAGCCACACACAGCGATAGCAGTGGAGAGGAGCGCACTTCCCATACTAACCACCGGTACCAACATCCTTTGTATATCTGTCATTCCACTGACCAACTTTGCACCAATAGTACCAAATTTGCGCCAATAGTGCTAACTAATAGCACTATTAGTTAGCACATTGGTTTGTCAATAGTACTAACAAAGGACATGTCCGTCACGATGTTAGGAATTCGATGACAATTACGGTTAATTGAGACGTCAGCTGAAAATGACTAAAATTAAAAGAGGGGCTACTCTTTACAATCAAGCGTTGTTTAAAACAGTCGACTGAGACAGCACTGCGTACTATTTAAAGAATTCAATTATTTGCAAATGACGCCCCAATTCAATGCTAAACGGAATTTCACAGTTCTTTCAATTCTACGCTGATTGCAAATTACCAAACAGCTAAAAAATAGCTGAATCGAGTCTTCAAAAATAGCTGATTTAAAATTAACGTCTAAGAGTAAAATGGTATATAAATTAGATTACTGAATTTCGTTTCATATAAAAACAAATGGAAATTTACCTAGTTCAGTCAAAGCATTAAAAGCATCCATTTATTATAATTACATTAACACAATACACCAAATTTCCTTTCCTTCTTTCCAGGCAAGCTTTTTTTAAAAAAATAAAAAAAGTCCGAGTTTTTGGAAGATTTTCCCATGCTTTAAAAAAAAAAAAAATTCTCCTGATTTTTAAGAACGATTCTCTGAATTCCAGTTTTTTTTTCGTGGCAACATTGAGAAAGCCACCGCAATAGTTGAATTGCAAATAACTCAACAATGGCCAGACAAACTTTATGGAATATCAGATAAATAGCTCTTACGTTCTAACGAGAATTACCAATTTCGCAATAATATTTCGAAACCTACTAATAAGTCGTTTATCATTAAATCAAGCCACAAAATTATGTTTTTGAGAATATTATTAATTGAGGTCATCACTGACTGAAGTCAGATAGCTGAATTGGGAATTTTTTCTTTAACCAATCAACCCTTCCGGACGTGAACTTCCAACGCTTGTAACAAAAATAAATCACAGTCCAGTCAGTCAAGTCAGGACAACGTTGGTTCACATTTTTTATATTTTTATTTGCCCTATTTACATTCTAATGGTATTTTCACAGGTAATGGCATAAAATGGAAAAAATAAATCCTAAATTATAGTTAATTTACATAAATTGTCAAGTACTGATGACAGAACACACAAAAAAAAAAAATAATAGGTTTTCAATCCGGGGCAAATTATCCAGCCATTTTTTTAAACTTTGAACCGGTAT
The DNA here is from genome assembly GCA_006491805.2 of Dysdera silvatica. Classification (NCBI taxonomy): domain Eukaryota; kingdom Metazoa; phylum Arthropoda; class Arachnida; order Araneae; family Dysderidae; genus Dysdera; species Dysdera silvatica. Next base: position 34,349,957 of record QLNU02015270.1, read on the forward strand.
CAGAAATTCAACATAAAATATTCTATTTAAGCTAAGTGTCAGAACGAAGTGTTTGAAACAGCAAACTTATGTTTCGAAATATGTGAAAACTCCTCATATATAATTATCAACATTATAAGGTTGGTGCATTTTAAATTATATTACAAAGAATACCTTGTTGTTAGATATTATTACCCTTCTGAGGTAAAATACAATTGCCAAATGGTCAACATACAAAACTACCCCATGAAAATTACAAAAAACCTGCCCCGCTGGTTTTGTATGTGGCTAGCAAGATTAGTATTGTTACCGTTGGAGTCTCCCAATTCAAGTTGGTATTTTGCCCCTTGAAACGATGAAATAAATTTCCCTCTCTGGGGAATCCTCTGGTTGAAAATCTCTATACTACACATTTCACGTGTGAAATGGCGCAATCACGTCTAGATGATTTCCGTTTTACAGTGGCGTGCCACATCTGGTATATCGAGCCCCTGGTCGGCATTATACATAGTTCAGTGGAGCAACCACGCGCAGTCCGTCCATTCTGAGGTGGCTTACTACACATCCATTATATTAAGCCACTGTCAACGTTTCATAGTCTAGGAGCATGCTGTCCTTGTTTGTATTGACGTGTCACCTTGATTAATTGCAATTGAATTCACTGCATTGATATGCATATCAATTCACTGCATTGATATGCATTTGAACAAAGGCTCGTTTGTAAATACTGGCCCATAAATATGTGTTGGTTTTTTTTTGGATATAGGGAATTCCCTTTCGACCCGAGTTGGTCCATTATCCACCTAGGGAGAAAACTCGGTAAGTCATCACGGCTCAGTGAACGAACACTGCTAGGTATCATGGCCTAACGGAGAAAATCCCAACAATGTATTATAGCCTAGAGAGAAAATTCTACAATGTATCGTAGCCTAGAGCACTGATTCCGAATATGCGGCCAGCAAGTCATTTCCGGCCCGCGAACAGTAAAAACTGGCCCGGCTACAAAAGGGAAGAAACTGAACGTTTTCTTCTATGGGGCCTAATTTTTTTCTAAAGCGTGGCTTAAAGCTCTTACCCCAATGTTATTTCATGGAATCAGAAAATTTTTAGGAGGGGGAGAAGCCCCCCCCCCGTTTATATAGCGTGCAAGCTAATTTCGTTTTCATATCTCTTGGCCTGTCAACCGAAAAAAAGATTCATAGTCCGCGGGGAAATCTAAGAACCACTGGCCTAAAAAGAACCCGACAATGTACTATGGCTTAGAGAGGGAACCTAACAATGTAGCATAGTTTGGGGGGGGAACCTGACAACGTAGCATAGTTTGGGGAGAGAACCTGACAACGCAGCGTAGTTTAGGGAGAGAACCTGACAACGAAGCGTAGTTTAGGGAGAAAACCTGACAACGAAGCGTAGTTTAGGGAGAGAACCTGACAACGTATAAAAAAAAAACCTGCGGCGAGAATCCAACTTAGCGGTACAGCAATTCAAAAATTATGTGTGGATTCAAGCGATTTTGAAAGATCACATGATGTGGAATTTAACGTAATGTGTTTTGATATCCATTGATGGGGGTGGGGGGGCCTTGAATCCCTCTTTCTTACGCCACTGCTTAATGTCTACGGATTAATGTCATGTCTTGTCATTCAACGAAGTATTCGTAAATGGTAGCGACGAAAACGCAGTAGAGCCATCCTAGAAGTGAAATTCATTTTTTTTTCCAAAACATCGACGCGCCAACGAATGAGGACGCTAGGGAGGAACACCTGGCGATAGACGCCCACACTCAGGAACGTAGTTTTCAAAATTATTGGGGTGAGGCCCAGGCACATATTTCGTACATTTATACATTACAGTATATGTAAAATTGCAATTTATTTCAAATTATCGGAGGGCTTGGGCCCATATAGCTACGCCTATGCCTACCTACACTAAACACGTCCCTGATAGCTTATACACGTAGTGTGTTGTTTCAATAACAAATAGAAGTTTCAAGAAAACGTATAAAAAAATACTTTTTTGTATTTGTAATACTCTGAATTTTTCGAAAATCCGCCATGGCCTCTCGAAACTACAGTTAAATACCGGCAACTAGAAGTTCTTTATCTGGATTATTTCCAAATTTTTGCCGTTTGCTTTAGGTCCCACAAACAGCTGATGTCGGTCGTGCTATGCCAAAGCAGAATTTTATACAAATTTAACCTTCAGTGCATGGAAGATCAATCATATGCACACGGAGTTGGTGGAACTACAGGAATTTTGCCTACAGGATACAGTCCTATACATACAAGCTTTACCGTCAACATCCCATTAGAGATAACGTAGTTTATAATAACGAGCGGACTACACACCTCATGCTAAACCCATTACAGGAAATGGGGATTTCAACTGAAGTGATTCCTGAATTGATAACACTAAATCAGTGTTTCCCAAACTCAATTGAAACCGCGGACCACTTTGAAAAATTCTTACGAGTTGGCTGCAAGACCTTAATAAAAAAGGAGACCGGGTCCTTTTTTGGGGGAAATGTGTTTATACAATCGCTCTTTGGTTTAAAAAAAAAATCATCATAAAATCTAATGATAATACAGTCAAATCTTGTTAAGACGAACATGCTTAAGACGAATTACTTTTAATACGAACCGTTTTCTGAAGTTCCGCCTGATGGTAGAATGCTACAAATGTACTATCAATTTCATTTTTATATTTAATTTTAACATTTAATAATCATTTTTATAAGCGTTTTTATTAATTATTATTTCTTTTTAAATAATGACCCGTCTCGCGGACCATTTGGGACTCTTTGGCGGACCACCAGTTGGGAACCATTGCACTAAACGGTTAATGGTGTAAAAGACTCAAGGGCTTATTCGGGATTGTAAACATCCGTCGTCATACGACGTCACGAACATTGGGATGTCCCGTCAGAAACAAAAGCTTTGCCAGAAGACGCAACAGCAAAAACAATGAGAACAGTTTGTAAATAACCAGAGGCGTACGAAGAAAATTCATAAAGGGAGGGGGGGGGTTACAGAAACAAATTCATATATTCGTATGTGTATATACAAAACTGCATTGCAATGGGGGATTATGACGTAATCATCCCCCTGTCTGCATACTCAGTTCGTAAATAACGTCGACGAAATGGCAATGAACATGACGGTTTGATAAGCGTAGTAAATAAATTACCTTGCCGCATTCGTAAGCCGAAAAAATGTGACATAATGCCCAAATTTATCTACATTGCTTCCAGGTTCTATTTCAGATGCACGTTTGGCTCATTTCGCCAAGTGGGACAAACTTAGAATAGAAAATATTTCCCGTTTGGATAGCGTCCATGAATCAACTCATAAAAGAAACGAGGACCCCGAATTCTGACATCTATTAAAAACCATCAGAGGGAAACTTAAAAATGGCAACACCGTCTCACCTGGTTGGAACCGCGATCCATAACCGAAAATAAAACCTCTTTCGAACTGATAGGTATGGTACACGATGAGGCTTTTGCGGCCAACTTTTTTATGTACGGAATAGCGAGTTGTTCGTGATAAAAATCCTTTGATGCCAATTTTGAAAACAAAAATCTTAGAATTAAAATTCCGAACCGATAAGTAGCAGACGATATGGTACACGATGAGGTTATGCAACTTGTTTTTGCGGCCAACTTTTTTATGTGCGGAATAGCGAGTTGTCTTGTGATAAAAATCACTTGATGCCAATTTTAAAAACAAAAATCTTACAATAAAAACAAAAGATTTGGACAATGAAATATATTAAATAAAACAAAAATTTACTAAATAAATAGATGACTATCTATAAAAATTTAAAAATTAACAAGGTCAGTGGTATGATAGAAATCGGACGAACACTGCCCCCACAACCAATCTGCTGACCATACATAGTATACGGAACTATACAGTATACTTTCTCTTAAGTGGCCATGACAGGACACTGGCCAGTTAGTTTAAAATTAAACAGTTCATAGAAAAGGAGGGCCAAAGTTCAGATATTGCAATGAAGATGTCTAAATTAAAGTTGATTTTGAAATGATATAATTATTATTAAACAAAAAGACATAGGAATACATGACGAAAAATTTTTTCAGCATTTACAGTGAATGCCATAAGTATTCGTACACCTGCAGTGTGTTCTATTTAAGAAGCCGCTGTATAATAACTATTAGATGTACGTAGACAGGACAAACGCCATCATGATTGCCATGAAAATATAATTTATTTTCAACTAAAAAACTTAAAACTATGTACATAATACTGCAAATTACAATAAATTAGTATCAAAATTATTCACAGTTCACATGTCAAAAATATTCGTACATACAAAAATCTGTGCTAAAATGATAGAACTGAGACGTTGTTTGCGCACCCGATGCGGTCTGCGGGACTGTACCGATTTCATTTAAAAGCCAATGAACAATAAACCCGTTTACTATCATTTCTGCAGAAAGTATGCGAAAATGAGTCGTAGAAATAAACAAGTGTGGCGGAATGAAAGCTTGTAATGAGGCTCCATAACCAGTGTAAATCTTTACGAGAGATTGCACAGCTCGTCGGCAGACCTCGTTCTACAGTCTAATCCACAATTGACCGGCATTGTAAAAGAAATACGATTCAAAATATGCCGCGAAGTGGACGTCCACAAAAACTGACTTTTAAGCATAAACGTTTAATTGTGAGGCTAATTAAAAAAGACCCAAATTTAAGTGCTCCAAAGAAAAGAACAGAGTTGCTAAATCAAGGTGTGTCACTATTAGAAAGCACGGTGCGCCGTGTTTTCAAAAATGCAGGGTACAATGGGCGTGTAGCTCGTAAGAAGTTTTTCGTATCAGAGGTAAACAAAAAGAAGCGTTTGCAATTCGCAAAAAAACATGTTGATAAAGGTCCTGACTTTTGGAAGAGTTACATTCTCGGATGAGAGCAAATTTAATATATTTGGATCAGCTAGCAGGCAAATGGTATGGCGTAAAAAGAACACCGAGCTTCAACCGACGAACCTGTGTCCAACAGTCAAACATGGAGGTGGAGGTGTGCAAGTTTGGGGCTGTATGAGTGCAGAGGGAGTGGGAAAATTGCACATTATCGACGGAATCATGGACCACAGAATGTATATTAACATTCTGAAGGAAAATTTGGGTCCTAGTGCTGCTCAAATGGGTCTTCAAAGTAACTTTATCTTTCAGCAAGATAACGACCCGAAACATACTGCGTATAATACAAAGCTGTGGCTCCTTTACAATACTCCCAAACAGCTAAATACCCCTCCACAATCACCTGACATTAACGCTATAGAACATTTATGGAGCATTCTGGACTCGCGGATGAGAAAACGACGCATATCAAATAAAAATGATTTGAAAATTGCGCTTCTCGAGGAATGGGCATCCATTTCAACGGATGTCACCAAAAACTTAGTGGATTCGTTGCCAAAACGCATGAAAGCTGTGATTAAAGCCAAAGGGAACCCAACGAAATATTAAGAATGAATTATTATTTTATTAATGAATTTTCTGACCAAAAAACTGGCTATGTGTAAGTTTGTTCATTTTTTATTGTTATTTGCAGTGCATGTGTATTTTTTTCTTTTTTATGAAGTAAATACAAAAATTTATATTAATTGTGGTGACATTTGTCCCATATCTCTACATCTAATAATTATTATACAGCAGTTTCTTAAATAGAACACACTGCAGGTGTACGAATACTTATGGCATTCACTGTATACCACCATCTGACATTTGTTTCCGTCCTCCAGCATCGACGTACAAAAGATGTAATTAGCGTTCATTACTGCAAAAATAACTATACTAAATAATGCCGATTTGTAATTAAAAAAACTCTCCTCCTGTGTTAATGATGCTTGCAGAACGACGTATTTCCCATCTAACGCACCGAGGCAATGTGGAAAGTCTCAATTATCGTTATATTGTTTAGATACTGCTAACCATCCTTCTTCTGTGGTTGGTATCTGGAAACAAGGATTTTTATTTAAAAATTTTATAACAAAACATTGCAAGGTGGCGACAGAATCTGAAAAAAAAAAAATCGGTTTCCATGATTTGGAGTCGTTCAAGTATTACGTCAGCATCTTTGTGGGCAGGTAGGGACTTCAATACTGGGATGTACGGCACACTACGAGCAGAATATATGAAATACATGTAATCACAGATAAATATTTATTTAAACCAGTGGTTAGCTATCAAACTTTTTTCGCTCGGGGGCAACCTTCTAGACTCCCTGTGGCCCTCCTGACACTTTTAAAGTATCGTGAATGCATTATTTTTAGTAAATTCGTTTTATCAAATTCACTTCTTATTTATCCACTATTTGCCTACGGCACAAGAAATAATGATAATAAAAATGTGACACAATATTTCATAATAAACTATTATATTGTTATCGCTCCTTATAGTTTAATAATAAATATGCTATATATATGGTTTAATAATATATGTATAATATGCAAAATTAATTCAAAATTCGATCCCTTGTTATTTTGGTTTAAACAGATAAACGTCGTTTCGGGAAAGTTGCTTGTTGAAAAGGAAATAACTTTTGTCCTGTGTCGCGACTCACCAGCAGCACCAGGGGGCGCCCCACGGGGGCCAACTCCAAAATTTCAAATGGCAAATACGAACGAGTAATACCTTGTTTTAAAGGTCTCGTCGAGAAAAAAATAATGATATTTACAGTATGGCGTTTCGACACTCATAGCACCAACGATGTGTCCGCAAAATTCAAAATCGACATTTATTCTCCTGGGTTTTGCTCACGCTAGTAGGGTCGTAGGCAAATAACGAAAATTGTAGAATGTAAAGCAATGTGTGTTCTATCAGTAACAATTTTAAATTTCGTATTAATCCAATATGTAAAGTTTCAAGGATCGTTTAAAAATATCAATATTTTAATCCTCAAAAACTCAAATAAAAATATTAAAAAAGAAAACAATAAAATATTAAAAAATAAAAGAAATATAAAAAAAGTAAGAAAAGAAGTTACCTTTTAATGAAGTAGATGTTCAAATTGAAGGCCTTACACTTCTTGGTAGATATAAAGCCTGGTCTCAAAGCTTTCTCTGACCTTTTGAAAAGTGTGTGGAGTAATTTTATGGCACTCATCCTGTATTCTTTGGCGCAGCACATTTATAATTTCAGGTGGCGGTTTGTAAACTATTGATTTCAAGTGACCCCAAAGGAAATAATCCAAGGGTGTCATATCTGGGCTACGAGGTGGCCATTCCACGAACCCACGACGGCCAATCCACCTTCTTGGAAACTTGTTATGTTGAAAAAGAATGACATCCGTTCGGTGACTGAGTGGACGAGCCATTTCTTCAAAGTGTGTTCGTATAAAAAGGAATACTTTTTGTGAGGACGCGTGGGTGATTTCAAACAACTATTATTGCCATGGAAATATTTGAGTTTTTGAGGGTTAGAATATTGATACATTT
>QLNU02015270.1:34363829-34383311 GCA_006491805.2 Dysdera silvatica
TGGCCATGACAGGACACTGGCCAGTTAGTTGAAAATTAAACAGTTCATAGAAAAGGAGGGCCAAAGTTCAGATAGTGCAATGAAGATGTCTAAATTAAAATTGATTTTGAAATGATATAATTATTATTAAACAAAAAGACATATGAATACATGCCGAAAAATTTTTTTCAGCTGTTTATACAGTGAATGCCATAAGTATTCGTACACCTGCAGTGTGTTCTATTTAAGAAGCTGCTGTATAATAACTATTAGATGTACGTAGAGACAGGACAAACACCATCATGATTGCCATGAAAATATAATTTATTTTCAACTAAAAAACTTAAAACTATGTATATAATACTGCAAATTACAATAAATTAGCATCAAAATTATTCACAGTTCACGTGTCAAAAGCATTCGTACATGCAAAAGTCTGTCCTAAAATGATAGAACTGCAATGTTGTTTGTGCACCCGAAGCAATCTGCGGGAAATGCACCGATTTCATTCAAAAGCCAATGAACAATAAACACATTTACTATCATTTCTGAAGAAAGTATGCAAAAATGAATCGTAGAAATAAAGAAACAAGTGTAGCGGAACAAAAGCCCATAATGAGGCTCCTTAACCAGTATAAATCTTTACGAAAGATTGCACAGCTCGTCGGCAGACCTCGTTCTACAGTCTAATCCACAATTGACCGGCATTGTAAAAGAAATACGATTCAAAATATGCCGCGAAGTGGACGTCCACAAAAACTGACTTTTAAGCATAAACGTTTAATTGTGAGGCTAATTAAAAAAGACCCAAATTTAAGTGCTCCAAAGAAAAGAACAGAGTTGCTAAATCAAGGTGTGTCACTATTAGAAAGCACGGTGCGCCGTGTTTTCAAAAATGCAGGGTACAATGGGCGTGTAGCTCGTAAGAAGTTTTTCGTATCAGAGGTAAACAAAAAGAAGCGTTTGCAATTCGCAAAAAAACATGTTGATAAATGTCCTGATTTTTGGAATAGAGTTACATTCTCTGATGAGAGCAAATTTAATATATTCGGATCAGATGGCAGGCAAATGGTATGGCGTAAAAAGAACACCGAGCTTCAACCGAACGTCCAACAGTCAAACACGGAGGTAGAAGTGTGCAAGTTTGGGGCTGTGTGAGTGAAGAGGGAGTGAGAGAATTGCACATTATCGATAGGATCATGGACCACAGAATGTATATTAACATTCTCAAAGAAAACTTGGGTCCTAGTGCTGCTCAAATGGGTCTTCAAAATAACTAACTTTCAGAAAGATGACGACCCGAAGCATACTGCGTATAATACAAAGCTGTGGCTCCTTTACAATACTCCAAAACAGCTAAATACCCTCCACCATCACCTGGCAGTAACGCTATACAACATTTTATGGGAGGATTCTGGACTCGCAGATGAGAAAATGACACATCAAGTAAAAGATTTGAAAACTGCCTTCTCCAGAATCAGCATCAGCTTTAACGACGTCCACCAAAAGCATAGTGGTTGATGCTAAAAACGCATGAAGCTGTGATTAAACTGAAGCAAACAACGAAATATTAAGAATGAATCATTTTATTAATGAATCTGCTGACCAAAAAACAATTAGTGTACAGATATTTTGACACACATATATATATTTTTGAAGTAAATGCAAAATTTATATTAACTGTGACATTTGTCCCATATCTACTCGACATCTAATAGTTGTGCAGCAGTTTCTTAAATAGAACATACTGCAGGTGTACGAATACTTATGGCATCCACTGCAGTCATAAAGGGGCATTCCTATGGTTTCTTGAACACTGTTCCTCCACCTCTTTTTACTGAATGAACTAATTTAAACTATTCTAGCATGGTTGCATATATAGTGGCGTAGGCAGAAAGTTCATAAAGGGGGTTATAAGCTTAATGGGAGGGGTTACAGCTACAACTCACATTCCCATGTTACATATACAACATTTCATTGTGATGGGGGTTACAACCCCCCAAAACCAACCACTGGCTACACCTCTGATTGTATAATAACACTGTTCTTAACTTATAATAATGATAGTGGTTATTTCCCAACAGAATTAATAATTGTGGATTAAAATTAAAAATTTCCATTTATGCAGATGGTCTTTCCTTGGCATAGTTTTTTTTTTAAATGACCAAAATATGATCCCATTCCCGTCCCAAGATGAAACTTCTCAGAAATGATGCTAAGATAGGCAAGTTTATGTATGATTTTTTCATAATTTTAAAAATAGCACTTTTTGAGAAATTCAAGGTCAAAGAGTTCATGGCACGAACTTGAAATCCCAAACTACCCATATTAGATATCGTACGAAAGCTTATATAATAATCTATAACATGGTTTTTATTCCATCCATCTATCTCGTTTTTAGCTTGAGTAATACAAGTTTTTGTTACTGTACGTAAGCAGAAAATCGTGCTTTTTCCGAATTTCAAAGATCTATAATTTAAAAAATACTGCAGTTAAAAATCTGAAAATTTGGATTTTTCACTATCTCTGCTAGTACATCTAATGAGCCAAATTTGAAAAAAAAAATCCAAGAGGGTGTGGTTCAAAAATGCTAGAATTTTGGTTCACTTGACAGAAAATGACACTTTTAGAGGTTTCATCCGAGTGCATGGAACGTTTAAAGAGACTGATTAGGAGGAAGTCTATTACATGTCTAATTTTGCAGGATAAAAATTTTCATTTTGAAACAGACGATTTTAAACAAAATTTCAAGGGGGAAACTTCGTTATTATGTATATATCGATACAAATTGCTTACATCGATAGGTAAAAAAACTTAGTTTGAACAGCGTCATCTAATTATGCGAATCGAGGTCGCCATCGAGGCCTTGATCTGTCTCGGGAAGGGAAAAAAAAAAAAAATCGCACCTGGATTAGAACGTCTAATTGTTGCGCTCCAATTGCACCCCAACGTAAAAACACACTACCGCACTTCTTTTTATTGGTGGAAACTTCGTAAACATCAGCCATGTTACCTGGCAACACGCCTTCCATTTCCCTTGCCCTTTCCCTTTCAAGCCTAGGGGTGCAGATACAGGGCGCTCCTCTAAATGGTTTTAAAAAATATCCCTTTATTTCTTTTCTCCTAAAACTCTAACGAGTCAAAAGATTAGCTCGAATCAAAAAACCGTGAAGTGCCATGAGTTAATTTCGTAACTAAATAAACTTATGTGCCCCAAAAAATTCCAGCTTCGTTCAAAAAAAGTGGAATGACAAATTAATTCCTCCACAACCTCCCTCCTTTAGAGAATTTCCTCCTTGACAAAAATAATCAGATTACGAGAAAAATTCCGCGTATCGCTGTATTCAGTGGCTTAGCTGTTAAACCACTGAAACGAACTTAACCACCGCTGGTTCGAACCCTGCCTGAGAATGGGTGAACAAACCTTTTCTCTTCGGACTCGTATACTATATAAAAAGGATTCCAGGAAGAATAAAAAAATATGGAGTCAGAATTTAAAATTTCACTAATTAATTCCTCCATACTTCCGTAACTAGCTATACTAATTCCAGCTCGTTGCTGATTGGATAATGGTGTTGAGATAGCTGAATGTCAAAACAGAATGAATTATTGATACATTTTTTTAATGTGAGAACATGATTAATGTTTGTTGATCGGTAAGATGTTCTGTGTGCTCAATATTTCAGAATTTGCCATGCTCAACGTTTTCATTAGTTTTATTACGTGAAACCGTTCTTTTTAATTTTAGTAAAACTGAATCAGAGGAGTACGCAGAAAGTTCACATAAGCGGGGAGGTTACAGGTTCAATGTGGGGGATGTTAACAGAGCTACAACTCCATATATACATGCAAAGTCCCATCGAAATGGGGGTTACAACCCCATTAAATCCCCCACCCCTCTGCGTACGTAAGTGCTCTGAATAGAGAACGCTTCCAAAACTTCAGCATCTGTCCGCTATTCAGAGGGGAAAAAAAATAAACGGACGTTGGAACTGGGAATTGAAAACGTGCTAAATGGAAGTGTCCACTCTTCGGGAGTGTCCGTTTAGGAGGTCTTACTGTATAATTTATAATTAGTTAATTTCACCAGCTGTCACGCGACCCTGGAAAGGTTAAGAACCATTTTTTTTTTTTTTTTAATGAAGCTCTTAGCACCCAAGGCAATTGTGCTGTAAGTTTCTACCGGAATTTGCCACCAAACTGAAACTATGTGCTACGGCCCACAGATCCGAGAGTCTGGCAGAGGTGTCTAGAGCGACGAAAAAAAAAATAAATAAAAAAAAATAAAATTGTGAACGGAAGGTTGTCAGTTACGATTCTGGTTGGCAACTTTCCTTGAGTACAGTTGCACTCAGAACTTACTCGTGGCCTCTTTCGACAAGCTTTCAAGTTCTCGCAAAATGGTTCACACATAAATCGTTGATCTACGACAATATGTTCTCCATACAAATGGTTCTCCATACAAATAGTTCTCTATACAAATGGTTTCAAAATCTGGGGGTCGCTACGGTCAATGGGTCGCGAGCAGGTTTCTGGAGATCCCACAACTTTTTAGTTGCAATTATTTTTATAAAGAATTTCATACCAAATGTTTCCAACGCTTTTATATTTCAACCGTAACTGCACACCTTGCAATATTCCACGAATGGTTGCTAACTTTAATATAATATAATGAATGTAATATATGCAATATAATTTTATATTTAATGTGTTTTCTTTACTCTGTTAAAAATGCTTTTATTATGCAAATGTGGCGGCGGCAAACAGAGGGGTCGCGGATCTTTTGGTTACTATAAAAGGAGAATGCCAATTACTTTGCTACCGTAAGCGCTAACTGGGTTGCGGTTTGGAAAACGGTGGAAACTGCTGCTCTATACAAATTTTACGCAATAGCCTAGCAATTCTAAACTAATTGGGGTCACGTGGCTTTAAAGAGATGAAAGAAGCGATACGGCTCTAAGAAAATGTGATCCAATTGGGGGCTTGGTGCTCTAGCCCTTCTATACACTAATTTGCAAATTCTACCGCAGGGTCTCTTTGCGGCGATTCACGGGAATCGTAGGGAGAGGGGTCATGAGAGCTGCGACGATTCCCGAAAGCTCTGATTACGCTAATTACTTGTTTGTGCAACCAGAAAGTTTGGAAGTGGGGGGGCGGGGGGGACTTCTTATCATGATGTCTACTTAAATTCCGTTTCAAACTTCCTTGACTTTTCCAGACCAAATCTGAACCAATTTCCAGTCGCTAATTACAGTAAACAACACACAACGCATTAAAATTTGCGTAATCAAAACAAGTTTCAAGACCATAAAATCCACCAACACAAACCCCAAAGCCATATACACCTCAATTAGTAACTTTATAAATACAAAAATTGTATTAAAAAATGTATTTCTTTACACTAAAAACTGGAAATTACGGGCGTACAAGTATCAAAATGCTGGGGTTTTTTTTTTTGTTTTTGTTTTTAACCTGTGAGAAGGTGTACCGATTAGAGGAACACGAGCGGGGTGCTTTGCACCCCATCTGATTATATAGCATTATTTCATTAAAAACGTCCAATTTTACAGGGAACAATAAGTGGCATTTCCACTTTGTCACCCTACCCCAAAAGATTGTGACTTGGAAGGCAACAGGAAAGAGTTTGGCCAGTTTCAGAAGAAACGGTGGAGGTTTTTTTTCACAAATTTAGGTTGTAGGGTGTGAAACACCCCAGATAAACACTTTATTTTTTTTACTAAACAATCATATCTGTGTAAATACATACCTGGAAAGAAAACAAAAAAATTAATGGCAGAAAAAAATATTAATTTTACTAAAAACATCGTTTCAATGCGTCACGCAGACTTGGGTGCCGTTTCGTTCGTGTTTTCACGGCGCGCAAAAACTAAAATAAAAATAAATAAAAATAATCATACTATGCAGGAACCTACCGTTTTTTAGAAGAATACGAACTTCTGCTACCCAAGGAACAAAACCCCCGGAATACGGTGGGCAGAAAAACAGCACGCGTTTTACAATACCAATGCGAATCAAACCCGCTTTAAAGACACGTTATATGAATGAGTTGCTCCCACGTACACAGCAAAAAGGTGGAGGGATATTTCCCTCAGAAATCCGAACTTTTTACATTTTAAGGACCCCCTCCCCCCCATTGGATTATATTAAACAGCTAATCGGTATTATATATATATAAGGGCCCCCCACCGATGGGATTCGACTCCAGATTAACGTCATAATTACATCATTGACGTAAGCAGGGAGTGTTGATGGGGATTGTAACCTCCCCATTGCAATGAAATTTTGTATATTTAACATAGGAATATGTGAGTTGTTGCTCTGTAAACCCTCCCCCTTACGAACTGTCTGCGAACGCTTATGTATTGCGTGAACGTATTTCATTCGATATTAATGTATTTTTTGGTTTTACGGCTCAAAGACTACAGTGGTCATGCTGCGCCGGGACCTACTGTTTTCCGAGGAATCCGAACCTCTTAAGGCCTAGGGAACCAAACCCCGGACTACAGTGAGCAGTGCGATCTTTATGAGATCTCTGAGTAAGCGTTCTTTGCACTGCTGGGAGTCGAACCCGGGTTAACGGCGCACTAGGCGAACGCGTTACCACACTGCGCCACCGCAGGGCCGATATTATTGATGGAATCGTATGTTCGAACTTAACTTTTGTGGTCACAACGCTTGAGATCTAGACAGTAAGTAGATAGAATCCGTATTCCAAACGTCCCAAGACAAAATGAGGGACCATTTGGGACGGACAGGACCGAACGGAGACAAGTGATCTTTGAACCACACTGCCTTTGCCTACAAAGAAGCCTAATGGGAGTTAATGCCAATCCACGGGAGCTTGTTGACTGCCGAAGAGTTCATTCAGTTACCGAAGCGTAATCATAAGCATCCACGCCTACACGGATTCACGCCTATGACTCGTCGGGGCGAGAATGTAGGTTTAACCACTGCGACATTGCCTCTCGCCAAGCTAAACAAAATCCTGTAATGAATTAGGTGTAGATCGTCGTTGAAAATGTACCTTTTTCGTTAGTGGGTTAGATTTCAATTTGGCGAGTTTTTTCAAAACAGCCGAGGGAGAGTTCAACGCTTTTCAGAAAGGGTAAAGGAACTGTGAACTGGTAGTGTCTCCTCTCTCCTCGGTATTTCAGTTACATCGTTTGGCTGGAGACGCCGTTCTAGAACAACGTTCGAACCACAAGACACCATTTACAACTAACTAACCCTTTCAAGCATGTTGGCATAAACAGAGTTCAAGTTAAGAGTGAGCCAACAAAAAATATGGGTTGGTTTCAATGCTTAGTCTAGGACAGAACCGACATCATACCATGAGTTCCGAACCACGGCAAAACTTAACGGGCTCCGAACCCTATCTACGGTACGCGAAGACCAAGGAGGGAAGTGGTTTTATAGCTTTATTGCGGTTATAAAGATATGTTTTTTCGTAACTCCAATTTCTCACTGCGTTAAAATAGAAACGAGAATAAATGAAAAAATTAAATGAGGTCTTAAATAGCTGCAATAGCGTTTGGCAAATCTACGATCAAATCCATAGATTTACCTATAGTTCGTACACGGGATGTAGTCCGATGACGCCGTTAGAATTAACGAGGGCTGACGTCACAAACGGCCTAGTCGATAACAGCAGAAAGGAGGACGTCATTTCAGAAATGATTCTTAGCGAACGTTTGTCTGCGCCAAAAACCAGTTCTGAAATGACGTCCTCCCCTCTGCTGTAATCGGCTAGGCCGTTTCTGGCGTCAGATGCCGTTCTTTCCAGCGGTACCATCGCACTACTTTTCGCGAACTCATGAAAAGTAGTCCGAACTACAGCTATAATTCAAAATAAGGGCAAGCACGGGAATCGGACTGGAAACACTACTCCAACAGAAACTTATTAAAAGCAGAAAGGGGGCGCTTTGAAATTTGTAGTACGGGGCAACGATTTTTAGGTTATGCAGAGATCCAAATTTAGACTACTGTTACGAAGGTGGCTTCTTTAATGCCCGTAGCCACTACGCAACTTTCAAATAGTAACTCTATAAAGATTAATATACTTTATTACCTTGATAGTCCTTTCTAGGGACCATATTGTTTCCTACTTACCCAGGTTCTAAATACAATTTAATGCCCTAACCTATTCTTGGACCTCCTCCGTGCTCTAACCCAATAATGGTCTATAATGTCCTTCACTTTCAACAACACCCTCAATTTGTTTGGGCACTGTTTGTTCGGCTAAACCCTGATCCTCTCTTTCAAGTTTTCGGAATATAACCATTTCCTCTGACTTTGTAAGCCTATTTACATGGACAAGCCGAACGTTGGAAGGGTTGTTAATACGCCTAATCTCGAGGTTTACCTTTGAGGTCTCTTTATAACTCTGAAAGCTCCCATATTCAATTTTGCAAGCTTCTTGGAAGTACCCACTTTTACAACAGGTGTGAAAAGATACACTAGGTCCCCTTCTTTTATTTTACTTTCCCTAGTTGTCTTAAGTCGATGTTTTTTCTTGGCGCTTTGTCGCAGTTTCTAAGCTACCTTTGGTGGACAGTGTCAAAAGTCTTCTGCAGTCTATGGATTAAGTCCATGCTGTAGTCAGAAAAATTTTGGTGTATAGGACGCTCTTCTCCAATAATGAGATTATGAGGTAAAATCATATTGCGACCAAATCTTAAATAGTTAGGTGTCTCTAGAGCTATGTACTGCTGAGAGGCGAGACATTAAGGCAAAATCCAAATATTCGTCCCAATTTAATTATGTGGAATCTATTAGATGTGACAACAACTCAATAAGGGTACCGCTCAACCAGGCCTTTCGATTGTGGGTGATATACTGTTGTAGTGTGTTCACGTATTCTCAGCTTCTCGTATACTTTCTTAATTGCCTCGCTAATGAAAGATGTCCCTCGCTCCGTGATTAACTACTCAGGAATTCCATGTGTACAGATAAACTTTTCCAGTACTCTGCAAACGGTTTCGGTTTTTAAATTGGGGACCTCAGACGCCCCAGGCCAACGGGTGAAATAATCGCTGATGACGATAATATGTTTATTGCCACAATTTAATTCAATAATCGGACCAATGGTGTCCATCGTGCAACGCTGAAAAGGACGACTAGTAATCTTGATTCTTTGGGTGGTGGATGGGGGGGGGGGGGGGCTGGCCTCTTGTATTTGTGTCCTTTGCGTTGCAGGCATGAAGCACAGGACTTGCTATAGTTACGGACATGTTGATACATTTGGGGCCAGGTATACTGACTTTTTACCTGCTGCATGGTTCTGCTAAATCCCTGATGTGCGACAGTGACAGAAATGTGACACTTGTTCAAAATTTCTGAAAGCCCGACGAAAGCTACGAAAAGCCCGGAGAGAGCCCAACGTCTGTTGACATTAAATAATTTGAAAAATTCTTGAAATGGCGCATTGTAGCCATTTGTGAAAACCTTGAATGTGGTGGATGCAAATACTAAATTCACTGTAGTGCCCGAACGGCTAATTTTTGGAAAAAAATTCACTGAACAAAAAATGTTTATTTTGATGTTCTTCACCTGTTACACATACTTGGCAGTTCCCAACTCTTTTCCAGTGTGTTAAAAAAGGCATTTTTAGGCTTATTTTCACTAAACAGTAACACAGATCAAAATCAGAAAACGGAATTCCGGATTTCTTTGTCTCTGCTGTATTATTAGCTCATTCACTTAAATTATGTATCAAAAATTGCATTTAATTCATGCAATTGGCTACGTAGCAACGTGATGGGCATAAACTGTAGTTACGCTCTACAGCCAAACCGGCCCCTTTGCGGACACGGGGATATGGTCAAACATGCCTTATTTGGTGTCCCCTATCACCCCTTAAAGTTTTGCCAGATATTTTCCAAACACCCTGTATATATATATAATGTTCCACGATAAAATATTGTTTACCACGATAAATATTATTGTTACCACGATATAATATTTATTCTATTATCGTTACCACGATATAATATTTATTCTATTATCGTTACCACGATATATGTTATTCTATTATCGTTACCCGCGATATAATATTTATTCTATTATCGTTACCACGATATAATATTTATTCTAGTATCGTTACCGCGATATAATATTTATTCTATTATCGTTACCACGATATAATATTTATTCTATTATCGTTACCGCGATATAATATTTATTCATAGTTGATGTTCAGAAAACAAACTAAAATGATGACAAATTCCATGAGAGTCTCTTGCAGCCCGGTATTTGATACCAGGGCCGATCGGTTGAAATGCCAAAACAGACCTTAATAACTGTAGTAAAATCTGCAAATTTTATCCCAATTAAACAGTTTTTCAGTGTTCAAAACTCTGGCATTATTCAAACATTCCCCAACGCTAAGTTTTGGTACAGAAAGATTTCGCTGTCGTTGAATCATAAAGAACATGAATTCTTACGACGTACTCTTTCTCCGAAGTTCTATTGAGAAGAACGCCCACCACAAAATATTCACAGCAACGTGCGCATTACGAATGTTTGGTCAAATCATCTCCCCACACAACCACCTCATTATAATTGACGTTCGTATCTGCATATACGCATGAGTATTTTCGATTACGAAATATATTGCACGTTTTGCATGCAATTACACCAAAGGCGTCGAGAAGTTTTCATCCAGAACGTTCGCCGCGGAGTTTTATCTACTTAGGATGCAAAGTATCGTTGAAAGTTTATTGATAACCCAACTCGTTTATTTCCAGTAATTGACCAGTTATTGCCGTAAATTGTTGTACTATCGAATTCATTACACGGACACTGACAGTTTTAAGAGAAGCAATCGCGTTATCTGGAATTGGTTATCGTAATCATTTTGAAATAAGTTGCTTTTTAGGATTTCTTCGGTTTGCTTCGGAATTGTCCGAGAAACGTAAAAAGATTTGTTTTACGCATTGGCGCAATCGCTCTGAAATCGTTATGAACTAAATCGTTATGAGATCGTTATGAACGAATGAGGAGTCCTCATTCGTCTAGCGGTCCAAGACACTCCGGGCTAAACGGAGGGACCCTGGTTCGAATCCAGGATGGGGAAAGCGTCTCTTTTTCTCCAAAATTACACAAGCTCTAGTTTGAGCTGTAATTAAAACGTGGGTGGCAAAAATTATTGTAACATATATATATATATATATATATATATATATATATATATATATATATATATATATATATATATATATATAAAAGTTTTCCTCGCCCATTCTTGGCGGAAACAGGCTTTGGGACGGGCAGAGCGCCATGTTCCCAAGCCTCTTTTTACATCACTTCTTAATGTGCCATGTCTAGAAACTTCCTGACAATGTGACGTATATATATATATATTGTCCTATATATATATATATATATATATATATATATATATATATATATAATTATAATGAAAACAATGTCATCAGCAAACCGCAAATGATTTAAATATTCACCATTTATTTTTATTCCCTTGTTATTCCAATTTATCTGCTGAAAAATCATCTGTAAAGCTGAAGTAAAAAGTTTTGGAGAAATGGTATCTCCCTGCCTCACACCTTTGCCAAGTTTGATAGTTTTGGTATCTTTATGTAACCGAAATTTTGCACTTGCATTTTTATACACACGTTTCACCATGTCAATGTACACATCCTCAATGTCTGTTGATCTTAAAGAGTTGATGACTGCTGATGTTTTAATAGAGTCAAAGGCCTTCTCATAGTCAATAAATGCAACACACAATGGAAGTTCATATTCATGTGTTCTTTCAATTAATTCTCTTAATACTTGAATATGGTCCACTGTACTGAATCCACTTCGAAATCCAGCTTGTTCTCTTGGTTGAGCTGCATCTAATTTTTTCTGCAGGCGATGTGTTAGCACTGTAAGGTTTCGTGAGGGATACGTCCTTTCGGGTATCCTCTTATTTCGCTGGTGATAATGACGGGCACTTTTCCTTAATCTATGTAATGGACTGTAATTTTTGAATTTTCTATAAAAGACACAATAGTCTTGTACCATAAAAGGTACTATAGCCTTATTCCATAAAAGACGCCATAGTCTTGCAAATAACTTCGCTACAACTCAAGAATATAGAGATTAACAAATAACATTTTATTCCAATCGTGAGAGCTCTTGCTCCCACGAATTACCAGATACAACTCTACACTTACAAAAAGCTACATGTTCTATCTTGGCGAGGGGGGTTGCACGGTCGCCAACATATACCGCCCCACCTTGCGACGTTTGTAAAACATTCAAAGATGTACAAATATAGTTTAAAAGGAACATCAATAACTAAACTACAAATTATTCAATACACAAAAATATTTACAAAGAACATTAGGATTAGTTTCTGCAGACAAATAATCAAACTTACCTCCTTTAAGGAGGAAACTAAGTACTGATCAACAACAATATATTCAATATAAAATAATTGTCATTAAACTTCAACTGGTAAAATACATATTTTTGAAATTGGTCTTTTAAACTCATCACGTTGCGATTTTACCAGAACTCGGAATTTTTTTTCTTTCCCAGGAAATATATTTACAATTTTTCCTATAAACCATTTGCAAATTGGAATATTATCCTCTTTAATTAAGACAATAGAACTAATATAAACATTATATTTTGCAAACATCCATTTAGACCTTTGTTGCAATGTATTGAGGTAATCGGTTTGCCACTTACGTTATATTAATTGAACCATCTTTGTGGTTCTTTGCCACGCATTTAATCTATTGTCTTTTTCATTTGGTAAATAGGGTTCAACAATTACATTTGATGGTCGCCCTATAAGAGAATGATCAGGTGTAAGAGTATCAAATTCGTCTATTTCATTTATTAAGGGAGTGATTGGTCTACTATTTAGAATGGCTTCAATTTGAGTTACAATGGTCATTAGTTCTTCATAAGTAAGTGCAGAAGTACCAATCACTCTCTTAAGGTGAAATTTGAAATTTTCACTCCAACTTCCCAGAGGCCCCCGGAGCTCTGGGTGGAATGTGAAGAATCGGTTTGAACTTTGTTCGGTCGTTCACGTGATCGGAAGTTACTCCGACGGCAAAGGTGGGGGCGAAAGTCAGTCAGTGTGTTTATCACAGTTGAACAGGAAGGTTGTCTTTGTGGTTCGCTCCACGAGCGAATGATCTACGCGTAGTTTTTGTGAGTAATAATTGTCTTTGTGCTGCATCTTCATTAGTTGTTCATAATTAAATTGTACAGTCCAGAAAAGTAGTAACGTTTAATTTTGTGTGTGTGTGAAAGTAATAATTCCTGGTCGCTGCATTGTCGACGGTTTTGTTAGATAAGCTAAAATGTTCATTTGTTTTGGTAAGTCGACCCGGAGGCTTGGTAATTTACCAGCGTTGTGCGTGCTTATTTTTAAAGTGAAATTCCACGAATTTCGGCTAATACAGTGTGTTTCTATTTTCGTTGTGCTGTGGTCATGGTTGGCGACCCAGCATTTTCTTCGAAATAAGTGAAGAAGTGTTCGGAGTGAACAGGGTTCGTATTTTTTAAATAAATTGGTCCATTAATTTTAATTGGTATAATTAATTTAATAATTTTGTGAAAATTTATGTTATTTCTTTCCTCTTGTTTCTGTTCCCTGTTTTGATTTTTGTTTGAACTTGTGGGTTTTCAGTTGTATTTATGGATAAATTGAAAACTAATAAGCGAGTGCTTAAGACATCGCTTACAAAACTGAGGTAAAATATGGAATGTGAAACCTTTGGGGAAGATAAATCAGAAGTAGTTCTATTCAAGTCAAAAATTGTGGATTTGGAGAAAAAGTTTAATGACCTTTTTGATAAAATTTTTGAATTGTGTAAGGATGAAGAATTTGATACGTTTTTATTGGAGTCTCAGGAACCCCAGGAGGTCATTAATAATTTGAATTTAGTAATCCAAGGCATTAAAAATAAAGCGGAACCTGAAATAAAGATAGTTAATACACAGGAAGCTGTAAATGTGAGGCTTTCCGAGTTCCACATTCCAAGTTTTTCAGAGTGGTCGATTATAGATTGGCTCTCCTTTAGTGATTTGTTTTGGGCAAGTGTTGGTCAAAATAATGAAATTTCACAGGCACAAAAATTGCAATATTTAAGAGGTGCTTTGGAAGGGGATGCTCTTCGCATCATTCAATCCATTCCTATTACAGATGCCAATTTTGACATTGCTTGGGGTCTGCTAAAGGTGAGGTACTCTAACAAAAGAGAACTTGTATTTGCATTGCTCAAAAGGCTATGAAGTTTGCCTTGATTGAGTACCGAAAATGCACATTATTTGTTAAATATAGTTGACAGTGCTAAGGAAATAGTTCGCTCATTAGAGAGCATTGATATAAAATAGAGAATTTCGCAACTTCAATGATAGTGTTTGTGTGAATCCAAAAAATGGACCCAGCCACAAGGGCTTGGTGGGAAAGAAATTTAAGGGATGACACTATTCCATCCTTAAATGATTTGCTACATTTTTTAACCCTTCACTCCCGAACACTGCAACAAAATAAAACTCGGGTTTTCAAGAAACCAGTGCAAAAAGTTTCTTCATTTGCATCTCAAGTAAAGGGACAGTGTGTTTTCTGTAATGGCAACCACTATGTGTATGGTTGTTCTGAATTTAAAGCATTAACAGTACAAAAACGTCATAATTTTGTGAAGAATCAAGGGCTCTGTTTCAATTGTCTTCAGAGTCACAAAGTTAATGCTTGCAAAAGCAAATTTAAATGTACGGAGTGTGATAAGAACCACAATATGCTTCTTCATTTTGAGAAAAATCATCAGACTTCAAGCCCTACTACTTCCTTGTCAGCAGATGCAAATGTCTTCATTCCGAAGTTTACTGACTCAGACAAACCCACAACCCCTAATGTTACTGAAGCAGTTTGGTCGAATGTTTCTTCTTGTGTTTCGCACCTCGGCGTGCCAAAACAGGTGCTCCTGTGCACTGCCTTAATCAAAGTATTAGACGCTTCAAATAATTATCAGTGTTTTCAAGCTCTTCTAGATCCTGGGTCCCAGGCCTCATTTATTTCAGAAGAGTGTTGCAACAGTCTGGGCCTACTTAGGAGAAAGGCAAGAATACAAATCTCTTGCCCTGGTTCTTCTGATACTCATGCAAATGGTACAACCAACATAACGTTTGTACCTCATTTCAAATCTAATCCTGTGTTTTCGACTTCAGTGTTTGTAATTAATAAGATTATAGGAGAGCTGCCACATTATTCATTAGATCCCAGCTTTGCTGAGCAGTTCAATGACTTAACGCTAGCAGATCCCACATTTTTCCAAACCGGTCCCATTGACATCCTGCTGGGCTTTGATATTTCTTTACCTATGCTAAAGGGTGAATTAATGAAGTATGGTGCCGAAAAGCCCTTTGCCGTCCGTTCAGAGTTGGGATGGGTAGTTTCTGGCAATGTTTAAGTTTCGTCCAAAAAACCATCCTCAATTCTTGTGAATAACATTCATGTAGACACTCACGATTTAATTTCTAAATTTTGAAACCTGGATTCAGTGCCCATGGCAAATTCATTAACAAAAGCAGAACAAGCTTGTGAAAACCACTTTAGTAACAATCATTCTAGAGACACAAGTGGAAAATATATTGTAAGGTTGCCTTTTCTTTCGTCTCCTTGTCAATTGGGAGATTCAAAGCAGTCAGCTTTATATCGACTCCATTCTTTGGAAAAAATGTTGTCATCGAAACCTGACTTATACAACCGCTACAGAGCTTTTATGAAAGAGTACCTTGAACTTGGACATATGAAAAAAATTGAAGAGCCAGTATCTGAACAGAAATCAACTTATTATTTGCCCCATCATGCTGTGATCAAGGAATCAAGTACCACTACAAAACTTCGAGTTGTTTTCGACGCTTCGGCAAAGTCTTCATCAGGTATCTCACTAAATTAGTTTCTGATGATTGGACCTAGGGTCCAACAGGAACTATTTCCTATCCTTCTTCGTTTCCGAACCTTTAAGGTTGCAGTCTGTGCTGATGTGGAGAAAATGTTTCGCCAGATTAAAGTTCACCCTGATGATGCTGATTTCCAGAGAATCATCTGGAGGAATCATTCTTCGGAGCCAATCAGTATTTTTCAGCTAACTACTGTTACGTACGGAACTGCATGTGCCCCATTCTTATCAACTAGAGTGATGAAACAGCTTGCCTTGGATGAGAAGGAGGCCTTTCTCTTGGCCTCAAAAGTGTGTCTTAGAGATTTCTATGTCGATGATCTAATGTCAGGAGCAAGTTCCGAAGAAGAGGCATTAGAGCTCACCGAACAGATGTCAAAGATGATGGAGCGAGGAGGATTCATACTTCGTAAATGGATTTCGAATTGCCCATCTGTACTGCAGAATATACCAGGTGAGTCCAGAGCCATCAACCACTCTTTGAAAATAGATAATGACAAGACAGTCAAGGTTCTTGGAATTGTTTGGCATCCAGGCAACGATTTGTTTCAGTTTTCCTTTTCTGTATGTGAACATAGAGTATTGACTAACCGTTAAATACTTTCAGATATTGCAAAAATATCTGATCCTTTGGGATGGCTTGCACCTACTGTCATCCTTGCTAAGATTTGGTTGCAAGAACTTTGGAGCTGCAAGTTGGGATGGGATGATGAAGTTGGTGAACTCATTGCAACCCGTTGGAAGGAGTTCAAGACGCAGTTGCCTTTACTTGCATTGTTCAAAATTCCTAGATATGTACTCTCTGCACATCCAACAAATATTCAATTGCATGCCTTCTGTGATGCGTCAGATAAAGCATTCTGTGCTGTAGTATACCTTCGCACAGTAGATTCTGATCAGTCAATCAATGTGTCACTCTTAACGTCAAAAACCAGAGTTGCTCCAGTAAAACTCAATCTCTCCCAAGGCTTGAGTTATGCTCTGCACTATTATTGTCATCTTTATTAGAAACAGTTATCTCAACTTTAGAGTTACCAATCAATAACTCTTTTGCCTGGTCTGATTCAAAGGTTGCGTTGGCATGGGTTGCTTCTGAACCTTGTCGTTGGCTTCCATTCGTTGCCAACAGAGTTGCAAAAGTCCAGGAAGCACTACCGGGTGTTATATGGAACCATGTTTCTGGGACGGAAAACCCTGCGGACTGTGCTACTAGAGGACTTCTCCCATCTGAATTTGTAAATTGTGAGTTATGAACACGTGGTCCTAATTTTCTAAGACAATCACTTGAGAAAGAAGTTGATAGTCAAGAATCTTTGAACTTTACGTTGTGTTTAATTTTATTGACATGAGTCTAATTCGCTGCATTGTCGACGGTTTTGTTAGATAAGCCTAAAATGTTCGATGGGGAACATTTATCCTTTCCATAATTGATTAACTACTATCTTCAGGATCGCGTATCGTAAAAGACTCTTGCGCTTTTTCCGCGCCTTGAAAAGAATCTTTCAAACGTAGCTAAAAAGGCCTCTGGTGTTAAATCAGTGATTAATTCAATGTGAATTGCTTTTGTGGTAAAACAAACAAAAATACATACATATACTTTATAAATAACACACTTTCTTTGATTTCTGTATTTTATCAAAAATGGTCCACAAAAGTCAATTCCTACATGATTAAAGGGAAGACTGAGTTACTCTTTCTTGGGGCAAATTTCCCATGAATTGTTGTGAAATTACCGGCATGGCTTTAAAACAAGTTATGCATTTATGAACAATTTTTTTTGCAGAGGACCCTGTCATTAATAGGCCAAAATCTTGGACGCACAAAACATAATGATTGAGCCCCAACGCTAAAGTTTGTTTCTTGAAAAGATCTAAAAATTAGCTTTGTTAAATTGTGACCAGAAGGTAATACAGCAGCGTGACGGGCATTATAATTGAGATTAGAATTTTCTAATCTGTCACCAACCCTAATGACTCCTTTATCATCTAAAAATGGATTAAGAAATCTTAGCTTACTATTACCTGAGACAGGCAGGGTTTTTTTTTTGTTTGTAAGTCTTTTACCTCATTTACAAATTCCATGGCCTGTACAGCTTTTATTAACCAATTTCCTGCATAATCCATTTCCTTTAGCTGTATCTTACCTATTTGTTTTTTGGCCTCTTTCTGTTAGCTATGAACCTAAAAATGTAACTTAAAATATGGTTTATATTTACATAGGTACTTGATAAAGCAAGGTTATCATTTACAAGTGAATTATTTGTAAGAGTGAATGCAACGTCAACTGGTTTTAGTTGAGATGAATACAGTTCATCAGAAATATTCTCTGAATTATAATATTGTTCAGGTGTAAATACACAATTTGTTGTTAGGGATGGGAGACCAGTCCACCACAAGTCACTCTCCAACATGTCCGTGGCTGTCATTCCTCTTGAAATGCGGTCAGCCAGGTTGTTTTTTGAAGAAACGTGCAACCATTGACATCCATTTGTGAGAGTATGAATTTCTCCCACTCGGTTACTGACAAAGGTTTTCAATTTAAATACTTTCTGTTAATCCAACATAGCACTATGGTCGAATCCGACCAGAGACAGATTTGGTTAATGGAAAGTTTGACAACGAAACAATACAGAGTTTCACCAGGAGATTCCATAACAAACAGTTATTTCGACACTGGCGTAAGGTTTAAAAACACGACGTTTCGGGAGCCAACTGCTCCCTTTGTCAAGTGAAGGCAGAATGAAGAGTTCGTGAAAGTCCTAAGCTTATATACCCGCATGTTGGGAATCCCCATCTGACGCCATTTGGTGCGGAGCATTTCCAGCTGGGGAAACCCTCGACGGGAAAGCCCCCGCACCCGACCATGTCAGATGAACACCCCCCAACTCGAGGTTTTGCAAAAATCCTGTAAGGTTCTGGTAGAGGTTTTGCGATGTTTATTGCACGACTCCTCAAACCGTAGGTTTCCCATGATTCCAGAAAAAGTCTACTCCCCAGATTCGTCACATTCTGATGTAATACTTTCATCGAATGCCAATCTGGTTCGTGACCCTCCCTGAAGACATGTTCAGCCAACTGGCTTGAATCGTCTCCCCTAGCTACCGCACGCATATGCTCCTTCCCTCGTAGACGTATCGATCTTCCCGTCTGTCCAACATACACCTTGTCACAGTCTCCACACGGTATTTGGTAAATAGCACCAGATTTTTCCTCCTCAGGGACGCGATCCTTAACTTTAAGTAATAGATCACGCAGGGTGTAGACAGGTTTGTAGTAGGTCTTAACATTCACACAACTGAGAATTCGAGACAGCTTTTCTGAGACACCCGCCACATATGGCAAAACCACTGATGTCTTCCTAGTCTCATCCTCTACATTCCTGTTTCCACCACTAACACCACATTGGTTACAAGCGATACACATTGTTGTAATGATGACCTTCGCAATGTTGAATTACGACGCAACAAAAGCGTGTTGAAAAACAACGGTTACCCGCGCAAATTTATCGCTCGTAACCAATGTGGTGTTTGTTAGTGGTGGAAATAGGAATGTAG
>QLNU02015270.1:34401536-34420568 GCA_006491805.2 Dysdera silvatica
GCGGACCACTTTTCCAATTCAATTGCCCTAGTGGACCACTTTGAAAATTCTTACGAGTTGACGACTGCAAGACCTCAATAAAAAGGGGAGCCAGTCTTTCCCTGGGGGGTATTTGTAAAGTCGTTCTTGAAAAAAAATCAATGATAATACAGTCAAATCTCGTTAAGATAAAACACGCTTAAAGACAAATTGCTTTAATACGAAACCGTTTTCTGAAATTCCGTCAGATTGTAAAATGCTACAAAATATACAATCAATTTCATTTTCATAATTTTAATTTTTAATAAATAATTTTAAGAGTTTTTTTTTCAATTATTTGTTATAATTTTAAAACATTTATAACAAGCGGTACATAATAAGAACATTTCGTTCTTCTCGGATGTGTCAGCGGACAATTAGTTGCACTGCTGGCTCAGTTGGTTTGCTAATTTACTGCGTTCTTAGCTGTAGTTGACCACTATTCTCTTATATGTTATGGTTTTGTTGGATGTTGCTATTTTGTACTTGAAAATATTAGGGAAACGAGGTGGGTGCCTGTGACTAAATAGTCAGGTATTTCATGTTTTGAAAAATCTTGCGACATATAGGTTGAAAATCACTGATTCAGGGAACCGACCCGCAGATCCTCACAAATAAATGCATAAAAATTAAAATTATCTATTGTATCTTTCTTACTGTGGCTGAAGTTTTTACGGACACCAAAAGTTATGCTGCCCCGGGGCCTAGTTTTCCGATGAATTAACCTCTATCGCCATGGGAACCAAACGCTAGACTACGTTCGGGGGTGGGGGGCGTGCGTTCTACGATTTACCATTAAGAATCAAACGCGGGTTAAGAAGCGTGTATCACCACTACGGGAGGTTCCAGAAAATGTTTTCGGGGGAGGGTCGTAAAAATTGAGAACCAACACGTGGAGGCTTATTTTATAATAAGTATGAATTTGTCATTCTCGTAGGGCTCGTCCCCCACCGATTGGCTATCGCTAGGGCACCCTAGGGCAGTGTGCCTACCTTTTCCGAGGAATCCGCGTAGGACAGTGGGCCTACTTTTTCCGAGGTATCCGAAGGCCTAAGAAACCAAATTCCACGACTACAGTTAACAGAACGTCGGTAAGCGTACTTTAACACCGTTGGGAATCGAACCCAGACTCACGGCACGTACGTAAACGCGTTACCATTGAACTTTTTATGGTAAAATACTAACAGAGAATCAGTTATGTTAG
This sequence comes from Dysdera silvatica, assembly GCA_006491805.2. Lineage (NCBI taxonomy): Eukaryota > Metazoa > Arthropoda > Arachnida > Araneae > Dysderidae > Dysdera > Dysdera silvatica. The sequence goes on from QLNU02015270.1 coordinate 34,402,759, forward strand.
AAAGCTTCGTCTTAAGACGTATGCTACGTCTTGAAGCAGTTCAGTATTTTTCCTTCGTACATATACTACGACTTCGCTAACGACCCATGTAAGAGGCATTCTTGGCACAGTGACAACATATATGAATTTGGATGATTGTACAGTCCCAAGAATGTTACGCAACTCCTTCAGAATATAAATAACCATACTTATGGAGGAACGGTGGGAAAAAAACAGCAAAACTCATTGTCCAAATTTTTAACCTCGATTGAGACTTTGTCTTGCAGCTATTTAGACATTTAATAGATCTGTTAAGACAGGCTGGGGACTTGAGCTTACGGCAGGGGTCTTCAATCCCCTGCCGTAAAAAATAGTTTTATTAATAAAAATAACGCCCCTTGCTCCCTCTGAGTCTTAAATTTATGTACTTTATTTAATTCTGTTCATATTTTCACATTTCGTAATAAATATCTGAAAATGATAGTAAACTACGGTAACATGCCATCTTACCCAAATCGTGTTTTAGTTTTTTAGTTTTGTTGCGTATATGGGCATTAGAGGTAGTTTTATTGATTTGCAGTGCAACAGTGATTTTAAAACAAAATTCAACTTACCACTCAATGAATTCTATTCTAAATAAATCGGTAAGAACATCTTCCCAACCATCGGACTGCATGCTCCGAAAACGATATCACTATTCGGCATAGACGTACGCAGAAAGTCGTAAAGGGGGGGGGGGGATAGGATCAATGGGGGGGGGGTTACAGAGCTACAACTCCTATATTCCCATGTTAAATATACAAAATTTTTGCGTGTGGGTGGGGTGTTGATGGCGGTTGTAACTCCCCATTGCAATGATTGATTGATTGAAAAGCCAATCAATCAATCATTGCAATGGGGAGTTACAACCACAATCAACACCCCCACCCCAGTGTAAACCAGTGCTATTCGGAAGCAATTACGCTTGCGAACAGCTCTTTTTAAAAATGAAGCTGGCCAAATCTTTAAGTTAGGACCAGAATAACTGACGTCCACCTTGAAGACTCAGGGCTGCAACAATATCAAAATAAGACCTGATATCAACGGACTTGTTAAAAATAAACAGTGCCAAAAATCTCACTAAAAGGTTTGATTTCGCTTTATATATTAATAACTAAAAGTATTGCCAGGAGTTTTTTGCTTCCATACGTATTTTATATTGTAATATATATATATATTCAGTCCCAGGGGCGGATTCAGAGAGTATTTTTGGGGACAAAAACATTTTAGAAGCGTATTTATGTCAAGATTGTTAAATTCAATCTTGCCATAAATACGCTTTTAAAACGTTTTTTGTCTCTTATTTATATTGCGTATTGTTTCGTCGAATATTTCCACGTATTTTCCGAGGGTTGTAAAACCAAGATCTACGGAAAAACGGCAACAAAGGCGCATCGGGGGAGGAGCACCCTTTCGCCCCCTGGATGCGCCCTTGTTTAGTCCTAATATTGCTGATACAGTAGTGCGGCCCGCGGGCCTATGGGAACAAGAAAAATTGGCCCTTGGATTGAAAAAGGTTGAAGATCCCTGACTTAACATAATCCTCCAAAACAGGGAAATTAAACCTTTGCACTCCACTGGCTCCGCTGGAGCGACATTCAGTATATGGCTTTGAATTCCTTTGGCTAAATAGCCTGGAGTGCAAAGGGTTAACAAACGTTAAGCATTGACAACGACGTTGTAGGGAGCGTAGATTTGACATTTCGTAGAGCGCACCGACCCGCTTCAGACAGACGAACACGTACTAATACGCACGGACATTACAGACAAGTACGAACGTGCATGAGCAAGTAACATGGAACACCCACGAATGTGAAAGATCCAGCACTTGTTGGTATCTCAAAAGAAACGTGTGCATTCGGCAAATGCAGACGAAATGAAAAGTGACAGTAGTTGTCTTCTTGTCATGCTAGTCGTTGATTAAGCAAGGTGTTGGGTAAGGTGGTTAGGAAAGGGCTGGGCGTGGTACATAGTACAGGTGAGCGAATAGAAAATCGACTGTAGAAAAGTGAGCTGTAATGGAAAATGCGGCTGGGGAAGCAGCACAAAGTCAAAGCGTGAGTTGGTAAGATAACCCCAAAATTGTCATGGTAGTTCAGTTAACTCATCATAGAAAGCTGACTCTTTGTTTGTTCGCACAGATCCACCTCCAAGGTCCAGGGATCTTAATGGAGTCGACGCAAAACTTGGAATCACAACATAATTTGTCATTGAACATAATTGATTGGGGGTGAAGCGATCTGCTGGAGTGTCCAGGGTTCGGTAAATTCTGTACCTGGCCGTCCCAAAATACATTTCTGAAGTTATTTTGTCCTCAACTTGAATAAAAGTGATCGCTATTGCGTTTGGTCGCGAATCGAGAATTACCGGTACATGTATTTCTAAATTTGGCAACGGAACTACCAAGGATGTGCAATATCATCCCCGATAAAGTAACACATGCATGCTGAATAATGGAAGTCATTAACAGATAAGCAATTCACTTTCGATTTCTCATTGACTGAGCTGTGGTGCCTAGTTTGATTCACGGTGAAGACAAATCTGTTCAGGATGAAGAATCCACATTCAAGGAAAAGCCTCAAATTACGCTTTTCTGAAGAACCATTTAGAACAGAGCCAGTTCTCCTCCAATACGTTTCGAGTTTCATGGTTTAAGAGAGGCAGAGGTCTTGTACATCAAACTCCGCCTTTTGTAATACACAACCCATAGACGTACACAGAAATTTCATATAGAGGAAGGAAGGATTGCATAAATACAAATCCAGATATTCATATGCATATATATATAAGAAGACTGCATCATGATGGGGGGTTATGACCTATATTAACCCCCTGCGTACATCAGTGCACTAATCTGTTCATTGGAAACAGATACGTTGAAATCTGTAACGACATTTTTCCCTTGGTTCCGAAAAATATGTACAATGAAAATCGGTTATAACGACCAACCGCATATAATGACGAAATTTTTGCGAGCAGTTTGGTTTCCTATGCTATTCTTAACTAAACATATCGTATATAACGACGAAACCTGCTATAATGACGGCGATTTTGTCTGAAGTAGGGAAATCCGTATCGGATATAACGACACGACTTGACAATCATTCATAGCAGGGGTCTCCAATCTTTTCAGTTCAAGTTGCTTATTTACTATTATTATTTATTATGCAAGAATTTTGCTTATTCTTGTTCGCCCGCGGGCCGCACAGCTTATTTTCCTATGTTGGCCAATGTTAATTTTTGCTTACTGGGCATGTCCGGCACGTTACCGCGGGCCGGATTGGTGGTGCTCGCGGGCCGATGTTGGCCCGCAGGCCGTAGTTTGGAGACCCCTGATTCATAGGAACAACGCGAATTCGAAACAACGCTGGGATCACACTGTTCCGTTCAAATAAAAGAAGTCGAAGGCACTGTTCGCGTTTTCTGAAGAACCCGAACCTATTTTGCTGGGGAAATCAAACCCCAAACTACGGAGGTCAGAACATGGCACGTATTGTACGGTATCATTGGGCCAGGGATTTATACACACCCCCAACACCCCTCCAGACTTTCGATACACCCCCTTAATGAAATCTAAAGACACATTATGTTTAATGGAAATAATCATATCTAATCCACCCCCCCTGAAAATCTTGAACACCCCCCCCTCCCCAATTTATAAATCCCGGATAACCACCTGCATTGGGTGAAAAGGCACGAATCAAGGGCGGACTAGGTCACCGGGCCGGTAAGCCTTCATGGGCGATAATCGGGAATCTTTTTAGTAGCCCATGGACCAACGCACTCGTCCTCCCCGAAAAGCCAAGATATGCGCCCTTTGAGAAGACTCAAGTCCGCCCTTGGCACGAATCCGCACCTCGCAAGGCCTAGAGAATTACGCTGAATCTCGAACACATGCGATCGTTTTTAAAGGTACTTGAACCGCCATAATTTTTTCAATACTACGTCCGTGCCTTAGGATCAAAAACATTAGTCCTGCAAATAAAAACGCGGTCAGGAGCATTTTCAGGGATTTAACGCCGCCGTACCCAGTCAAAATGGAGTACTCCTTCACCCCTCGGGGACTATTGTTTAAACTCTTCTGTGTTTAATGCTATTACCTGTAAGCTCAATCAATAATCCACCACCCCAGGTAAGTCGGCTATACTACGATGTTGCATTTTCGTACCCCCATCGTTGTCCAATAAGCGAGACGTATATGCTTGAGGAAGGGACCTTTATTTGCACACCACTAACGATTTTTTTTACGGTTACTTATATTTTTTTCCCTCAATACATACTTGCCTAATTAACAAATGTGTATTATATCAAAACAATAAAATAGAATTCTGTTAAGAACTTAAAAAAAAGATACAATTGTACTACGAACTTTAAATGTGTGAAGCTTAAAAAAATGTTACAATTGTACAGATTAGTATTACACATACACAATGAAAGCTCGATAATTAAAGTACATAACATAAAATTTTAAATACCGTGTTAGGGAGCGTTCAAGTATTACTTCAGCAACTTTGGGGGCGGGGCGGGTTGCCGTTGTGCTTGTTTTCCTATTATGGGTGTGCTTATTTTCCTATGTTAGCCAATGTTAATTTTTAGCGCTACGTGGGTAGAAATGGCTTAAATATTGCTTACGTAATAAATACTTGAACGTTTCCTTATTAAGGATCCACTCAATTATAAACGCCGATCTTTTCGAAATAACATCTGCCAATGGACGGTTATTAGAGATAAATAATTTTGTTGGAATGAAAGTTATTTTAAAATTAAATTACGTCACATAAAAGGTAAAAACAAATAATTCAAAAATATTAAACCATTTTTATCGACAAACGACATCCAAGATGTCGTTCTGTATAATACGCCGGTTTAATCAATACTTTAATGCTTGTTCCGGAAATTTAAAGACTGAAAATACCGAAATTTCTCCAATAATTTAGTATTAAATACCATTTGCTTTCAGCAAAGGTATTTTGTGGTCGCGGCAAATATATTCAATAGGATAAAAAATTCCGATTAACGTCTTCCTCTGTTTTACGACGTTTTCGTCAATCCCTTGAACATTAATGGAAGTGTCTACTTAACACGAATAAATCTCATATGAGATTCCATCATCCATTAATGGAGAACTTGCTCACTCATTATAGAGGGCATACGTGAGCAAATTGGGCCCGTACACGAAAACGTCGGAAGAAACTAAAATAAGAAGTCATAAAACTGGCAACAGTGCGGAAATCTATTTTAAAAAGCAGAATTGTCTGCATAAGTTCTACAGATGAGGGAAAGAAAAGAAAAAATCTGTCGCTATAGCAACTAGGACATCACTCACCTCCTCCGTTCTTGTAGCAGAGGTAGGGAAACCGCCAGACATTGCCGAGCCCAATACAGAAGCCCACACAGGACAGAACAAATTCGATCTTGTTGCCCCATTGTTCCCGTTCCCTGTAAGTCGGGGCTTTCTTCTCCGGAATGGTCATGGCTTGGGACCCGTTCGGCACTTTGTCATCGTGATGATTCTCCTCCAAAGGGGTAGCCATCTTGAAAGGTCTTCCGTGAAGAGAAGGATTGCAGGGCGATAGAGGATGCTGTGTTGATGCGCTTCCAGGATTTCCACCTGTACGTAGAGCCGATACCCATACGATGAAGATGCGCAAGCCAAATGTGCAGCGCGGGAAGCTGATAAACAATACTAGCGGCCGGCGCAAAACGAAAAAAAAAAGAAAAAGGCCCTTCATCCCTAGAAGCCGATTCGTCGACGGTAGCGCCCCCATGCGACTGGAGAGCGAACAACGTTTATCTGCTGAAAGTCCGTAGCATGCAGGAAACGTATCGATTTTCCTGTTTCTTTTCAATATGTCACAGGCGGATTTACGATTTGGTAGCCTAATCTTACCTAACGTAATTAGAGGTATAACGAAGATTTTGGTGCTTTTGTCAAATTGGTAATTTGACCAGAGCCGATAAGAGAGGGGGGGCTGCATCCCGGGGGCCCCGCGCTGGCAAGGATTTAATCTGTAGGGGAGGGGCCGGTCGAAGTGAGGCTCTGAATTCTACGCCCCTAACGTTTATTTCAAATTCGTCTTTTTGTAAATATTTGCGGATTCGGCGCTTTTTGAGCCTCGCTCGAGGCCGTGCCCATCTCAGCTCCCCGTTTTGCTAATGCCTAGTTACGCCTCTGAATATAACAATTTAAAATTAATGCTTTGATTGGCCACTAAAAAAGGAAGTACTGATGCAGAAATCTTTCAAAGTGGGGTGCGATTTGTTGCCAATTCCCATTTTTAGCCAATTTTCCGGTATTTTACATTTTCATTTTCCATGTTATAATCCCGGCTAAGGACCCGCCAATGTAAAAAAAAATCAGCCCCGACTTTGCCAACTCCTCGGCCGCAAAATCTTTCGTCTAAAATTTGCCGCCTTAGGTTTCATCCTACTTTATTTATTTGTAAATTCGCCACTGAATATATCTAGTGTTTTTGATGATTACTGTCAATGAACTACATGTTTTTAGAATTTGGGAGCACTTTTTTTAATGAGCCTTTTTTTAAATGAGCCTTTTTTAATCGTGTACGAGTGAAAGAGGTTCATGCATTGAAAAGTACGAGTCTTTAATCGCACGAGCCTACCAGTATTCATACGCTGTTAGGGTATGGTTATACATTACATACCAGGGACACTAACTGCAAGGGACCCGTGTCCCTTTTCACCCCAATAAAAAAAATGTTTTGGGGGTTGAGCCCTCCCAAAATCGAGGGACGATAAATAGAAAAATACGAAATATAATCAAGAATAAAAGCATTAATATATATAAAACATATTAATTGTTTTTGTTTTTTCCTGTCCCTGCTCATATGTGTTCTTCCATTCAGGGCCCTCCCCGTGGGCTCCACAGAATTAGATGCAAGGGGGATGCATACAAATTGAAAACACAACAGGCATATGCAAATTCAATTACTAATAATTGTATACAAATGCAATTATTAATAATTGTGCACAAATCCAGTTATTAATAATTATATAAACATTCAATTATTATTGATTATATACGCATTCAATTATTAATGATTAAATAGGCATGCAATTATTAATAATTTTATAAAAATTCAATTAATCTACTAATGATTGTATGCAAATTTAATTACTAGTAACTATATAAAAATTCGATTATAAATAATTGTATACAAATTCAGTTACTAATAACTACATGCAAATTTAGTTACTATTAACTGTATACAAATTAAATTACTAATAATTATATACAAATTAAAACATTAACAATTGTATATAAATCAAATTACTAATAGATGTATACAATTTAAATTACTGATAAATATATGCACATCAAATTACTAACAAATGTATACAAATTAATTAATACGTACATATATTCTGCGACGTTTTTCACTCACAATATGGTAGTTCATTAATAATAACAATATATTATTCAACCTGGGAAGGTACATAGTATGAAACGTACATACAAATTAGTGAGTTTATATAAATTATTTATAGTTGCTACTAGAGGTGAAACTATCTTCTTTCTAGTGATTAGGTTGAAAATAGAAGAGAGTAAAAAGCACTAGCTCAATATACCCATACTGCATACTCTGCACATTACAATATGTAAAATTGAAATTTATTTCGAACTATGTAAGGATCTATATAACTCTATACCTATTATATTGTACAAATATTATAGTTTCTTCCCACCTTTACATTAAACGCTGAATTTTCGGATTATCCGAAAAATCGGGACCGCGCCCTTTATTTAAAGTAATTAGTGTTCGATTATGACATTATGTATAATTTTATTACGTATTTATTATATATTAACTATTTATTAATGTATAAATTAATTATCCATTATTGTGTATAAATTATTATCCATTATTATGTACAAATTAATTATCCAGTATTATATATAAATTGATTATTTGTTTTATTATACATTAATTTATTATGTACTTTTAATATTAATGTGTCAGATAATCGTCTTCTAGCATACTGTGAACTTGTATTTAAGCTTAAAATTACACCGTTGATAAACCACGCCTAAGAGCATTTTTCTGTTTTCTTTTTTTTTTCCGAAAATGTTTAATATTGAGACGTTCCATTCATAAAAATACCGGTGGATCAATAGTTCGTGGAACTTTGATTGAAATACTACAAATAGTCCTTTTTCCGTTATGCATCGTTTCTGGATCAGACCCAAATAAGGCAAGCATATTTATAACCCAAGCTAATGGAAGGGCGATGTCCGGCTGATTGCCAAAATTGGCAACAGTGAAATATATCATTTAAAAACTTTTTTTTGTTCTTTTGTTGTTGTCGTTCAACACCATTTTTCAGTTTGTTGATGAAGATTGATGAAGCCATAACCCTTATTGCGATACATTTTTTTTTATATACGTATAAGCATGAATATATGGAGTTATAGCTCTGTAATCCCCCCCCTCCCCCATTGTAAGCCTATAACCCACCCTTATGCATTTTCTGAGTCCGCTGAGTCGATTGGAAACCAAAGGAGGAATTGTGCAAGGGTTTCATTGGGAAGGGTGGCCGCCGGAGGCGGCGCTGTAATCCCAGTCGATTAAAAGCCAAGACAAATTTTCCTCTTTAACGACAAATCACGGAGTCTGGTTTTACTCCTGGTGACATGCGAACGTCTTTTCGCTTCGATCCGGTCTGGCGGGCCTTGGTTCCTGCTCGTACGACTATATTGCTTGTGGTGGGGTTAGACTTTTTCGGAGTTTATGGGACATTGGCCAGGCCGCTGGATTGGCGTGCATTAATGTTAGTGCCCGCCATAGACGTAGAGTTATATGGACCGGTGGGGGGGCCCAAGGCCCCATTCCCCAATAATCTGAAATAAATTGCGATTTTACATATACTGTAATGTATAAACGTATATAAAATGTGCTTGGGCCCCTCCTCCCAATAATTTCGAGAACTCTATGTTAATAGTACCCGCTACTTTGGGACTTGGCTCCGCCTTCTTCCGCTGACCGGTCTTCGACTCCGGGGTCGTGTGGCGTCCTTTTTTCCGTTCCGTGCTATCTGGCCATAGTCTCCGCTCGGGTCGCCTTAGAAAAGCGTTCGTTATGCCCGCGAGTGTACGGGACACCGGCCTGAATGCTTGAATAGGATGAATTGGGTTCTGTGCGCTCTGGTTTCGTGGGCGGCATAATGCCCGTTCTATGCCGCTTCGTGGTGTCCTGCACTCTTCTAACGGGATCCGGTGGATTCCTGTAGGAACATCGACCAGCCCGAGGTGTTCTTCCGTGCCATCCATCTATTTCATCTGCTCTCCGGTGCGGATTGATCATGGATTGTTGCCTGGTTGACGATAAAATGACGACACCAGTGCGAGCAGTGCGTCCGTGTACGCCAGCACGGATCGACAATCTCCCCTTCGCCCATTGGCTGTTAAGATCTTTAATACCAAAACCTGTCTGGGATTACAGCACTGCCTTTTAGGCGGCCACCCCTTCCTATTAAATTTAATGCACAAGCATCATCATCATCAACAAGCTCTCCCCTCCCTTCCCCCCACCCTCGGGCCGAGCTCATTCTCGCCCGCGGCTGTCTGCGTCTCGCCCTACTATCAGGTCTATCCGACCGCTTGGATCCTTACGTCTCCATGCCGCTCTCCTGGCGATGCCCCACACCGTCCTTTTCGGGGTTGACCGGTTCCTGCAGATCCATAGCCTTCCCTGGGGTGTGTTTCTGGTCCATCGGCTGGGGTCACTCTCCGTGGCAGCCATACTGATAGCTGGTTTCGGTTTACGTTGAGTGAAGACAACCATGCGAGCGATCATCTTTGTGTGCTGTATACGTGATGGGCTTTCGAACACCCCCCTTCCCCCAACTCGCCTTAGCGGTTGTTTACGCTGTTTGAGCGTTCTGTCTGGGATTACAGCGCAGCTTTCCCATCCCCCCAATGCCAACTATTGTAATGTAACACCACCCCCTCCCCCAATCGCATGATCTTCTTTAAAGCTACTTGAGCATCCTATAATTTCCGAATTGCTACCGCGCTTATTAGTGTTTATTAAGAGCAAGTCGTTTAGTTCGTTGTGATAACGATATTTAAAATAATAAAGAAAAGATAAATGGAGAACCATTGAATAATTTAAATCATGGAAGAAGAAGACGGGAACACAATTTTGGGCCAAGTAACAACTCCGCAGTCTAATACTATTAGTAATACTATTAGTTATTAAAATACTATTAGTTAGCAAGCAGCTATAAGTAGCACTACTCCCGCTGTTGCTTCCTTAAACGTATTCAAGCAACCTTCTGACATTAAAGTTATGATCCAGCCATTTGGAAAAGAAGGAAAAAGAGAAGCCCTACTTCAGAAAGAATTAAACCGTAAATGTTTATTTATTTTTTAGTATTCTAAACTTTTTTTTTTTCCCTGCGTTTCTCGTATTTTTAGCACGAAAATAGTTCCAGCTGTGTTGGGGGAAACACGACACGTGCAGCGCTTCGAGCAGCGTACATACAATTCAGTTGCGCAGAGTTATTCAGCTAGGAAAGCAACTGCGCCCGCAAATTATACGCAGTTGTTGGTCTTGTTGCGTAGTCTTAAGACCGCTTGGTTTTTCCGAACCAGTGGTTAACAACATGGGAGTCGCCGCAACCATTTTTAATTGCAATTATTTTTATAGGGGATTGCATACCAAATGTTTCCAAGGCTTTTATATTTCAACATGGCTACATTGCAATATTCTACTAATCGTTGTTAACTTCATATCTATAATATACATTAATATGTATTTTTATACGATATATATTATTAATACCCATTCAGTGGTACCAGTCTTCTCAAAATCTGTGCGTCGCACTTCACGTAATTCCCTTGTGAGACACGGTTCCAGAGAAAGAGAGGAGGGTTTTTTCGGAGTGGGGGATGTAAAGTGCAGCAGGATTCGTTTATAACGAGCCAGCATTTAGTGAATTTACGGATGTAACGAGAAAACATGTATTTTTTATTTTACATAGCGATTAACTGCAATACAGTTTAACCGCTGTTAACGAACAAATGGTTTCTGGACGTCGGATTTAACGAGTAATTTAAAAAAAAAAAATAAAATAGGAAATCAAACTTTTTGTAAAAATTCCGTCGTTATATGCGGTTGGTCGTTATAATCGGCGCTCGTTATAACCTATCTCCATGGATTTTGGGGTAACTTCCCTAATTCGTCCCTTGGATCCGCCACTGTCCGTACTACATACTTATCCAGAATACTATAAGCACACACTATAAGCATTAATTAAGAAAAACCTAAAGGCGCGTTTTTCTAGATACGCATATTTTACAGCGCAACAATGAAAAACGTCGAGGACTGACTCAAACAATAAAAAACCAATGGAAGTGTTTTCCTAGAACGCGCAAAACGCTTCCATTTGTTTTTGTTATGTAAATTTCATCTCGACGTTTTATATTGCTGTGCCGCAAAATTTGGACTTCTGGGAAAACGCGCCTTTAAGGATTATTATTTATGGCTGCGTGAAAGTAAACGCAAAAATAAGCAAGAAATTAATAAAAGAAAATTAGGCAATACTTACAAAAGGAGATGTGGAGTGATACAAGTATTTATTTATGAAAAGTGTTAATAAGGTGAACGATAACGAGTTGCCATCGGGAAAAAATTGCATTATTTACAGCTTTTTATGAAAATTTCGGTGATGTTTTACAAGTTACTTGGGGAAAAAACAAGCAAGAAATCAATAAAAAAAAGTAGACAATGCTTACAAAAGTGGATGCGGCGGCAAGGAAATTTTCAGTAGAATGATACAATTATTTGGTTATGAAAAGTATTAATAAGATGAAAGACAAAGAGTTACCATCGAGAAAAAAAATACAGTATTTACAGCTTTCTTTTTTTTTTTTAATTTCAGTGATGTTTTGCAAGTTGCTTGCAGAAAGAACATGCAAGAAATCAATAAAAAGTAGGCAATACTTACAAAAGGGGATGTGGTGGAGGGAAGAAATTTTTTAGTAGAATGATACAAGTATTTATTTATGAAAAGTATTAATAAGGTGAACAACAGCGAGTTGCCATCTAGAAAAAATTGCAGTATTTACAGCTTTTTTTTTTTAAATTTCGGTGATGTTTTGCAAGTTACTTGCAGAAAAACATGCAAGAAATCAATAAAAAGTAGGCAATACTTACAAAAGGGGATGTGGAGGTAAGGAATTTTTTAATGGAACGATACAAGTATTTATTTATGAAAAGTATTAATAAGATGAACGACAGCGAGTTGCCATCGAGAAAAAATTTCAGTATTTGCAGCTTTTTTTAAATTTCAGCGATGTTTTACGAGTTGGTTCCGGAATCCCTGTAGTGTCCCCCACGAAACCCTAAGGCTGCGAGGAACGCACTTTCAGAAACACTGCGTTAGAGGTTACAAATAAGCCTTTTCATCATTTATGTTTGTTTATTTAAAAAGTTTAGTGTTAGTTTATTTACTTTACTTCTTATCATTTTTCCCGAAAATGCTCTTAAGGAAGAGAAGGCTTATTTCCACTTCTTCGCAAATGTTTTTTGTTTTGTTTTTTTCCTGATTAAACGCTATCTCATGGGAGTGGCAATTTCCTATTTTTACACGAAATGCCTAGCAGATGATTTTAAAATCTTCAAAAATAAATCTGGCGAAGTCTGATGTTGATAGATGGGGTTAAAGAACCACTGACACACCTAAAATTTGACATGAGCGGAGTTAACTGGACGTCATACATTTCAACCCACATATTCTTATGTTTCAAATTTCATTTAATCACTCATCATTTCTTTTTTGATTTCCCGCCTACGTTTGTTTAAATTTTCATGATTTTCCCACGTATGTTCTAAGTCTGTAAGGGGCCGTTCGAGTATTACGTAAGAACCTTTGGGGGAGTGGGGCTTGAAATTTGCTTATTTTTCATGACAACGGGGCAGGGGGGTCTGAACCATGCTTATGTAAGACACAGAAAAAAATAATAAAACCAATGTATAGTTACAAAATAACCACCGCTCTATCAGAACTGTGATACTTGGCTGTACGACACTGCGAGTAGAATATATAAAATATTAAATATACTTAATCGTAATTAAATATTTAATTATTTAAAAAAAGTGGCTCTCAAACTTTTTTCGCTTAGCCCACCCTACCTTCTAAGCTCCCCACGCTCCCCTGGCATTCTTAAATTATATATAATTAAATTATTATTCTCAATAAATGTATTTTTATCAAATGCACTTCTTATTTACTACACATAATTTGCTTACAACGCAAGAAATACTACTAATAAATTTTGCAACATTAACTCGAAGCTTAGACAGTTCATCTTCGAATCGTTGTAGCTTAGACAGTTCATCTTCGAATCGTCGTAGTTTAGACAATTCATCTTCGAATCGTCGTAGCTTAGACAGTTCATCTTCGAATCGTTGTAGCTTAGACAGTTCGTCTTCGAATCGTCGTAGCTTAAACAGTTCGTCTTCGAATCGTCGCAGCTTAGACAGTTCATCTTCGAATCGTCGTAGCTTAGGCAGTTCATCTTCGAATCGTCGTTGCATGTCTATTGACTGTGACTCCTTCTCTAATACTATATCTTACTCTTCCATTTTCATGCAGCACAGTATAAGACTAATTGATTGTTGAACAAATTTAAGTAAAATCGCGTGTTTTGACACTCCCGAACAAAGCGTAAAATGCAAATGACAAATTCTGAGCCTAAGTGAAGGATTAAAAGTCACGTGCCATGCCACGTAATATTTGAAATGAATCGGGGATGTATTTCATACTTTGCCGGTTTGTCATTTGGTATTCTATAGAATGCCTAGGGCAGGGGTCTTTAACCTTTTCAGTCTGAGGGCCAATTTTGCTTATTTCCGTAGGCCTGCGGGACGCACTATGGCATCAACAATATTAAGATTGAACAAAGGCGGCTCAAGGGGTGAGCCCCCTGGATCAGCCCTTGTTTATATTTTTTCCTTAAGTCTCTATAGTAGTTTTGCGTACGCACCCAAAAATATTTTCAAGGTTTGCCTCTGAAACTGAATGATATACTGTAAAAACCGTCTAAGGCGGAACCTACATAAGGCAGAAACTTGCTCGAAACGGATTTTCCGATCCCTTCAAAAGTCAATGGTAGTTAACATTAGCTAACACGGAAACTGTCTAACGCGGAAGCGGAAAGCACTATTTAGTCCCGTTAAAGAGAAAAACCTGCATAAAGCGGAAAATCGCTGGCAGAAAGAAAATTTTCTCAGCAGAAAAAGGAAAGAGGGTTGTAATACAATGCAAATAGCAAAGTGGAGGCTGGCGAACAAAAGACATTTTACAGATATAGAATGCCCTTGTCTGCATAGATGCAGCCAGGGAGCGATTTTGGGGGTTGTAACCCTCCATAGCCATAATCGACCTCCCATACGCGTGTCTGACACCACCAGCGCTAAATAAAAACTGATTCATTATTAACCAGAACAAAAAGTCACTCATATCCACTTTATCAATTCATGGATAAACCCACCGCAAGGGAGAGTATCTTTATACAAGGGAATCATTATCTTTACAAGGGAGGTACTTTATCGTTACAATTTAAGCTTACGTAATAGACTTTTTGTATGGTATAAGCATGTATAGTTAGCATGAAATTTTGCACCATATTGATCGTAACTACTAAAACCACAAAATAGTGCAAAAATTAAAATTAATAAAAATAAAATGCAGTGATAAAATAAATATTTTTATCAAAAGGAAAATAAATATAATCTTAAAGTTCGCAAGATAAGACAAAGAAAAAAAAAAGCATATGCAGTCATCTCTTACCACTGAATTTAACTATGTATGTATTTGTTTTGCATGTAACCTCCATAAGGCGGAAACCTGCATACTACGGAAATTTTTTCCGGTCCCCTGAGTTTCCGCCTGAGAAAGGTTTCACTGCATATATATATATATTACAATGTAAAATATGTGTTCATTATATCAAATACGTGACAATGTTAACGATACTACCAACAATCTTGTACATTTTTTTTCTTTACTTTACTAAAAAACAACAATTTTTTCATAAACTTCTGCTTACGTTAGGTGCTTACGTAAAGTTATCCTTGCTAACCTTAAACGCAGTACAAATTTTAACATAAAGGCGCGCCTTATATTTTGCTAATAATTTTTCCTTACATTTTCATAACTTCTTCCTCTTTTATTTTCAGTTTCCTTTTCATTCCAAAAAAAATTCCTTACAGCTACTTTCCTCACCCCTTTTAACTTCTGCTACAGCTAATTCTTTAGCCTCCCTGTTGTTTAGCGTCGAACTGTTACCAATCCTAAATAATTCCTTCCAACAACACCCCTCTTTCTCTCTTTTTGAAAATGCCAACGCTTAAGGTGGTGAACTCGAAGGGTCAGGCCCAACGTATCCTTGTAAGTACATGTATAGTTTATTACATTTTTATATATTTGAATATTTCTTGCTAACAGTAATGATCTGTAGGGTGATGTCGGGAATAGAACGCTCTTGGGCCGTTTGACATTGGTTTTTAGGGGTTTCGTTGAACGGTTCCTTATCATTTCAGAAACACTGTCTTGCAGATCTTATATATTGTGTCTGGCATACATGTATAACTGTTCCCTTGAAAAAGATTGTACATGCATGCCTAGATTCAATATATTGTCATATAATTTCAATTTTTCACTTTCGTCACTAACGCATTATTTTAAATCGTAAAAATACAGTGTACTGTACAATAAAACTACTTGTCATAAACTTGTTTATGCATGTATATATTTTTATTACATATGCATGTATATTTTATAATATACGCATGTATATTTTTATTATATATGCATGTATATTTTATTATATATGCATGTATATTTTTATTATATATGCATTTATATTTTTATTACATATGCATGTATATTTTATAATATAATATGCTGTTCATACATGTTCTAGTGTATAGGCCTATATTATTTTATATAATATACGATTGTGTGGGTATTGGAATTCCATATATCTGCACTTACTTATTAATAATTTTCATTTATTTACTTTCATTTCTCACCAAACTATTTGCTTGATTTTCTACATTCTTATTTATATTTACATTATCTACTATTTCCCATATATATATATCATCATCATCATCATCATATTCAACCATTATCTATCCACTGCTGGATGAAGGTCTCTCCAAATGCTTTCCACACAAGTCTATCCTGAGCAATTCGCTTCCACGTCACCCCAACCTGTTTTCTTATTTCATCCACCCATCTAGTTTGAGGACGTTTTCTAGGTCTTCGGTGGTCTCTTGGAATCCAGTTCAGAATTTCTGTTGTCCATCGTTGATCAGTTCTTCTTGCAATATGCCCAGCCCATCGCCATTTCAGCCCTTTTACTTTAACAATGATGTCCTCTACTCTAGTTTGCTCTCTCACCCAAGTGTTTCTTTTTCGATCTCTCCTAGTTATTCCAAGCATGCACCTCTCCATGCTCCTTTGCGTTGTCTGTAACTTTCGTATTGCTCCAACTGTTAGACTCCATGTCTCTGATCCATAAGAGAGGACTGGCAATACACACTGGTTGAAGACCTTTCTTTTTAGACACAAAGGCAATTTCCCCTTCAGGATAAAACTGTTTCTTCCAAATGCACTCCAGCCAAGTTTAATACGTCTGTTGAGTTCTTTCATAATGTTGCCATCCATTGAAATCAGCTGGCCAAGGTAAATATATGAATCAGCAATTTCTAGCTCAATGTTGTCAACTTGTATTTTTGTTTCCTCTACAAAATTATTGAACATGATCTTAGTTTTTTGTAGGTTCATCTTGAGTCCAACTTCTTTACTTCTAGTTGAGAGCTCCTGTACCATGTCTTGGAGTTCTGATGGGTTCGTTGAAAAAATAACAATGTCATCAGCAAACCGCAAATGATTTAAATATTCACCATTTATTTTTATTCCCTTGTTATTCCAATTTATCTGCTGAAAAATCATCTGTAAAGCTGAAGTAAAAAGTTTTGGAGAAATGGTATCTCCCTGCCTCACCCCTTTGCCAAGTTTGATAGTTTTGGTATCTTTATGTAACCGAAATTTTGCACTTGCATTTTTATACACACGTTTCACCATGTCAATGTACACATCCTCAATGTCTGTTGATCTTAAAGAGTTGATGACTGCTGATGTTTTAATAGAGTCAAAGGCCTTCTCATAGTCAATAAATGCAACACACAATGGAAGTTCATATTCATGTGTTCTTTCAATTAATTCTCTTAATACTTGAATATGGTCCACTGTACTGAATCCACTTCGAAATCCAGCTTGTTCTCTTGGTTGAGCTGCATCTAATTTTTTCTGCAGGCGATGTGTTAGCACTTTTGTGAAGATTTTATAAATAGCAGGTAACAAGCTAATTGGTCGGTAATTTTTCAAATCCTCTTTATCACCTTTTTTATGCAAAAGAATTACTGTTGCAGAATCCCATTGGTTTGGTATGTTACCGCTGTTAAGACATTTGGTAAAGAATTTTGCAAGTATGTCTTCTACATATTCTCCAGCTTCTTTTAGGATATCTAATGTAATACCATCATCACCAGGGGCTCTTCCTTTCTTCATACTTTTTATTGCAAATGAAACTTCTTCTTTTAAGATTTTAGGAGCTGTTCCTTCGACTATCTCAGAGTCTTCGTTTAATCCACTGTTACTTTCATATAGTTTTTTGTAGAATTCTTCAACTCTTCTAAGTATTTCTTCCCTATTTCTTGTTACGGTGCCATCCTCTCCTTTTAATGCAATGATGT
>QLNU02015270.1:34423911-34519661 GCA_006491805.2 Dysdera silvatica
GGTGAAGCTTGGAAACTCATTCATCTCTAATCAAGGTTCGATCCTCTATGAAATAGAGGACTTGTCGACTAATTACTCGCTGCAGTAAGGGGGACTAATTCCCTTGTCCTCAAGAGGTTTGGATTCTTCAGAAGAACATAGGTTGTTTTATGATCACCATGAATTACGGTTTCAAAACATCATTAAAATCTAGATCTTTCGGTGCAAAAATATGAACAGACAAAGACAGGCAAGTGTTTTAGCCTCCCACGAAGTACATTCTACCTAGGCAACAAACAGCCATATGTAGGCCTTGGAGAATAAGGATCTAAGGTCCTACCGCGTAAAGAAGCCATCGTTCACTAAGGGTAATGAACGTACATCCGGCCAGAAAAAGGAAAGATGTTTGCCGCTGAAACCTTTAACGGTTCACCACCCAAAAAGGCTACTAATTGATACCGGGAATTGTCTGATTCCAAAGGGCGATGGGGAATCTTCGAGAGAACAGAAAGAGAAAGAGAGATAGCTAACGAGATGATAAAAATCATTCTGTACTTCGCCTTAATCTCGAGAGGCCATCTGATGACCGAGTTCTAAGACGGGACGCTCGCAGTCTTCGTCATGAGCCTTCGTCATAAGTCTTTCTGTGTTAAAATTCAATTTAATAGTAAAGGATACGCAGATATTTTTAATTGCGGTTCGCCTCTTCAATCTAAATCATCGCTCCTAAGCTGCCGGTCTGAAATATCTTCTTCAATCAGCCTTGATGACAATCATCCATTTAAACCGAAAGTCCCTTTAATTATCATTTCCGTTATCTGTCATATTTCATTGCCTATGCCGTGTATAATGCCATGTGCATCTATCTGTCTATGCTACACGTAATGCCAGGTCGTTCCTAATGTGTAGGGATATTTCATAGAGTCAAGGATAATTGGAGTACCAAGTATTTATGGACTATGGATCATATCTTATTATTTGCTTACGTTTAATAAGTATTTATCCGTTCGAAATCGTTGTCACCTATATTTAGCTATCTGCTACGTGAGTATGTTTTATTATCATATGTGCGACCGTCTTTCGGTCAGAGGGTCATTGCAGTTGCATTCAACCTAGATGCTTCTAAAGAATGATTGCCTTCCACTCCTTAAAAAATCCCCGAAGATTCACTTGCCATCCAGCAGCTTGGTAGTGGTAGAAATGTCTTTGTCTCCCATGCCACTAACCCCGGTTTGACCCTAAATGGTATCGTGGAATACGTGCAATTTTTGTATCCGTAAAAGTCCGGAGTTTGGTTCTAATAGCGGAGGACATCTTGACGCAGCCCGGTGTTCGTTTTCCCCTGTAAAGTAAGAACACAAACCAAACTGACCGCATAGTCAATAATTTGTTTTGCCTCATTATAAAGTTAAACAACAATGAATACCCTATGCACCTTCTATTCTTTTCAGTTATTGAAGTGGGCCTATTAAGACGCGGAATTGTCTTCTACTATTTAACGTGCTACGATTACCATTTCTCTGATATTCTGCAGCTTAACCCTTCTTCGACGATCTCTGTAACATCTTTAGAAATTTATATAACCATTCGATACAAGGGGTTTTTAAATAGATTTCACTATACATGGACACACAAACCACACATGCATATGGATTTTAAATAAATTTAATTTTTTAATCAACTTTTGTATATAACCGATTGAAAGGAAATGATTCGTTACATATCCTACCATTTGCACATTCAAATCTTCTAATATATTTTCTTAAAGCAAAATCAAAATATTTAAATACGTCAGTTAACCAGTGGCGTATCGTGAGGGTTCCATGGGTGCAAATGCCCCGGGCGACAAATTTCAATATTGGAGTAGCGCAAAAAAAACGCTAACGGGTTTTAGCCGGCGCAAAAATTAACTGGCCCCAGGCACTGGCAATCCACGCTACCCGCGGCAATTAACAGGGACTTTAAATTATGTTGAAAATAATAATTAAGGAATAATAATAACTTAAGAGCATATTAATTTTTTCAATGTTATATTGCGCATCTGCTATATTTTGATGAATATTTAATAGAAAATATAAAGCAAATTTCCATTTATGTAAAACTTTTCTAAGATAGTTGAATTGTCTTACAATTTGTAATCTCGTTAAAAGCTTCTTTTGTCTTCCAAGTGCTTTGAAACCGTAGGCGACTAATCCATAATAACTGTACATTAGTATATGTATGAAGGAATTGGTTATAATCACGAGTATCCAATATGTTGCTGTGAAAACAAGAAAAGAAGAGATCAATATTTTTATTTTCATTAACTCATCGTTAGTATTAATTATATAAATTTATGGAGCACATATATATATTAAAAATGCAGATGAATTTCTAACTGCGCCGCTAAATTTTGGGAACATGTTTTAAAGCTAACATATTCTTGGATAGTGATTAAAGCTGATCTATTCTTGAATATCTAGGGTGGTCACTGTGTTATGCTACAATCAATAGACCAATAATCAGTCCGCAATTGATTATGTGCAAAGTGAAAATTGTGGTGGTGGTGGAAAAAACGTTGTGCGATAGTGACTACCCTTCCTTCATATTCACTATCCTATTTCAGCTATCAGAAGTTCACTATCCTATTTCAAATATCAGAAGTTCAATGTCCTATTTCAACTATCAGAAGTAGCACTACGCCTAATATTCTTTCAAATGCTTTCACTGGGATGAGTTTCCTTTGGCGTTCTAAACGTGCTACTACTCCGTTTACTATTCCAATGTAAATCAACCATTATTAAAACTATGATGATCCTAGACTATAACCCCGAACATCGTTATAATATCATGAACGCTGTTACAATATCAAGAGCATGGTTACAATATCATGAACATTGTTCCACCGAAGTTAAAAAGACGTCATACCCCACCCTCATCTTCTACCAATCCTACACATTCCAGGAAAACAAAGCCAGAAAACATTTTCCTGAGGCTTCGAGAATGGCCGATTAAACCAATCCTACCCGCCGCTCTTTCTCTGTAGCGTGTTCTTTCGAGAAATCATCAGCAGATACCAATGTTTTTCTCGTAAGAAAGTGGTGGGTACTTTTGTGATTGCGCTGTTGAATTTGCATACTAAATGTTGTGAAAGAATTCTTTGCTGATGGAAGTCCAGTGTAGTGAAAAATTCGAAGAGCCATATACTGAAGGATATTTTAACGCGCTATTCAGTCTGATGGGTTTAGCATACTAGGAAACCACACGAGGTATGAGTTCTCGATTTGGTCAAAAGTGGTATCGATGGATAGCCCTTATCGTGAAAAACAAAAAATTCAAATGGAAGTGCTCTCCTGAATACAACCAATTAGGAGAAACAGGCCAATTTGTTTTATGTGCAGAAAGAATCCATCCAGCACTACAAATAAATGAATATTTTTGTAAGTTCAAAGGAAAAATGGCAAACATGTAATCTTGCCCTTAGGATGGTTAGTATGCCAGCTTCCTGAAATAGCTGAGACTTTGTTTTAACCATAATAGTGCGTTTTTGAATAGAAGTGTTCGAAGCATAAGTGTTTCCAGCACCAAGCATGCACAACAAAGGATAGTGTTATGCAGTCAACGCAAATGTATTTGGTCAGGTTGAAGCATACCTGTTTGACTGACCGGAAGGAAAGTTTTGTATTTTGCATCAAAGCCTTCTAAAATGCATACCCGTGAATGTCGTCAAAGGTGGGGAAAGTAACTGGTTGTAAGCCAAGTGATTCAGCTTTACTGTGGCCATCCTGGTGGTAATATCCACATCTACAAGGTGAGTCTTCGAGTACTCACCAATTTTTTTACCAGGTGCTTATAGTCCTGGAAGAGTTATGCATCTAATGGTTGGAGGTACTTTATCGTGCTTGGAGGAATAACCATGACCTCGACACTCGATCTCTCAAAATTGTCACGTAGTCGTTGGTAGTGACGCTACCTTGCAGGGTAATGATGGGTCCGGCAGAATATATATTCTATATTGGTATACCGGATATGCCCTGTAAGCAAAAATTAACGTTGGCTAACATAGGAAAATAAGATCCGTGCGGCCTGCCGGCCAACAAGGATTGGCAAACTTGTCCCATAGACTGAAAAGGTTGAAGACACCTGGAATAGAATACGTAGTGGTCTGGGTATACACTGTGGTCGAAACTTCACTTCGTCTGTATTATATAAAATATCAGAAAACCCGCCTGTTATTACAGAAGTTTATTCCGTTACCCGCTTGGCAAATGCATTATTAATTTTGCAACGGTTGGCATGGGGGTGGGGGGTGGGTGGAAGACACGCAATCTCGTCGAATTGTTCTATTTCATTTCATCAATTTTTCTTTGTCGATGAACCCAATAGTGTGGTATTGAAAGGGTCGTATCCAGCACAATACATATTAGTTGGGTCCCTATGAAAGTTTCTTTGGGTGGCTCTGCCACATCCGTTCTGCCCACTGAAGAAACATCAACTTGGCAGAGTGGCAAGCAATCGTATTTTCACTAAAATTACTTAGTGTCTTAAATTTACAAAGCCCTTTGTAAGATACGCACGAGAAATAGATTATAGCCATAAATTTTTCAACTTACCACCCATATCACAATAAAAAACGTGCCACGTTATAATCGCCGTAATTGCGTGGTGAAATACGTGGAGAAATGAGATATGACTGTTCTTCTTTGTCAACACAAAGAAAATCTACTTTAAGAAACAGATATAATTGATTACTGAGTTTTTTATTCATGTTAATTCAACATAAAATTTTCTCCATTTTCGTAAAAACTGGGAATATTCGTTTATAGTTTCTTTGTAACTTACCGTATCACACAGTTCCCATAACTTTGTATAGTAAGTCCATAATTTAAGGATTTCGCCTCCATAAAACTCCTATTAAATAAATAAAACGCAATATTTAAAACTCATCAATAAGCTAAAAGCATATAAAATTTTATACTTTGTACGTTGGCCTTTTAAAACTATTGAAGTTTCGTTGCCCAGTTCTACCTACTGAGACTACCTGAAAAACGTGGTTTAAAAAGCAAAATATCTTTTATCTTATATTTGGTACGTATACGAAGTTTACAAGGCACAGAGATCAAAGTCACAAAATACCGAGACCGTTTTTACATGCAACAGAAATGCAATACTGTCAATATTAAACAACAATATCAATCAACGTTTATTGGTGTAGTGATACCAACACCGATGTTATGGCATGATTAGGTGGTGAAATGTTCGAAAGAAAATAAATATTTTTGCGCTCAATGGGACCGATATAAATACATATGCTGCAACGGGCATTTCGATCAATTTAATACCAGTCTCTTTGCAATTTGGTTTAAATAGTAGTCTATGTACTACACCATTCTGCGAAATAACTGGCAACAGTATATATACGTTCGTAAAGAGATTATATATTGTCGTTCGTAGCTCAGTGGGTAGAGCCTCCTCCCGGCAAGTGGAAGGTCGTGGGTTCAGGTCCCACCGAACGCAGAAATATTTATTTTCTTTCGAACGTTTCACCATCTAATCACGCCATAACATCGGCGCTGGTATCACTACGCCAATAAACGTTGATTTATATTGTTGTTTAATTTAATCTGCGTAGTGTTCGATTTATATAAATATTGTAAATATTGATAGCAGAGAAGAAAGATAATAATTAGGTTTACAGTACTGCTCTTCTGTGGCAGCAAAAAAGTCTCCATATTTTGTGAGCTGAAATCTGACCATTCTAAAGTTTATTTTATCTGCATTTTAAAGCACAAGAACAGGTATGTTCGTGCTGCGTCAAGACCTATAATATTCTGCCGAATCCGAACTAAATCCCCTAAGGAAACGAACCCGTAAAATACAGTGAACAAATAATCATTAAGTTGGTCTTAGGGTACCTTTGAGATTGAACCTTGCTCAGCGTAAGCATTACCATTGCACTATCATGGGGAGAGACCATTCCAACGCAAAGCCCCCACACACACCATTACTGATGCTACACTGTACTGCCTGCTGTATGTTCCGTGCCTTTTTCCAAAAGTCATGCCAACAAAATTTAGAATAATCAGATTTCCCTGACGTTTTCCTTCACAGAAGAAAAACTAAGAATGTGTTGAAAAGCTCTCGGAATCGACTGGTTTCAGTTCAAGAAAGCATGATATTACTTCTTGAAAGATATTATGATACTTCGCAGGGATCACGCAATTGCCAAATGTATTAACCAACACATAAAGTCACCGGGGCATGTGTTTTTGAGTTTTGTAAAGGATTTTGGTTGATAACGTTTAGATAAAAGATATCATTAGAAAATAATATGTATGTATAATACGAGTATATTAGGAAATAATATGTATGTATAATAAGATAATATTAGAAAATAATATGTAGGTATAATAAGATAATATTAGAAAATAATATGTAGGTATAATAAGATAATATTGAAAGATAATATTTAGGTAAAAGGTATTATTCTGATCAATTGCCATCTAGTATATTGTAACTGCGTTTGGGGTAATTTGGGTAGTGTTAACAATGATATTATAAAAAATTTGCAAAATAAATCAATCAAACTGATTAATAGAGACAATAGAATAGACTTAAAGAATTTTTTAATGAATTCTAATATATTGCAAATTGAATAGATTCATAAATACTGTATACTAATTAAAATGTTTAAAAGGATGACAGAAAATAAACATACCGATCTTATAGGAATTCAATTAATTGAAAAAAGTTTGAAAAAATTGAAAAAAAATTGATTATTCATTCATTCACTTGTTCAATCATGTATAATTTCCACTCGTCAGAAAGCTTATCTATATTGTTTTCATGGAAAACAAATGGCGTTTCTTTAGCCATTCTTGCTATTCACTTCAAGGACATTGGTTCCATTTTAAATAATGGATGAAGGCACTATATATTTTTCAGTAACTTGTTGCTCAGATGAACTTTATCAAGTAAATATTCAATTATTGTCATAATAAAATGTTTCGCCTCATGGAAAAATAGTTTTAATTCTTTTTCCTTCAGTCTTAAAGCTTCATTCCTGGCAAGAATTCCAACATCAATTTCAGTTGTTGGAAGAATATTTTCCAGGTTATTGAAATCAAAGTTCTTTAAGTTCCTTCCAAACATATTTCCCAACAATTATGGTTTAAGAATTCTTGAACCAAGGCTTCGAATAACACAGCAAAGTTCATCATATAAAATATGTATCAAAGATTTTTCTCGTTGCATTAAAAGAAGAAATTTATCAAAAGTCTCCCCACTAATTTCAGGAAAAGCTAATGGGTTAAATTTGTGGGAGATCTAATACTTAGGTACAGCTTAGACTTGCACTGATTCTTGCTGTTTTTGAGGATGTACTCAAGGAAATACTCCCCTAAGGCAGACCATTGCTTTGTTATTACTGAAATAACAGGGACCATAGAAAACCAGCTATTGTTAACAAAACTCAACATGTGTTTCTACTCCATTTCAAGGTTATTCTGAATATTGTGAAAATCCTCACTTCTGGCTGGATACTTATGTACGGCATCCAAAAAGTCTTCGATCTCCCAATGACTTAAGCACTGAGTTATGCCATTCCTAAAAGAATTATGCAAGATTTGCAAATTGCATATACCAATATTAATTAAACCTGGCAAACCCTCGCTTTTGAAAATAGAATGAATATCCTTCAGACGTTTCACATTCACTGGAGGCCCATCTGAACCAATCGCAAGTAATCATCTATTAAGAGGCAAGTGATCTTTTGATAGGGATAACAGTATCTTTTCCTTAAGTATATCAGTACTGGCATGGTAAAGCTCAAAACAATAAAAGAAGTGACATATAACCTTCACCTGATCACTGCCCCAATATCGAATGTGAATGTCTAATTGTTTCTTTCCAGCTTTGGTTTGTGCCTTATCAAATGGTATGGTAAAATAGGAGTCACTTTTCTTAGCAGAGCTAGTCAACTGACTCTGAAAATATGGTCCAAGTCCGTGTGCAATTTCATATGAAACCTCAGTTTGTCCTAGCGTAAATGGCTTAGAAATTTTGCTGTCTAGAAACATTTTACAAAACACATTTTTCTAATTTTTACAAGAATTGAGTAAGTAACCAGCTTCAACGACTTCCATTGTCCATAAATATTCTTCATTGGATACTCCATCAGCATCATTCATATCCCAGTGCTTCGCAGTTCCAGCACTAGATACAAGATTTACAGACTTCTGTCCAGATGAGAAAACCGACACTGTGAATTTTGTGTGATATTTGGACAAAGCAGTTGTCACCAAAATCTTGTGTTTTGACGTATTTGCATGTTGTAGTACTTGTTATATTCCTGAATTTCTACCCATGAAAGTATTTTTACATATGAAACAACATGCCATAAAGTCAGTATGCTTTTCACACCACAATTAAATTAAATGTTTATTCCCGTCATTTTAGCTTCAAAACGGGCGTCCTATGGATTTCCGAAATATGGCAGCATTTCTTGTGGACAAAGTATTGACATAAAGAACAAAAAAGGACGTCCCGGGGACGTTTTCTGCTATCTGGGTATATTCGTGATTATAAAATGTGATTTACTTCACTAGCGACAATTTTTTTTAACATTTCATAGGAGAATGTGTGATTCTTCACAAGTAACAAATGTTTTTTGTAGTAAATCATAAATGGAAAATCTGTGCATACTAACGATTTTGGTTACCCGATTTGCTATCGCTATAGTCCAAATAATGTACTCTGACACTACATCCCTGATCAAGAGTAAAATGGTTTGTTGTAATTAAAAACTGTACTAAAACGCTTGTAATAATTAAAAACTGTACTAAAACGCTTGTAATAATTAAAAACTGTACTAGAAAGTTTGTAATAATTAGAAAATGGTTCTAAATGGTTTGATTAGATCAAATTCATTATCCAGTACAAGTTTCATCAGCACAGAAGTAAATTAAGAGATTGCAGTGTAATCAGAGAAATGACATTTTGGAAAGATGCATGATTCTGTTTGAATCGGTATACTTTTGTGCAGCATTACCTCAGTTGTCCTTGAGTTTTGAAATGTACGAAGAAAAGTAGCCAAGCCTTATTCCGGGGAATCGAACCTGAGACCAAGGCGGCGTTCATGTATACTAGACAACTTATGTTAACGTATAATAATTTATTATACAATTATAGCACATGTAGTGTCATGGGAAAATCTTTAAAAAAAACAAGGGTTACTAAGTAAATAATTTCAAAGTTTCATTGTGTTGCAAATATTAGCAATGAAATAGAGGTGAAATACATAGAAATGGACTTTTACTAACTATTTATTCTGATTATATCTATGGAAACATGGTTTCATATATATATATAGTCTGTAAAACACGAACAGAGAAAACGTATATGAATAAAAATAGTATTAATTCAATTTTTGTTCTACGCACAGCTATAAAAGACAAAAATAATTTGTCCCTAAAATATCTTAAAAAGAAATCCTTCTTATGCCCTAAGAGCCGCCGTAATGCGTCCTGCAAATATCCGAATAATGTCCTTAATACATCCTAAAAGGAGATTGAAGTTGTGTCCTAAATACAGCCGTAACACGTAATGAATTATCCGAATAATTTCCCTAAAACGTCCCAAAATGAAATACTCCTTTTTACCAAAAAACCGCCGAACGCGCCCAGAAAATATCCGAATAATGTCCTTAATACATCCTAAAAGGAGATTCGAGTGTTGTCGTAAATACAGCCGTAACACGTAATGACCCTAAAACGTCCCAAAATGAAACACTGCTTTTTTCCAAAGAACCTCCATAACGCGCCCGGAAAATATCCGAATAATGTCCTTAGTACATCCTAAAATAAACTATTTTTATCCCAAGAACCGCCGCAAAACGTCCGAAATATGTGCAAGTGGACATATTCAGGAGCTTCAGAAAACGTACTGCAAGCGTTCATCTGGATAAGTGTAGGACGTCTTACGGAAGTCCAAAGGTATATTTTGAATATTCTGGGGACATTGGGGATGTCTGCGCCGGACGTCTAGTGGACGTCCTTGGGACGTTTTTGTGATATCTGAGTAATAGTTGTATGACGAAATACTTACTAAGAACGTAAGTTCAATTCTCCTGTTTAAAGAGGGTGAACATACAAGCTCCGTGCCCGCTAACCAAATCACATACGTCCACTGAAATACAAAATTCCTAAATTACGAAAATCTTTCATTTTTTGTTCGTTTTGAAGTAAATTATAAATGGCAAATAAATTAATGCAATTGTAAGCGTAATAGTTTGATTCTAAGCTTAAAAATATTATCAGTGCATTCAAATCAAATTTTAGAGGTAATAAAGTTTTTTCGCACATTTAAAGCAGAGAAATTAGAATAGGGAGCTTAAATTATTAGCTATTTGGCTAACGTGTTAATTCGTAATAGGATAATCATAAGAAAAAACCTGTAGATATATTTTGAAAATGTCTGCCCTCAAAAACGTTAACTAATATTTCATGCCCAATGACTTTTAGCTATTTCTATTTTTTAAGCTAGTTCGCGAATAATAAAATTTAAACGAAACTCTGTTATCAGCTATCTTATTGTTGCTAAATATAGCAGATGCAAGCCATTATTTTGTCGCTTTCTAAGTATTAATTAATGAATAAAACAATGTTTTAACACTAACCCATTACAGTTTCCAGATAGTTAAATTATCTCATTTTTCCACATAACTCTAGTGGTAAATGACATTTATAAGATTGTGTATGAAAATAACATTTGAATTTACAGGGTGTCTAATAACAAATGGAGCAAACGGAAAGGGTAGATAATATAGCTTCTTTCATCGCAGAAACTCCCGAAGAGTCTTGGTTCAAAATGCTTCAATGGTGACATTTTTCTTTTGTCCTTTTTTCAATGCCACATACTCCGGAAATCAAATTTAGTCAATCAGCCAGTTTATTTATTCTTCACTTGCACAGTTAAAATTAAACTAAATTAAGAAACATCTTCACCAAATATACGTACGGAATTCAAACGTAAAAGTCCCGGGAAAATATCTACAAAAATATAAAAAAGAACGTGGGACCTGACATTGGTAAATCATAACCGAACATATCAGTTAAATATAGATAATTATTAAATATTAAAATAAATCCACCATATTAGCCCAATACATCCAATTACGTATCTCATTATCCCATAATTTTCTATCCCCCTCCTTTTCATCGTGAATTTAAGTATTTTCTTAATTTTTTTTAAATCTATCAGTACTATTACATTTCTTTAATTCATCTGGCAATTTGTTCCAAAGATTTGGACCTTTGAAATTGATGTTGCTTCGTCCCATTTCGGTTTTTATTTTAGGTAAAATCAATTTATTACATTCACAACAAATATCTCTGTCATTTTTAAAATTTTCTATTCAGCCGTTCAATTTCTACGACAATCTTAAAAAACTTAGTTACATTCCGAAAATTGACCTCTGTTCGCATTCTGAACTAAATCAACGACGGACATTTTTTCCTTATATGTCTGCTTTAGCCTTATAGTGATACTGAGGCCTCTCGTATATAGCAATGCTGGTTTGTGACTCGTTATCCTACCTTCTCTTCAATATCTATCATAATGCCAATTGAAGATCATTCAGCAACTTCGTGTAGGAGTTCGTCCTCTGACATTTATAACGATTTTAAGTCATGCATGGACTCCATGAATAATTTATTTGTGAAAATTCTTGGTAAGTAAGTAAGTAAGTAAGTAATACTTTATTCCTTATTATTATGTACATCAGGAGACCATACAAACGATTTGCTTGGGAAATGGAAAGAGAGCAGTAGCGATGCTAGTAACGGGGCTCTCTTTCCGGAAGACAAAGCAAGGGATTTCTCGTATTCAACAAGAAACAATAACGATATCGATTCGCGCGTACAGATCCTCAAAGTTATAAAGCAATTTACATTCGCAGGTGTATCACATTTACAGAGTTTATGAACAGGGTCTTGACTCGAAGATGTTACAAATGAAGGTTGAAGTCCAAAGGTGGAATCTTTGTGGGCTGCAGAGTAAGAATGTTTTTCCTTGTAGCCAAGGCCGAGAGAAGAAGTAGGAGAAACAAAAATAGTAGAAAAATGTAAATGAATTTTGAGTTGACCGTTGCGGGTGCAGTTTTAAAGGACATTTATAAGGAAAGGCAGACAAAAGAAAAATGGATAAGGAAGAGCAGGGAGCAGAGGAAAGAACTGAAAACTAAAAGGAAAGAGTGGGAAGGCAGAAGTAGCAGGCAGAGCATACTTGATTTAAATCAACAATCGATATGGAAACCAAACAATTTAGTGAAAATAAGCAACGTGCGATTCAACTTTTTAAGAATGTCGTCCACACGGCGTCTTCGCCACAGCCGAGTGATAAGAACAACTCTACTACCCCGTTGGAAATCACTGGAGTGACAGTGTTGATTAACCAACCAGCTGATAAGATTGCTGGAATTGAATCTAACATACTCAATGCTAAGTTTCTAATCTAAGAATCTAACATACTCAATGCTAAGTTTCTAATCTAAGAATCTAACGTACTCAATACTAAGTTTGAGGCATTGGAATCTAAAATCGCTCCCTCTGCCTCGGCTGATGCTGTCACTTTCTATCCTACACGGCAACGTGTCTCTTATGCACAAATGGCATGCTCCAGCGAACATCACCCACAATATGTTAGCAATCAGACCACACCTGGCCACCCATTGTCTTATCAAGCGTTGGGATCTAATGTCCACTCTGCTGATGTTTTTCCACTCCGTGACCACCACGGCTCTGTAAATCCTGGTTGTGTGATAGCTCGCCCCAGTGCTGGTGATGTTAATCATGATCGTGGCACAAGATTGCATCGTAACCAATGAAACATCGGTCGTTCTGAGTAAATGCTCGACTTGTTGTGGGTGCTAGAAATATTCCTGACTTTCATCCCGTAGTGCCACGTCCTATTAAACGCGTTTTAGTAAGTCGTTTCCATCCAGACACATCTGCTATGGACATATGTTCCATTATTGGAAATACAACCTACGACTTTCAATGCGTTAAAATTAATACTCGAAATGAACGATTTTACGTATCCTTCGTGTTTAAAGTTTAAAGCCCGGAATTTTCATCATACATATTTATTTCTAGCGTTTAGGGAAGAATTTTTCGTTCCCTCATAACATTTACGAGTAAATGCTCCTGTTTTAGCATCTTCCGAACCTTTGCGGAACACTTGAAAAGTCTCTCTGACCATATACAGGTAATAGGGTCCCGCGAACCCCTAACAAAGATTCAAGACCTATGTCACAGTACTGTCCTAAAGATTCAAATGTCATCTATGGTCTATGCTGAAGTACGTTACTCCCATTTTAGTAGAAAGAGAAATGAAATGACAGCCTTTAATTCATCAGTTTAGTCTATGTAATAGTCTTCATCTTATTGTCTAACATGTTTTAATCATTTTATTTAATTGCAGGACAAAAGCAAAAAGATAATGAAGAAAATTATGAAATATTCGAAATGATTGCTCAGTGGTATGGATGCTAAGCCATTGCAAAGACCGTTGTAAGATCTTGCACAGTTTAGAAACAACGGCTGCACTGGACGAGTATAATTTGGTCACTGGCTTAAATGCGAAATTAAGGGGAAAAGATAATAAGTATAGCAGAAATGTAAAACGGGAATAAGAATACCAAAAGTAACAAAAGGGGAAAAATTGGTTGGGCAAACTTACAAAAAGAAAGGAAAATAAGGAAAAGAGAAGAAACTAAGAAGAAAATAAAAGGGAAATTTAGTAGAAAAAAATAAGAGGAGAATAAAAATAAGAAAATTTTACCAAAACCATAAAAAAAATTCAGCAACGTTTCGAGAACTACTGTTCTCATCATCAAGCGAAGTGTCCAGAAAGTGAGAATGCAAATTTTTCCCCCCTCATTTCGGGGTTTTCAAAAAGTAGTCGCACAGCCGAATTTCCCAAGAGTAGTCCCGGAGCTGTCCCTCACCCCGGTTTATTTTAACTTTCGCATTTAAACCGGCGACAAAGTTTTACTCTTTATGCTGAGCAATGATCAATCGTTGTGGTCTTATGTTGGAATATTTTAAACTGTAAGCAGTATCTAAGAGATTGTGTTGGTGTTATAAATTATGATTTTTAAACTTACCACTATAAAATTCTGAACATTTATTAGTGCCATAATGAAATCGTAAACAACAATTATCCATTTTAGACGAAAAGGAGGCCTATTCTTCATGATAGCAGGTCCTATCCAGACGCAGAACAAAAGGTAAAACGAAACCAGAAAGATGGGAATACTGGGTTGATTCAATGGCCAATAAAACCAATTTGTTTCTGAATAAACAAAATTTAGTTATATATATATACACTCTATAACAAAAAAATCGATGCACCAAGAAGGAGTTGTCCGATTGTAATGAAATTTCGTATGCAAAGACATTTTGACCGAACATGCAAATGATTAAAATTTGGTGTCCAATGAATGAATAGCGGGAACTCCAGCGCATCGGAACTGCGCATTCAGCAGGTGTATATAAGGAGCGATTCTCAATATGTGGTCAAAATTTCTGTTGCATTTTGACTGCGGATATCTTACGTCGACTGTAACAATGCCTCGCCGAAAGATTCGTGCTCATTACGAGCATATGTCAGAGTTTGAAAGAGGCTGGTTGGACGAATCGAAGAATCGCTGGACATGTGGGTCGAAGCGATGCGGCGATTGGACGGTGCTGGCAAGAGTGGGTCAACAACGGCAGATGTCAGCGTCGGGACGGCAGCGGTCGACCTAGGGCCACAACAGAACGGGAAGACAGAGCGATTGTCAGAGCAGCTGTCACAGCACCGGATTCGTCGTTATCAACTATCCAACGTGTGGCCCGCACACATGTGTCCAACATGACCCTCTGCAGACGACTGAGAGAGCGGAATTTACGCTCGCGCCGACCGTTACGCCGCTTACCTCTCACGCCTTTACACCGTCAAGTCCGATTACAGTGGTGCCGGGCTCGATCAACTTGGAACTGCGCTGACTGGGGACGTATAGTCTTTAGTGACGAGTCCCGTTTCCAACTGTGTCCTGACGACAACCGCAGACGTGTCTGGAGACGTCCAGGGCAGCGTGGGGATCCTGCCCTTACTATCGCACGCCACACATGCCCACAACAGGGCGTTATGGTCTGGGGTGCCATCTCCTTTGATAGCCGGACCCCTTTGGTGGTCATTTCTGGCACACTTACAGCACAGCGGTACGTAGACGACATTCTACGACCGGTTGTGTTACCGTTCCTTTTGCGACACCCTGGACTTACGTTTCAACAAGACAATGTCCGGCCGCACACGGCACGTGTTGCTATGAATTGTCTTCAAGATTGCCCAACACTTCCCTGGCAAGCTAGATCTCCTGATCTCTCTCCCATAGAGCACATTTGGGACGCTATGGGAAGGCGATTGCAACCATCCCGGAATGTTGACGATTTAGCCCGACAGTTGGAGACAATTTGGCAAGAAATTCCGCAGGACACCATCCGAGATCTTTATCAGTCTATGCCACGCCGGGTGACAGCTTGCATCCAGGCCAGAGGTGGACCAACGCCTTATTGACTTCCTCCCTTTGTAACGGTCAAACTCTGCAATAAATCATTCAATTGTTCTGAAATTTTAATCATTTCTTTTTCTATGTATGTTATTCTTCACATCCACCAATTTTTATCGCAATCGGACAACTCCTTCTTGGTGCGTCGATTTTTTTTTGTTATAGTGTATATATATATATATATATATATACACTATAACAAAATAATCGATGCATCAAGAATATATACACCAAGACGATACAACAAGAAAAATATATATATGGCCTGCAAAAGGGTTGCTGGTATCTAACTGGAAGGAGACCCACACGCTGAACGTATGTGACGATGTGTGGAACCGGCCAGGCCAGTAACCTAGTGTCCTACCCCGCCTTCAAGTGGTGCAGGCTGAGCTTTCTATTTATGTGGCAAATTAATATTTGCTGCACGGATAGAAAGGCGGAAGGGGAGGGCTAATTCACCAACCCGTCTAGCCAGCGTGGTGAAATTATGGCTAATTCCTCCATTATGCTAATACACCAAAAACCATGGCCCCTAGTCTCCAGGTGCTGGAGTGCTCCTGATCAAGGCAGCGGTCAGTGTGGCATGAAAGCAGGGGGTGCTAAGAATCACTGGAATGGCCCAGGCTGCCGTTTGTTATTGACCTTGGCTACGTTTAATGGACGATCCCTTGCTTCTGAAGCAAAACTTCAGGAATTGGAAGAGGAACTAGACAAGATCAAATGGGACATTGTAGGACTCAGTGAAGTTAGAAGAAAAGGTGAAGAGTTGGTGGAACTTAAAAGTGGACATTTGTTTTATTATAGAGGAACGGAAACTGGAAGAACAAGTGGTGTTGGCTTCTTAATCAACAAAAGAATTAAAGACTACCTTCTTGAAGTCGAAAGCACGTCAGATCGAGCAGCGAGGCTTGTTGTTCAACTAACCCAGCGATACCAACTTCAAATAGTACAGGTATATGCACCAACATCAAGCCATACCGACGAGGAGGTTGAGGAATTCTATGAAGAAATCAAACAGCTACACACCAAAGGGAAACAACACATCAAGCTCATCATGGGGGATTTTGGGCCCTGCGGTGGCGCAGTGTGGTAACGCGTTCGCCTAGTACGCCGTTAATCCGGGTTCGACTCCCAACAGTGTACAAAGAACGCTTACTCAGAGATCTCATAAAAAGATCGCACTGCTCACTGTAGTCCGGGGTTTGGTTCCCTAGGCCATAAGAGGTTCGGATTCCTCGGAAAACAGTAGGTCCCGGCGCAGCATGACCATTGTAGTCTTTGAGCCGTAAAACCACAAAACAAACAAACAAACAATTGAGGATTTCAATGCAAGAATTGGACAACAGGAACAAGGAGAGACATCGGTTGGTAAATACGGATATGGGGAAAGGAATGAACGTGGCGATCAACTCATCGAATTTGCAGAAGCTGAAAACCTTAGCATCATGAATTCATTTTTTAAGAAGAAACCGCAAAGAAAATGGACATGGAAACACCCAAATGGGGGAACTAGCGAAATTGACTATATCCTGGCAAACAAGAAATCAATTATTGAAGATTGCAGCGTACTGAACAGATTTAATACTGGAAGTGATCATCGAATGGTGAGATGTAAAGTGCACTTAAATACTAAATTAGAAAGGCAGAAGCTCATTAGGAAACAAGTATGTAAGAGGGTGGATTTAAAGAAATTAAAAGAAAATACTGAGGCATTCAAGCTGGAATTAAAAAATCGCTTTTCTGCACTGGAAGGACTTATTGAAGAAGTTGACATCTCAGAAGCAAATGAAAACATTGTTAAGACAATAATTGAAACTGCTGGGGAAATTGGTGGTGTAATATGTAAAAAGCAGAATAGCAAATTATCTGAAAAGGCGAAGACTTATGAAGGTGGACAATCAAAATACCAGTTGCAAGATCGAGTATGTAGAACTTTGTAAAACTCTGCGCAAAAGCATGAAAGAAGATATAAGAAAATTCAATTGTGAGTTAGTAAGGAAGGCCATTGAAAATAACAAGAGCCTTAGGGTTGTTAAAGGAAGTTTATCTGTTGGGAAGAAACACATCATTGCATTAAAAGGAGAGGATGGCACCGTAACAAGAAATAGGGAAGAAATACTTAGAAGAGTTGAAGAATTCTACAGAAAACTATATGAAGGAAACAGTGGATTAAACCAAGACTCTGCGAAAGTCGAACGAACAGCTCCTAAAATCTTAAAAAAAGAAGTAGCATTTGCAATAAAAAGTATGAAGAAAGGAAGATCCCCTGGCGATGATGGCATTACATTAGATATCTTAAAAGAAGCTGGAGAACATGTAGAAGACATACTCGCAAAATTCTTTACCAAATGTTTTAAAAGTCGTAACATACTAAACAAATTGGATTCTGCAATAGTAATTCTTTTGCATAAAAAAGGTGGTAAAGAGGATTTGAAAAATTACAGACCAATTAGCTTATTGCTTGCTATTTATAAAATCTTCACAAAAGTACTAACACATCGCCTGCAGAAAAAATTAGATGCAGCTCAACCAAGAGAACAAGCTGGATTTCGAAGTGCATTCAGTACAATAGACCATATTCAGGTATTAAGAGAATCAATTGAAAGAACACGTGAATATGAACTACAATTTTATGCGGTATTGACTATGAAAACGTCTGGGGTCATCCACTCTTTAGGATAAGCAGACATCAATGATGTGTACATTGACATGGTGAAATGTGTGTATAAAAATGCAAGTGTAAAATTTCGGTTACATAAAGATACCAAAACTATCAACATTGGTAAAGGTATGAGGCAGGGAGATACCATTTCTCCAAAACTTTTTACTTCAGCTTTACAGATGATTTTTCAGCTGATAAATTGGAATAACAAAGGAATAAAAATAAATGGTGAATATTTAAATCATTTGCGGTTTGCTGATGGCATTGTTATTTATCCAACGAACCCATCAGAATTCCAAGACATGGTATAGAGCTTTCCACTGGAAGTAAAGAAGTTGGACTCGAGGTGAACATACAAAAACTAAGACCATGTTCAATAATTTCGTGGAGAAAATAGAAATACAAGTTGACAACATTGAGCTAGAAATCGCTGACTCATATATTTGCCTTAGTCTGCTGATTTCAATGGATGGCAACATTATGAAAGAAGTCAACAGACGTATTAAACTAGGCTGGAATGTATTTGGAATAAACAGTTTTATCCTGAAAGGGGAAATTTCCTTTGTGTCTAAAAGGAGAGAGGTCTTCAACAAGTGTATATTGCCAGTCCTCTCTTATGGATCAGAGACTGTTCTAACAATTGTAGCAATACGGAAGTTACAGACAACCCAAAGGAGCCTGGAGAGGTGCATGCTTGGAATATCTAGGAGAGATTGAAAAAGAATCACTTGGGTGAAAGAGCAAAAAGGGGTAAAGGACATCATTGTTAAAGTGAAAAGGCTGAAATGGCGATGGGCTGGGCATATTGCAAGGGGAACTGATCAACGATGGACAAAAGAAATTCTGAACTGGATTCCAAGAGACCACCGAAGACTTATGAAACGTCCTCAAACTAAATGGGCGGATGAAGTAAGAAAACAGGTTGGGGTGATGTTGAAGCACATTGCTCGGGACAGACTTGTGCGGAAAGCATTTGGAGAGACTTCCATCCAGTAGTGGATAGATAATGGTTAAGTATGCTTTCGCTTTCTTTTTGGTTTTACGGCTCAAAGACTACAGTGGTCATGCTGCGCCGGGACCTACTGTTTTCCGAGGAATCCGAACCTCTTAAGGCCTAGGGAACCAAACCCCGGACTACAGTGAGCAGTGCGATCTTTATGAGATCTCTGAGTAAGCGTTCTTTGCACTGCTGGGAGTCGAACCCGGATTAGCGGCGCACTAGGAGAACGCGTTACCACACTGCGCCACCGCAGGGCTGGTTAAGTATGATGATGGTGATGATGAGATATATATATATTTATATATGTATGTATGTATACCGTGTCGTATAATGCTAGTGTTAAAATTTATTTATTACAATTATTGACTAAATTGTTTATCTTAAAGTAATATCGAAATAGTTAAACGACATTTAATTTCAATATGCGTTGTGCGACTTAATATGAAATGCCAACTTTTAAATCCCAAATAAACATTTATTTATTTACTTAATATTTACCCATGATCCAAAAATCCATTCAAGCAGAAAGATAAACAAGGAATTAAACATTAAAGAAACACTAGTTTAATAAAAATAATCAGGTTATAAGATTTACAGTTATAGTTTCTTTTTCGAAGAAAAAAAAAACCAACAGTTAAACATGTCACTGAAATTATTTTTCAAGTGGTCAGTTCACAATTTGTGTCATGTTAAAACGACTCTTTATTTAAAACTTATTAATTCACATATTATTACTACATACTACATTGCACCAAAACGAAACATTTTTTCAATTAAGAGGGTAACATTTAATAAGCATTCTCATTCCTTTTAGGAATTAATACTATTGAAACCAATAAATATTACAACTAAATCTCGGTATCTTTCTCACATTATTACACAATATATCTATCAATAGCCAATTTCCCAATAACCCAAATTTTAATAATTACTTAGGGAAGGGAACAAGTGGGGAGAAAGATTAAAGGGAAATAGAGGACAAAAAATTCATGACTCTCACATAAAGTGAATTCCTAGCATCCTCTAGCTGGACAGGCTCCTCATCTGAATTTCTGATCCATCGGAAGAGCGATTCCATGTTCAGGCTGGCAGGTGGTACATGATTTCTGGTTCTCATCATGCTTCGACAGTGATTCTGCTGGACCATCAAGTAGATTCTGCATTTATGGGTCGAAGTCCAGGTTATTAGTAGATCAAAATAGGTGATGAACCAAGGCTAAGTTTTCATCTTATGATGCCCAAGTCTTTGTGTCCTAGGACATCGTTCCAGGACAAACTTTGGGGAGAAGAATATCCGTTTAAAGACATGGCTTAGGCCCCACGAGAACATCTTAAGTCAAGATTTTTGAACAGAGTAACAGTTGAACTCTCTTCTAGTCCAAGCGACCGAGTGGCCAATTGTCTCCACATGCTGTTCATTAGCTCGTCAAACCATTTAATTTTGGCGTAAAGAGAGGCTTTGTCGCCAGGAAGCTGGAATGAAGGATTTCTTTGGCGATATTTTCTAATCGTGAGAAAAGTTATTTCCACGTGTAAGCAGGATAGAGTTGGGGCGTTACAGATCACTATTTATGTGACAGAAGTTTATGGAACTTACATTTGCATCTGTGTCCGTAGAAGTTTCGGGTAATTACATACAACTGAAGTCGACTGGCAGAGATAATGTGGGTTTGGTCCGGTTTTTGTCATTGGTCGACTGGGAGAGGTACAATTTTTTGGCTTGAGAGGTCAAAGGTGAAGTAAGGTCAGGGGTTCTCACTTTACTAGTCCCATTAAAGAGGTGAAAATGGCGCCATCTTGAAGGGGCCCGTTTAGCAGAAGACCAGGGGGGGGGAAGGGAGGCTTGACTTAAAATTTGAACATTTTATTGGCCATAGAGCCCAGCTGAACCTCAGAAATCGTTGGGAAGGCAATGTGAAAGGTCAAAGGTTACATGCCCGTTTTAAGGCGGTTAAACGAGGGTGACTCACACATGAAATCAAGAACGTTACACTTTTTAGGCTTTAAGTCAATACATTGGGATTTTCGAGAATAACTGCATAATATAATACGTACAGATAACATATCAATACGTTCGATTCATATATATCCAAATTAGGAATATTTCTGAAATTGAAATTAATTTATAAGTACAATATGAATCAACAATGATTGCAAAATATATGACGAAATAAAATAATACATAAGAAGACCGATTATGTTAAAAAGAATGCGAATATTTTAAATATAGAGATAATGAGTTTAATTAAATACTGCTTTTGATTAAAACTAATGCTATTGTACATTGATAATTGTAGTAGATATTATACGGTAGAGTCTTCTTAGAACAATTCCATTGTTCACGTGGCATGAATAGTTTATTTAATTAATTTATTTATTGATGATAGTCTAATTCGCGTTTACTTTTGATGCAAGTCCTGTTGTTGCCTATCGTCCATGACAAAATATATGGCAGGAGTCCACTGATTGCATCTGCTCTCACACTTTATATAATTTTTCTTTTTTGATTGGTGTGGGGAGAGAGATGCATTTTGAGTATAATGATGAATAAGTTTTAAAATAACCCCTAAATTGTATTTTGATGTTCTATAATAATTTTTTTATTAACTATTCATTCAATAAATTTGGATATTTATGTCGCCTCAACATATATATATATCATCATCATCATCATATTCAACCATTATCTATCCACTGCTGGATGAAGGTCTCTCCAAATGCTTTCCACACAAGTCTATCCTGAGCAATTCGCTTCCAAGTCACCCCAACCTGTTTTCTTATTTCATCCACCCATCTAGTTTGAGGACGTTTTCTAGGTCTTCGGTGGTCTCTTGGAATCCAGTTCAGAATTTCTGTTGTCCATCGTTGATCAGTTCTTCTTGCAATATGCCCAGCCCATCGCCATTTCAGCCCTTTTACTTTAACAATGATGTCCTCCACTCTAGTTTGCTCTCTCACCCAAGTGTTCCTTTTCCGATCTCTCCTAGTTATTCCAAGCATGCACCTCTCCATGCTCCTTTGTGTTGTCTGTAACTTTCGTATTGCTCCAACAGTTAGACTCCATGTCTCTGATCCATAAGAGAGGACTGGCAATACACACTGGTTGAAGACCTTTCTTTTTAGACACAAAGGCAATTTCCCCTTCAGGATAAAACTGTTTCTTCCAAATGCACTCCAGCCAAGTTTAATACGTCTGTTGAGTTCTTTCATAATGTTGCCATCCATTGAAATCAGCTGGCCAAGGTAAATATATGAATCAGCAATTTCTAGCTCAATGTTGTCAACTTGTACTTTTGTTTCCTCTACGAAATTATTGAACATGATTTTAGTTTTTTGTAGGTTCATCTTGAGTCCAACTTCTTTACTTCTAGTTGAGAGCTCCTGTACCATATCTTGGAGTTCTGATGTTAATAATAATGATATAATAATATATATAATTTATATAATAATTTATTATGTCTAAGAGAGCATTAAATTTATTGTCACTAAGAGAGCATTAAATTTATTGTCACTAAGAGAGCATTAAATTTATTACGGCATTAAGAGAGCATTACATTTAATATGGCATTAAGAGAGCATCAATTTTTTTATGACATTAAGATAGTAAATTGATGATATTTATGACATGCATTGTAAATGTGCATGTGATGCACAATGATGCAATGATGTAAATGTATATGGTGAATATCGAATAATGAAATATGCTATTAAGTGAATATGACAAAAAAGTAAAAGTCGGCTGTTCTGTATCTCCAGACTAACTAATTATCCATAAATCAGTTAGTCTGTATCTCCAGACTAACTGATATATGGATAATTAAAAAATATCTTCTCAAAGACTTGATTCGCTATTTTGCAATGTATTATTGCCATTACACAACAATGTCTGAGATTCGTTTAGAACTGCGAGAAAGGAGAATTAACAAAAGAAGTTGCAACAAATCGACAATTATGGAGTCAACAATGCACGAATGAAAATGGAAGAAAAACTATTTTTATCAAATCATTTATTAAGAAAACTTTTGTCTGACTCTGATTATGCAATTTGTAATCTTTCAGTGTTCTAGACAAAAATTTTAGACCAATATTTTAGACAAAAGCTTACAGTGTTCTATATATTTTAGACAAAACTAGTTTTTTGATAGTTCAAGTCTATTGGTAAAGAGAAAAATGAGCGACTCGGATTTGAGCGATAGTTCATATCATACGGCTATGGACTCCTTCGATAAGGAGGAATTTGGTAAGAAAGACGAATTAGGTTATTAAATCATTAATATTGAAATAATTGTGTAAATCCCAAATAATGCTTAGAGAGAAAGAGAGAGTGAAGCAAAATATAGTAGAAAGGGCAAGAATGTCATTGATTATTTTATTTGGGTTAATAATTCGTCATTTTTTTAATTCGAGGTTTATTAGCTTTTGTTAAATGTTTTTTTAATATTGTAAGGTGCAAAGCATGGTGTATTCTTCGGAATAACATAATAGGCTTTTGCAATCTCATCTGTAGGCGTATTGTCACAAAAATTGTACTAGAAAAATGAAATAAATATATGTATGTATTCGTATAAATTATATATATTTTATTCTTCTAGACCTACCTGCCAGTACAATAGAGGACGGTGGCGAATTAATCGAAGATCAAAAGAAGTTTGATTTGGCGCATTTCGAAGAAAGAGAAAGTGTCAGTGGACTACGCCCAACGAAGGCAAAAGAAACTCTCAAAATATTTAAAATAGGGAGAGTAACAAAAGCCAAGAAGAATGCCTTTTCTCTTAGTGGCTACCAATATCAAAGATTTCGGGACGAAATCAATACACAATACCTGCTGAGTATTCAGCAACAGAACTCCAAATTTCTGGAGACTGCAGATTTGGCTAAGATCCTAAAAAGGGACGCTTCGTTAAAAGACGCTGGAGACAGTTGTGATACTAAGGAAGAACACTTTGCCTTTTCCGAAGAAAAGGCCATCAATATTCAATGTGATCCTTGGAAAAGCGAAGCTGCACCTAGTATCCCAAAGGATACAGATAATTTCTTCTCGTTTGAAGATTCCTTTGCTTGCTATTATAGCAAGCCTTCAAGCAAAGTTAAGGTTGAAAAAAGCGCAGTCATAACGGCTGTGACTGTGCAACCTAGATCGCTTAGCTGTTCCATCGAGCAGTTTGAAGACAAGGGAAATCTTTTGGAAGATGTTGTCGGGCCTTTTTCTGTCTGCTCTTGGTTCAGAGCGAAATGGGACACAATTAGGGAAACTTGCTGCTCGATTTGTGTATGCACTGAATAGCTGTTGCTCTCAAGTTAAAACGTATATATAATGCACTGAAAAACGTATCGGCAGTGTAGGGCATTCGAAGCTAATTTTCTTCAGGAATTAACCAAGAGTCAATGCTAAAGTGTTGTTTTTTACGATAAAGTTGGGTAATGAAAGTTCCGAACTCTGCTGGGCGAAAAATAACAAATGGAGTGTTAAAACAAATAGGGGAAAAAAAGAAACTAAGCGTGAAACGAAAGGAATTGGATCAGTCAGGGGTAGAGTTTATTACTTGTGGGGTTTTTTCTGAAAGGTTTTCCACGACTGAATGAAGCTTGGGAAGAATTTAAGATCATTAACGATGTTGTGCGTATGTCAGTTGATGTGGAAGGCTTTAAAGAAATCCAACCAGTACAGCCAATTGATCGATAGATAATACTGTATCAATGCAAATGTAATTTTTCGACCAGTGAGGCGTAATGGTAAATTTCTAAAATTTAGTCTTTACAACACTTCGTCCACGTTTAACCCTTATTTCAAAGAAGTTTAGCTGATCTCGTCAAAAAGATTGCATCAGAAAAAATTAAGCATAACATCTGTTGAGCGTTAAAAAATTGGAATATTGTTTTGAACTTTGAATTTCGGTAAATGGGAAAAAATTACGCAAACGCTTCCTTCCTTTTTTTTAAACATCGTGGATACGACTTTTGGGGGGGGGGAGATTCAGAGGGGAGAAGAGCGGGTCGGAAGGGTGTGTTTGAATGTTGCTTTAAAATAGATGTTAAAAAAATTGCAAAGCCATATCAATATCCAAATCAATATCCAAAACTACTGAAATTGATTATGGAGCCAACTTTCTTGGGAAATGTGAGGTTGAGCAAATTTGCAAAGCTTTGTAAAAATACGCTCCGGCCGTGGCTGTTTTTTGTTCTAATGGGTAGGAAAAACTTCGTGTGTGTGGTGAAAGTGATGCAACATGTCTTGACATGTTGGTAACGTAGATGAGCGGATTGCTGTCTTCATTTGATCAATACCGTTAGGAAAGGGTGTTACTACATTCAGTAAACGGATCGATTCAATCGAGAGAAACTGAACAAAATAGCGCACTTCCGTTTAAGACGCTTAGATCGTCATTTTGACGTTTAAAACATTGTGTTATAAACGTCCCGCTGAAGAAAAAGATAGCAATCACGTGTCACGTTGGCCAGATTGAAAGCATGATTAAGGTCTCCGACTACAATCAAAAGTCACCACTCAATTAAAAAAACATGGCCACTTTCTACACATACAATTGTGTTGTTGTTTTACACTGCTTTTGTAATGGTGTTCTACACCAACGTTTGATTTACAAGAAACCACGTTTTAAAATTAATTTCGAGAATGTGGAATATACGATGAGTTTGGCCAGATTGAAAGAAAACTTCTAGAATCCCGAAATTCAAAACAAAAGGCAAAATTCCCATTCCCGTATGCTGAGGAACTTAACGTATCTTCCAAGGATGCAATCATATATATATATGCCAGAATGGGCATGCTTTGATTATAACATTGTGAATGACATCAAATCCTCCCCTAGCTTCAGTTACACGTGGAGGGTAGTTTTAAAAATTTCTAAATGATAAATGAACTTTACGGAACCTTCCTTTGGTTTCACAATGAATTTAGTTTTATTTTTTAATCTTTTAAGGCCCCCTTTTACCATTTGCTTAATTTGTGCAAACAATTGGCAAATTTTTCACACAACTAGTATTATCGTGAACCAACAGCAACAGTTGTTGATGGCTATGTTCATTTTAGTTTATTACCGAAGAATAGCAGCTTCGAATGCCCGAAACGTATCAAATTGATTTTTTGATATTTCGCATGCAAATTCGAAAACTTACATAGAAAATGTTATATCGGAAACTCAAGGATACGTTTTTTATTACAGTATCATGCGTTTTAACTTTGTCTTTTCAGCAAATTTTCAGATTATGGAGTCTAGTCTCCAATAAAATGTTTTGTAATTTTTATTTTAATATTAAAATTTTACTTTGAAGAAGGAATTACCGTGTTCACTTTATGTACCCTATGCTTGAAAATTGCTAAGCTGCTAAGTTTGGTTGTTTTACTGCGTAAAGGCAACAACGGTCCTGGTGCGTTGGGACCTACAATTTCCCGTGGAGTTTGAACCTCTTAAGACCCCGGACTACAATGTGCAGTTTGTCAGTAAGAGTTCTAGTTTGGCATCATTAGGGGGTTGATTGATTTAATGAGCGAGTTTATTTCAATGATA
Source organism: Dysdera silvatica (assembly GCA_006491805.2). Taxonomy (NCBI): domain Eukaryota; kingdom Metazoa; phylum Arthropoda; class Arachnida; order Araneae; family Dysderidae; genus Dysdera; species Dysdera silvatica. The sequence continues at coordinate 34,450,668 of QLNU02015270.1, forward strand.
GCATATTATTGGCATGTACTATCATTAATATATTTCGATGATAATACTTTAGTGGAATAATATAATTTAAAGAAAAAAGTTTAATTTCTGTAATTAATGTAACTGTTAATTATGAATTTATAAAAATATTTATAGATAGAAAATTGAAAATCAAAATGAAGCACTGAAGAAATTAATATCCAAAACAAACTACAGTTAATATTAATATAATCTATATCAGTGGTTCGCAAACTTTTTTAAGCCGCGACGCCCTTCCATAGTAGTCAAGTAATCCACGACCCCCATATATAGTAACCAAAAGGTCTGCGACCTCCTTCTATCCGTGGCAAGATTTTTTCTGGCCCGTGGCGAGATTTAAGTGGAACAGCGTGCAGCCAATTCACCAAAACCCAAAGTTACCATAAATTTCTTTCTTATTTACTGAATGAGGTAAAAACCAGTTTCTTGACAAGTATAGGCCGTAAATCGATGTGTTTTGGTGAATTGGCTGAGCACAGTTCCACTTAAATCTCGCCACGGGCAGCCACAACACACTTTTCATTTGCTAAATTTCTTTGAATTAGCACAAAAATTCCCGTCAATATGCTGAATACAAATGCAATTCACAAATTCTCAAAGTAATAGTTCAGAACAAGTTTCAAATTGTTAAGACACAAAATTCCAGCAATTCAGCAGCAACTTATCTAGAACAGATCAAAACTGAAACTCTTCCAGTAAAGTTTAAAATAGAACCTTTAGCTATCGTATTTTTATATCACTAATTAACTAGTTAATGTATTTTTCTAACCTTCATTCCTACTTTGCAATTTCTAAAGCATTACGTTGTTTCAATGATTATCGTCTAAGTTTAAAAAGTTTCAAAATTTATTGTACTCACTTAAATGTTTGAAAAAAAATGAGCTAACAAATACAATTTTCGAAAGCCATCCATACTTCAAGGTCCAAGTGTCAGTTATCGAAAAACATCCAGCATGCGATAAAACTAGATTTCAGCGTTGCAACGAGTAGGATCTCAAATAGGTTTCAAAAAGGAGAAAGCATACTAAACTTCAATGCGTTACAAAAATTATAACCAATATTGCGGAATTCGAACTTAAGATAACTAATTCAAAATCATTCTCGTAGACATAACGCCTGGTAGGAAAAAACTCAACTACTGAGACGCGTCGCAATGAGATTGCTGCGACCGCTTGCGTCAACTTCCAAGACAGGTCTTCTCATGAGCATTATAATAAGGGATGTTGCCATCTTTTATAACTACGCAAGTCTTACATCGACATTTCATGCTCCTTGTGAGAGTATTCGTGAATTCGTTCGTTTCTGATGGAAGTGCAGAAGGTTTAACGATTTCAATAATTAACTTTATTCAAAATAGAGGTATTTCGATAAACAGATGACATGGTCAAGGGGACAACGGAGCTGCAATAATGAGTGGTGTTTATTCCGGAGTCAAAAAACGAATTTGGGACATCGGAAAAATGCTGTTTATATTCATTGCCCAACTCATAATACACACTTAGTGTTGAACGATATCATTAACATATCTTATATTTATTTTATGATTATGTTTAGAAATTGTATAATTTCTTTAACCAGAGCATTAAAATATGGGAACTTTTGGAAAACAGAGGGCGCAGTATAGCCCAGATGCTCTTGCGCCATAAAAAAGCCAAACAATCAAACAAACAGAGAAAATAGTAAGCAACAAATTCCAACTTTGAAGAGATTATGTCCAACTCGATGGTCATCATGGCACAATGTTCTTTTGGCTATTCGCTTTAGATAGGCGAATATTATGAAAGCTGTAAGTCACATCGTAACGTCAAATAATAGTAATCAGAAGAAAGAAACGAAGCTATTGGCATAACAAAAAAATACAGTCGAGCCCACTTATTGAGAGCTCGGATACAGCGAAGTATCGGTTATTACGAATTTTTTCTGTCCCCTTGGAACTGCGAAATCAAACAGTGTTAAAAAGATCGCATATAGCGAATTGTTGGGGCATAAATATCGGATAGTGCGAAGTTTTGGATTCTAGCAAGCAACCAAAAACTTCAGAGAAAAGAGAGGCGAGGGAGAAAATTTTCTGAGAAACGTGCGGGAAGTAAGTTTCGCTTGTTGGTTGTTTATTTGTTACTAGGGTCACGTGTTTTAACTTTTTAAAGATGGTGAAAAATGGTGAAAAGAGAAAATATTTCTCTTGAAATCGAAGCAATAAAATTAGCAGATGAAGGTCATATGAAAAAATGTGAAGAAGCGAAACAATTAATGAATGGATGAGTTCGGTAATTTTTGAAATATGGCTTGATGTAGTGAGGGTTTAATGACGAAATATAAAAGAAGGGGTAGATACGAGTACATTTTGCTCGAAAACAGCATTGCTCATAATAGGAATATCAAACTAAATAGCATTGCAGTGTGTCGCTTTCCATCGAATGTTATATCAAAACTGCAGCCTTTAGATTAGGGCATAATAAAATGCATGAAAGTGTATTCCAGATCTCAGATTATTCGACGTGTTCTTTTGAACCTAGAAACTGATCCGTATTTTGTTGCGGACATTAAAATTGCTTTGCCAATATTTAGATGATGATGCCTGACATTTGGTTCAACCGAAAACCGTCCAAAACTGCTGGAAACATACAGAATTTTCAGGATTACTTAGGGACTCAAGTTTCATTTCTGATCCTGAAGAAAGTTCCCTGTGGAAAAATTTACCGGAAAAGAGAATTTTGAATGGAGATGCTACTCTTGCTGATTATGCTGCCAGCGATTGCACAAGAAACAGACGCTGACATTATTGCAGCAGTGTTACAAAATACTTCTTATGACTCCGAAGAGGAAGACATTAAAATTGAAGTAATTAGTGACATCAAAATCTACCGTGTACAGTTTTAAAAATTTGCGTGCATTCATCAAATTCCGTAACATTGAATTTAAGTGCACCGTAAAAGAAATTATGCAAATGCCTTGTAAATACAACTGTTAAAAAGAAAGTTGCAGATTCTTTCCCACTTGTGTAATGAAGTTTTAGCCTTCGTGTGAAAATTTTGCTGTAGAATGTGCGGGTAAGACCATTTTTTTTTATTCTATCTGATATAACGAATAATTTTCGGTGTCCCATGCAACTTCGCTATATGTGGGCTTGACTGCATATGGAAACATATGAATTTTCTTACACACTATAATTTAAGCAAAAATATTAGGAACAACAAATTTAGTATCTAAGGTTCTTCAATCACCAGACGAAAACCTATTTAAAGCAGCTGAAATGTTAACTGAAGCTGCAAAAATTTTAAAATATTTTCGGAATTGTTTCTGTGAAGTGAAAGAAACCGCCAAAATTATAGCTTCTTGTTGGGGCATCGAATGCCAGTTTTCAAAAAAAAAAAAAAAAGATAAATTCGTATTAAAAGATGTGTTGGTGAACCAACTAAAAACTCATGTCTTAATGATCCGGAGCAATCTTTCAAAATTAACGCATTTTTATACAAACGTAGATATTATTGTCTCTCAAATCTATAACTGATTTACTAATATGACAGATACTCTACTTAAATTTGAATTTTTGTATCCTTTAAATCTTGTTTAAAAAAAAATGACGACGAATTGCGCAGTTCTACAAAATATCTTGCTAAAGAACCCTCTGATGACCTTTCCTCCGAATTTGCCCAAAAATTACTTTTAATGAGAAATGTTCTTAAAACAGGCCTATTAAAGACTTAATTAAAAAGGGTTTATAATATCTTACATAAGAAAGTATGTATATGCATAATTGATGTTTTCAGAAAACGATATTTAAACTTCCAGTTTTTAATGACTTTAATTGGAAAAATTAAGCTTAAATTCAAATTTAAGCAATCTAAAATTCGAAAAAAAATTCGTTCTTTTACTGTTATACAATAAAATGTTGACTAACAACTTCAAAAACATAATTAGGTAAAAACAGTCAAAAATGCGCGCACGCGCCTTTGGCACATGGGTGAAGATAGAGCTCCGCGAATAATTTTTCTCTTGAAAAGTGCTCCATGATGCAAAAAATTTGAGAACCGCTGTATTAGACGATTAAATAAATACTCGCAAAGAAAATAATTAATTTTTTTTTAAAAAATCTTTCTTTTCTTTTTCGAGTATTTTAATCATCTATTAGAGTGTGATATTTTTATTTATTGGAGTTACTGATTTTGTTTTATATGCGATGTTTAGATTACACCAGGCTTGTAGCCAAGCCGGGGCCAACAGGGGCGTGGACCAAGTTGCTCCATGCTTGTGCCCCAATTGCCCCATCGAGCTATTCAACTATATACAGGACAATCCCAAGGTGCACTGTGCCCCATATGACCTTTGCCTTCATACAGTTGACCCTTATTCCTGACTACAGGCCTGGATTACACAGTTAAAATATAATGAGTGGGATATTTCGTTTTATTGTTAAAGGTTACTATGTTTGGGCCCTGTTTAGAAATTGAAAATGTAAGTATACTGAATTATTCAAATCAAAACGTTTTTGCTAACATTTCCAGGTTTTCATAACGAGGGATTATTGCGGGTAATTTTGATTCTTGATTTGTCCATTGTTCATCATACTAGAATCTTACTTTTAGCTCATAATAGAGCCGAGGGGGGATGTTTGTTTGTGTGTTTACGACGCAAGGACAACGAAGTTCACAGGGGCGGACACAGGCTTTCATTTTGAGGGGAGTCAAGGACAGAATTTGCCATGGTCTTGGAATAACACCCTTCATTTATCATGAAAGTTGGAATTTTTTACAGTGAAAAAATATATTTTGGGGGTCATGACCCCTGTGACTACCCCCTGTGTTGGCCCTTGAAGGGTCAGGCTGCGCTGGGACCTACAGTTCTCCAAAAAGAGAAAATTTTCCGAACCTCTGTCATTAAGAAAACCAGACTCCAAACTACAGAGCTGGAGACCGATTCACCCTTTCCCATCTCATCCGCTTCTCAAAATAGTGCCATATCATCCCATGGTAAGAGACAGATGTTCCGTATCCTAAATCATCTCTGTAGATTATTTCTTGACTTCCAGCGTCAGTGATATTTTTTTTCTATTATCTAAATTTTAGATCTGACACAAAACACGAAACATTTCAATTATCCCATTAACAATGATAACGTTGATTAGTCTGCGAACAAATACTGCTATACCTTCAAAGGTAAACCATTTTTCAAACGGACAATGAAAACAGTTCACATTTCTGAAACGCTGCATTTTAAGGCAGACTAACCAAACCATTAATTCGCGGGAAAGTACGTCCCAGACAGAATTGTGAACTGCAATTTTGGCAACAGGTCTTCGTTTGGAATTTACAACAGCAGTTCGAATGGCTTTGTAGTCAAAAGTCTAGTCGTCGAAAATCGTTAGGAATTCAAAGCTTCTATTCAATAAAATAGATTGTCATATTGAAAAGCTAAATTTTTATGGGCGGTAAAGGTCAGGCTGCCCCATATATTGAGGGCAGTGGCGTAGGCAGAAAGTTCATAAGGGGGGGTTATAGGCTTAATGGGAGGGGTTACAGAGCTACAACTCATATATTCCTATGTTAAATATACAAAATTTCATTGCAATGGGGGTGGGGTTACAACCCCCGAAACCTCCCCATGGCTACGCCTCTGATTGAAGGGGAGTTAAATAGAAAATTCGCAGTAATTCATTGTGATTCACTGTCGGAAGCTTCCTTGGAAAGTCAGACGCAATCCTTATCTTCGTCATTGCATCTAAACTCGTGGGTTTCCGTTTTATGGGAAAAAGCTGCTAAAACCATGCTGTGTCATGTCTAACATTTTTCAATGGAATCCAAACGTCTGTCCCCTAGGCAGGGTTGTAGAGGGCCAACGCTGGGCCCCCAGAGTCACTTCGACGGACCCCCACGAGTCCTACCCTGGGCCGGGCCGCCCACAGTGTAAGTCCTCCCTAGTGCGGGCCCCTAGGCTTCATCCACCCCGGGCTGCAGCCTCCCACTCACCGGCTCTGCCCCTAGGGTGCTGGTTTTGAATCTTTTTTTTAACACAAGACACCCTTCATCTCTCGTAAATTGTTAACAACTCAAAAATATACAAATCACATATTATAAGCAGTTTTACACAGAATGCTGTACGAAATGTTATTCAACGTCGCGACGCAGAGTTTGAAAATTCCCGTTACATAGTAACAAAAAACCAGTTTGATTGCTAATGACTAGGGCAGTAATTTTATCGCGACGCGAATTTTGGAGTTTTTTTAATGATTTCGCGAATTTCAGGATTTTTGCAACAATTTTGAAAAATTTTAAATTTTTCCCTGTTATTGCCTAATGTTTATCATAATTGATTGATTTTAATGTCCAAATAACTTTAATACTGGCATCATAAAATATAATTTTGGGATGAGATCTACAGGAAAATGCATTTAAACTACGTATGTACAAGATATTTTGCATTGTCAAGCCATAAGCTTGAGGGCTTATGCTAAAGCGTTAGAATATAGTTCATTCAAGAGAAAGAACGCTACTATAATAACGTAAGGGCAAAGGCATACTAAATAACATATATGGAAATGTTTCTTTGTCTGAAAATTGAGAAAAACCAGTTTTTCAATCTTCCGTATAATTTTACCCCCTTTTCGTAATTTGAGAGGTGGCTACATGATTTTACATTACTTTCTTTTCGTGCCAACATATGACAAAATAATTTTACATAATTTTCTTTAACAGCGAAATGAGTATTGTGTGTATCAGCAGTTCTCAAAGTTTTTGCATTACGGGACACTTTTCAAGAGAAAAAATACTTCGCGGAGAATTATCCCCGCCCATGGGTCAAAGGCACGAATGCATATTTTTGGCTGCTTTTACCTGCTTTTGCCCATATTTTGAAATTGTTAGTCGACATTTTATTGTTTAATAGTAAAAGAAAGAATTTGTTTTCCAATTTTAGACTGCTTATAGTTGAATCTAAACTTAATTTTGATAACCGAAGTCATAAAAATCGGAACTTTAAATATCATTTTCTGACAACACCAATTATTCACATACATACTTTATTATGTAAGATATTATTACCCTTCTCAGGGATAACACAATTGCCAAATAATGGTCAACACACAAAGCCACCGGGGCGAGTTTTGGGGTGATTTTTCGTGGGAGATTTATTAAATTTAATAATTTTAACACCCACGTTTAAGCTCAACTAGAGCTTTTTTTGGTATAGGAGAAAGCAGTGGCGTAACTAGAATTTTTGGACCCTTAGGCAAAAAATTATTTTGGGCCCCTTAGTTTTAAAAAATAAAATTTAATTAGATGTAATATAAACATTTGTTCACAATTTAATAATATGGACGCAGTAGCGGAGCCACGGGAGAGGGGGTTGGGGCACTCCCTCACTCCGTTTTTTTTTTTTACAGAAAACAGACGAAATTTAAATTATTAAGATTAGAGACTTGCCTAAAACACATCCTAAAAAAAAAAAAAAAAAAATAAATATATATATATATATATATATATAAATTAAAAAAAAAAATATATATATATATATAGATAAAATCTAAAATTAAAAATAAATAAATAGAATAAAAACTGGCTGCGCAACTGCATGGACTTGTACCCTATGTACATTTACGATTTCCGACTTCACAACATTAAAATCATGAAAATCAATATTAGAGCATACTACTATTTATTACATCCAATTTGACAAAAATAAAATTATAGTGCTACAACTAAATATAAATACAACGAAACTTTAAATCAAATAAATGTAAAAAAAAAAACCCTACTTTTCGCGCTTTTATATTTGCGAAATTATTGGTAATTTCTTTCAAGACCATTTTACTGGCATGTTTAGGCTCAGTAGCCAATATTGCACATTCTACTTTGACCAATAGTATTTCTTTTGTAAACTTTTATTATTCGTAATTTACTAAATGATTTTTCGGCGAAGGCAGCTGACACGCGTAGGATAAAAAATAACATAAAATAAAAATTTCCGGGAAGTCATTTTTCTAGAACATTGTATTTTGAACTTAGCACATAAAAAAATTATCTAATAGACATGTCTGCCATTAAATCCTGTTTGACAAGCGTGATTAAATTACAATAGTAAATGGGCAGTTGGGACGAGAATACAGATGAATAATTTTTTTATGAAATTTTAACACTCAGCAATTTAGCATTTGACATGTTTATTATTTTTTTGGTTCTAATATTGCAAAATATTTTTTTACTAATTTCATGCTTTCAAAATAATTTTGCCTAGAACATAGTAAAAAACACTGATTTTAAAAAATTGATCGCTATTATCAAACAAAAAATCTGAAGCTAACTCGTCATATTGTTTTTTAATTCTACGTTATCGTTTATTTTCAAATTTAGGATCTATCCTGCACTTGTATGAAATATGATGTAGTAATTTCCACTACTAACTCTGAACTATCGGCGTTTTAAAGACAGCAGACGCAATTAAAGAGGCAGTGCACGCGCATTACCATGTGGTCATGAGTCATTCATTGGTGGGAACATCCGGTTTGAAAATTTAAACAAAATGAAAACGGTGACGCCCCAAACCAGCAAACCTTACTTCCTAACACCAAACTGGTAAGTTTTATTTGTATCATCATATAAAGTAAATTCAAATCATAGATGGCAGCGGGGAACAAAGCATACCCCTTTTCCCATGTACAAAACTTTTAATAGGCTCTTTCAAGTCTTTTGCCCCCCCCCCCTCCCTCCCCACCTTTGCTACGTCAACGGGCCTTGATGAAAAAGGGGAAAAAGGTAAAAATTACCAAAACAGAGGTATGGCTTGATCAGAAATAAAAATTGAGATTTTTGATTACCACAGAGGTTTCTAGAGGTAAAAAATTTTCTGTGGGGGTGTTACTGGTCAAAGAAAAAAAATTAAATCAAAGAATTGAATAAAACTTTGATTCAAACTACAAACAGTTTAGTGTTATATCTGTTAGAATTATTTAATTACCCTGAAGTATTTCGAGGCACGTTGAGTGGTAACAGTAGAAGCGTGTAATTTCGTTGTGTTTTTGTTTCTTAAGGGGACACAGGACCTTTAAATCTTTAAAAAATCGATTTTTTATTTATTAGTTTAAAAAATAATATCGATTTTTGGCAGTGTTTTAAAACAAACCGCATCAAAATTCTTCAATTACTTCTTGCACTATTGTATAAAATAAAAATAACTATTACATATTACCTTGTTACCAAGTTCCAACTTGAACGCTCTTTTTCTCAAAATCACTATTTACTTTTTATAAGTTTTTATTATTTTTTTAGGATTAATTCTAAAATGTTGAGTGTTATAAATAAAGAATGGGATTCTTTAAAAGAAGTATTTACTGAGATTATGAACGATCCAACCTCCGATCAAACTTCGCTTAGGCAGAGTGTCGGCTATTTAAATATATTTAACGACTTTGAATTTTCACTTTTGGTTGTTGTTTTTAACCATATTTTTGGACTTACGGATGTTCTCTTCAATGTACTACAAAATAAGTCATTTGACATTAATTTTTGCATCTCACAAATTAAAAATACGCAGATTCTTTTAAACAGCAAACGAAAGGAGGATACATTCGTGGAAATTTTAGAATTAGTGATTTCGAAAACAACAGTTCCAATTGAACACCGTGAGGGACGAAAAAAAGTGACGCTCACACAAAATAAAGTTCTTGCAAAATATAAAATTCATATTTTATGAAATATTAGATACATTTCATTACAAATTACTACACGTTTTCAAGATATGGAAAAGCTTCATTTTATTACATTAAGGGATACTTCAAAATTTGCGGAGTATTCCTATAAATTTCCTACAAAAACAATAAATAATTTAAATGTGTACTACCCCAATATATTTACTGACTTCCAAAGATTGAAATATGAATTAAAACACATATATCTGGATAAGCAGTATAGAGATATGAAATTACAAACATTCATGGAAATTTTAACAGAAAACAGATACATTTTTAAAGAAGCTTATAAACTTTTTTGCTTAATAGTGACTATTCCGTCCACTAGTGTTTCCGTAGAACGGAGTTTTTCTTGCTTAAACAGAAACTCAACCATTTTCTGACGACATCATCGACAAGTTCGCGTCTAAAAGATAGAAGAATCGAACTTATATTCAAAAAATAAAGACTGGGTAAGCATATATTGCATATTTTTATTTTGCTTGTTGTCTCCACATATTATCTCTGTCGGTACAACATGTTGTATCATACCACACACACACATATATATGTACCAACATCAAGCCATACCGACGAAGAGGTTGAAGAATTTTATGAAGAAATCAAAGAGTTACACACCAAAGGGAAACAACATATCAAGCTCATCATGGGGGATTTCAATGCAAGAATTGGACAACAGGAACAAGGAGAGACATCGGTTGGTAAATACGGATATGGGGAAAGGAATGAACGTGGCGATCAACTCATCGAATTTGCAGAAGCTGAAAATCTTAGCATCATGAATTCATTTTTTAAGAAGAAACCGCAAAGAAAATGGACATGGAAACACCCAAATGGGGGAACTAGTGAAATTGACTATATCCTGGCAAACAAGAAATCAATTATTGAAGATTGCAGTGTACTGAACAGATTTAATACTGGAAGTGATCATCGAATGGTGAGATGTAAAGTGCACTTAAATACTAAATTAGAACGACAGAAGCTCATTCAATATAAATCGAACACTACGCAGATTAAATCAAACAACAATGTCAATCAATCAACGTTTATTGGCGTAGTGATACCAACGCCGATGGTATGGCGTGATTAGATGGTGAAACGTTCGAAAGAAAATAAATATTTCTGCCTTCGGTGGGACCTGAACCCACGACCTTCCACTTGCCGGGCGGAGGCTCTACCCACTGAGCTACGAAGGACAATATATAATCTCTTTACGAACGTATATATATTGTTGCCAGTTATTTCGCAGAATGGTGTAGTACATGGACTACTATTTAAACCAAATTGCAAAGAGACTGGTATTAAATTGATCGAAATGCACGTTGCAGCATATGTATCCATTCAATCTAAATATGATTTGATCCGCGTAGTGTTCGATTTATATAAAATGGATACATATGCTGCAGCGTGCATTTCTATCCATTTAATACCAGTCTCTTTGCAATTTGATTTAAATAGTAGTCTATGTACTACACCATTCTGCGAAAATAACTGGCAGCAGTATATATATATACGTTCGTAAAGGGATTAGATATTGTAGTTCATAGCTCAGTGGGTAGAGCCTCCGCCGGCAAGTGGAAAGTCGTGGGTTCAGGTCCCGCGTAACGCAGAAATATTTATTTTCTTTCGAACGTTTCACCATCTAATCACGCCATGACATCGGCGCTGGTAACACTACGCCAATAAACGTTGATTGATTGACATTGTTGTTTGAAGACAGAAGCTCATTAGGAAACAAGTAAGTAAGAGGGTGGATCTAATGAAACTGAAAGTAAATACCGAGGCATTCAAGTTGGAATTAAAAAATCGCTTTTCTGCACTGGAAGGACTTATTGATGAAAGTGATATCTCAGAAGCAAATGAAAACATTGTTAAGACAATAGTTGAAACTGCTGGGGAAATTGGTGGTGTAACCTGTAAAAAGCACAATAGCAAATTATCTGAGAAGACGAAACAGCTCATGAAAAGGCGAAGAGATATGAAGGTGGACAATCGAAATACCAGTTCCAGGATTGAGTACATAGAACTTTGTAAAACTCTGCGCAAAAGCATGAAAGAAGACATAAGAAAATTCAACTGTGAGCTAGTAAGGAAGGCCATTGAAAGCAACAAGAGCCTTAGGGTTGTTAAAGGGAGTTTGTCTATTGGGAAGAAACACATCATTGCATTAAAAGGAGAGGATGGCACGGCAAATTCTCAACTGGATTCCAAGAGACCACAGAAGACCTAGAAAAAGTCCTCAAACTAGATGGGTGGATGAAATAAGAAAACAGGTTGTGGTGACGTGGAAGAGAATTGCTCGGGATAGGCTTGTGTGGAAAGCATTTGGAGAGACCTTCATCCAGCAGTTGATAGATAATGGTCGAATATGATGATAAATATATATCATAATAAATATAATTATTTTGCTAGGAAACGGAAATTTATTAACCACTTTTCGTGTTTCTTTGGGGGGTGGAGGAGGGGCTCGCCGCTTCACCCGTTCTTGAAGTCACGAGCCGCCACTGGTAGCTACGCCCTTGGGAGAAAGAGACACCGTCCCCGACTTAGATTCAAACTAGGGTATCTCCGTTGAATTCAAACGTGCTCTAGTTGAGCTCAAACGTGAGAGTCAAAAAATTATGAAGTTTAATACTTTCTTATATGCTTTTTTTAATATTTTTCTTTTCTCATAAGGGTGACGATACTTTCAACAACATAGGTACTAAACCCAATGACAGCAACATTAACAATGGACGGTATTTTTAAGTATTGGGGCATGTAAAAAAAGTCAACTTTTTTTATTCGAAATGTTATATTTTTCACAAATTACAAAGAAATGGGGAACTTAACTACATAAACGAAAATTAGAGTAAGCATGGTGTAATCGAGTCTCTTTGTATGGTTTCGCCGACATTCTCGAGGTGTCACGTGAAGGTGCACAATGTTGCCTTTAGTTGGAAAATTTACGATTCGGAGACCAATGGGAATGTTTTATAAATCTGTTTTGGGGTTTTTTTCCAACTTTTTAAACAGGAAATCCAGCGATTTTTTGAAATTTTTGAACCGTGGAACACAGACTAAGAACCGCTGGTGTATATTATTATACCTTAATGTGGTAATTGCTTATTGTGCTTGATTTATCAATTAAGCTTTATTATAAGCATATGTGTAAAAGAAAAACAATTATTATAGATTTCTATACTATCGGCGACTGGACTTGTATGACATGCGGGATGAAGCAATCCTACTCTATAATGTTTATTTAATAACGTAATAGTTATTTATATTACTGTTTTGTAACTGAGATTTATGTTAGTGTTACATTTTTTATGCAATTTATTATTTTTTAATTTGAGCAGTATTTTAGCTTTGTTCCGCGACCGTCTCCTGAATTTTCTTTTTTTCCGTGAAAAAATTACTATTCTACTGACCAAATTACTGGCCTTCAATCGGCCTGATGCTAAACATCTATTGCCCTTTTTCTGGTGTTCCTTTCCATTTGTAGGGCCGATTTACATTTTTTAAGGAAAGGGAAAAACAAAAATAAAAAGACGACGTTAGCAAGCTGCTTGATAAAGAGAACAGTAGTTGTCGAAACATTGTGAAATTTTTCTTATGGCGTTGGTAAATTTTGCTTATTTTTGTTCCCTTTCTTCACACTACCTTAATTTTCCTTTTATTTCAGCCTTCTTCCCTTTTCTCAATTTTTTTTTCTCTCTCTCTCTGACATTTTAAGCAATCAAACTGACCACACACATGTCGTTAACTTTTAACAGAGAACCGTTTTTTATAACAGTTCCTTATTTTACCATGTTTGGCGCAGTATAGCCCAGATGCTCTTGCGCCATAAAATTCAAACAAGCAAACTAATCCATTTTCCTCCTTTTATTACTCTTCCCATTTTACTTTTCCTTCCGTTTTTCTTCCGCATTCAGACCATTGACCAAAAAGTTTACTCATTATGGTAAATCCTGGTACTATTTTGCAAGACATTCCCAAGTCAAGTATTAAACTTAGCATCTAATGAAGTAAAGGAAAGCTAATTTAAACTACCAGTCTGCATAAAAGTTGCGATGCCCCAAAGTAGTAGTGCAGGAGAGGGGGGATCAAACCCCCCCCCATTAGATATCAAAACACGTTATTTTCTCAATGGCCGTATCACATAATCTCCTTTAAAGCCATTTGAGCCCCCCCCCCCCCCAAATAAGTTATGAATTGCTGCGCTATTGCTCTAAGGAGCCTCTACACACAATTTAAAAAATCCTGACTTGGGAGATTAAACCCTGACTACAGAGTAATAGAAACTGACATGTATTCGGTACCATTTGGATTCTACTCGGTTTTTTGTATGGTAAACGAGTTACCCAAGAGGGGGCCAAACTCCAAGGGGTGGGCCCTAAAATTAATATTTGTTGGGGCCAGGCCTTCCTAAAATTGACGGACAGCAAATAAAGAAATACACATTATATGAGGACAGTGTAGTAGCACGGGGGTGGGGTGCCATCGGCCGGCAAAATTTCAATAATGAACTGATGGAAGGAAGTGCTAAAGAGTTTTAACAGGCGCAATATTTAGTTTGCCCCCGGCGCTAGTAACGCATACTACATGCCCGAGTTCAGCATTCTAATTAATACTCATCTCTCTATTCAAAATTCTAATAGCAATCTCCCTATTTAACAAAGTATCTATTCAATATTAAATATTTCTACTTACTATATTTGGTTTAGATCTGACAAAAAAAGTTTTTCTTGTAGCAGAACAGATATACAGGTTGAAATATTTTGACGATCACACTGGCATTATTAAAATAATTCAGAAGGCAACAAATTAACGTAGTTTAATAATAAGTTAAACTTACTATTAAACTGTGTTAATTTGTTGTCTTCTGAATTATTTTCAGATGTAGAGGATTTAAAGGTAAAATTAGACTCCAACCTTTTCGTTAACCCATTTTGAGTTATGCATGCTACAGATTCGTTCAAACGTTCTTCGTAATGATGATACGTACAGATCTACATTTCTCTTCATTCACATCGGGATTAGTCCATAGAAATAATAACAATTCATCAATTTTAAGCCCGTAGTCTCAGAATGTTATCCAATGATTTTGGCATGTTAAGTTTAAATCTAAGTGTTGTATTTTTCAAATAATAGCAGGCCAAACTGAAGTTATGAGAACAGCACTTTATTAATTCACATTACAAGAATAGACTACAGACACACACAGCTAATAAGTAATGATTAATGAAATCTTTAATTAATGCATTAGAGACTAAAGGCTGCTAGAGGTGTAATCTGCACCCGCCATCTAATCGAATAACTTCTCCGTTCAACATCGTATTTTCAACTATACCCTGAACTAAATGTGCAAATTCTTGCGGTTTCCCCACACGTTTTGGAAACAATGTTGTGTCAGCAATAAAATTTATAACTTCAGATGGCAAAGGCCCAAAAAGTTCAGTGTCTATATAACCTATAATGAAAAAAATAATAATTATTTATATTATTTACTCACAAATTTTCAATGAAATTCAAAATAACATTAAAAACTTTTCTAGCCCCCCCACCCCTAAAACAGGGATTTTGAACATAACCCATTGAAAGTTCAGGCTTTAAGTCGAAGATACAATAGCAAATATAGTCGGTTCATCCATGCTAACTGTAGCGCTACCTGATGATGAACTAATCCCATAGATCAGTGATTCTTTAACTTTCCTTGACCATGGACCCCCTTCAGAGATCACTCGCCCTCACGGACACCCAAGAATTAACTTAAAGTTCAAAGCCTGGAATTTGCATTTTTTGCAATTTGCAGAATTTATTTCGAGTGTTTCATCGCTAATTTTTACAGTTTAAAGAAGGAATTTTTCGTCCCCTCATAATATATTCTTAGTATTAACAACAAAATGCTCTTTTCTTAGTATTTTTCCCAACACTTGTGGAACACTGGGAGGATTTTGTGAACCCCCCCCCCTGATATGGTCCTGTGGACCCCAGGAGTCCGCGAACCACAGCTGAAAAACCACTGCCATAGATGATAACTTGATCAACAGAATCATGGCTAATATAAATTCTGTAATGTGCTGTTATATCACGATTTCTACCAATAAACTCTACGGTCGAAAAGTTTTCAATGTTAAAACACCTATAAAATTAGTTCTGTGCCATATATGCCAGTCCCACAGGTAATGTAATAATTAGAGCTTTCAATCCCACTGGACTAGTCCCTCTTGGTGGCGCAGTGTGGTAACGCGTTCTCCTATTGCGCGGCTAATCCGGGTTCGACTCCCAGCAGTGCAAAAAGAACGCTTACTCAGAGATCTCATAAAAGATCGCACTGCTCACTGTAGTCCGGGGTTTGGTTCCCCAGGCCTTAAGAGGTTCGGATTCCTCGGAAAACTGTAGGTCCCGGCGCAGCATGACCACTGTAGTCTTTGAGCCGTAAAACCAAAAAAAACTGGACTAGATTTAACTCCTAGCGAGTTTGATTCAAATCACTAGCATATGCAGGGAGGGTGTAGTTGGTAGTTGAAACCCCCCCTACTGCAATGAAATTTTGTATATTTAACATAGGAATATGTGAGTTGTAGCTCTGTAATCCCCCTATTATGAACTTTCTGTGTACATTCATGGTTCAAGTAAATGTATTGTAGTTAGGACATCACACTAAACCATTAGTTCCATCCTTGTTGACCTATAAGTACAGACTTGGAGATGTAATATATGCAGCTGCAAACCAAAGAGTTATGACCAGGACTTGACAAGCCGCAATGGACTGTACTTAAAAGACAAGAACAGTTCTTACCTGCCTTAATAAGAAACTCTTGGAACTCAGCAGGGGAAAGATTTTGTACTTGTCAACAAGAAAATTTAGGCTTGTCAGCAAAGTTTAGGGAAAACCAGGGTTTGACGAATCTGGTCACCAGTGATGACTGGATTTGTAAAGCCCTGGTTATGACTACTTTTATATGGTTGAACAAATACAAACTATAAATGACAATACCACAGTAGAGGAATGTTCTTTACATGGATAGATACTATTATGCCCTTTCACATAGAATCTGTTTAGCTATTGTTTTGAGCCATGTGTGATCATGTAGTATAAAACAAAATATTGCTTTGAACGATGTTTTACCTATTAGCCATGGTGTTACATGTGACAGGAGAGATTCAGACCCTTTAAATGAGACAATGTTCCATATCACAAAGTCCAAATTCTGCAAAGAATCATATCCAAGTATTTCATGCATAGGGGCTTCTTTCTGATCTCCAAACTCTTCTACATCAAATCCTCCTACCAGCATTTCTTGAATGATGTAAGTCAATACGTTGATGTAAGGTCAATAGTTGGTCGTGTTTTTACGGAGCAAAAACACCAAAGGTCGGGCCTACAGGGTCATGGACCTACAGTTTTCTAAGGAATTTAAATGTCAGCTAACAAAGGAACTAAACCCCAGACCATCGTAGGCAGAAAAATGGTACACATACTACATTTACATTGAAAATCAAACTTGGATCAATTGCACAATAGATGTAATATTAATGTCATAAGAGTGTGAATGTGTACTGTCGCTATGCTACCATAGGACAATGGACAAATATTCTTCCAAGGAATCCAAATCACAAATGGGAGCCAAACCCGGATTAATGGCATGTTCGGTAAATGTGTTGCCCACTGGCGTACACAGGAAGATATTGATGGGGGTTGTGACCCCTCACTGTGATGAAATTTTGCATATAAACATATGAATATATGGAGTTGTAGCTCTGTAACCCGCTTTATGAACGTTCTACGTATGCTTATGGTATTTCCACTGAGTCATCACAGGGTCTAGCCATATCCAAGGATTTAATAATATGCTAATACTCCATTTATGTCACTTTGCTTGCTTGCTATGTCAGATGGGACCGAAATTTTCAAGTAGCTACTCCCCCCACCCCAAAAAAAAATCTGTTAGAGAAAGGTAGCAAAACGTCATGCTGTAATAAAAACATTGACTAAAAAAAAACTTCATTACAATTGGAAGGGGGAAAAAAAAAAAAGAAGAACATTATGCAGATATATATACCAGCGGCAATGGAGCAGCATCGGATGCCTTCAGACTCCAAATCCCTTGCTGCTGTCAATGTCATGGAAACAATGCTCCGACTGCTGGCAGAGAATGCTGACTGACCAATAATGCCTTCATATGCAGATGTACTAGATGTGTTGACAATGACTCCCTTTTGACCATCTTCATCTGGTTTGTTATCCTTCATCAAACCAGCCGCCAAACGAATAACGTTAAATGAGCCTGAAACATTTGTCTAAAATGGAAAATTACAACATTAGTTTAATTAAAAACACAATTATTATTAACATAATAGCAAATAGAATTGAAGAAAAAATAAGCAAGCTGTAGTCATTTACAAAAAACACAAGAACAGTTGAGGTTATGCTATGCCATGACCCGGAATTTTCCGAGGAATCCAAACGTCTGTAGCATACAGAATCGAACTTTAAACAGCAGACTAATGGGGGGGATGGGAAGCAAACCGAAATTATGCACATGGTAGTCAAATGAGTTCGTATTAAGCCATCTCTGAGCTATTTTTTTTAAGGGATTTGTTTAAAGATCAACATTTATAAAGCCTGATTATAGAGTATATTAAAACATACACAGTCAAGTCACATTAACGTGACAACTCCTACTTTTGTTGATGTCAGCAGCACATAGCCAATGAAATTGGCATGTGCCTTGAGCTGGATTGGTGAATATATAAGGTGAGCTGCAGGCATTCTATAAATATATCACTCATTGCTATCACAGACGAAAGGAGCGATATATCAGAGTTGCAAAAAAGGAACGATAATCAGCTTTCATGCCAAGGGTGGCAGTATTTATAAAAGAGTACAGTTTGTGGACTGTTTGTACACAGCTGTTGTGAAAACATATCATGATTGAACAAATGGCACCATTACAAATAATCAACATGGAAATTGAACAACACCATGTGCCATTGATGTGAGAGGTAAATTTTGACCATAAAGATGCACGCGGGTCAACCAACATACTACAGTGGAGCAATGAATTATAAAAATGAATGGCGGAAGATGTGTCTAAAACATCAATTCAGCGAATCCTGTTGAATAGAAAACTTCAGAACAGGTGGATGCTCACTGCACCTATTCTAATGAAGGTGTTTCAAAAGAAAAGGCTTGAATTTGTAAAACAATAACGAAATCAAATCTCAGATAATTGACAAAGAGCTACCTTGTTAAATGAGTTACATTTTCTGTTTCAATGAATGGATGGATGTTGGTGTGTCAGATGAGAAATATAAGTAAACAAACATTATGCAACCATTGCTGGAAGAACAAAAGTTGGTGGCAGCAGCATTATAGTATGTGGAATATTTACATGACATTGTCTGAAGTCACTCATACCTACGCTGGTGCACTCTTGACTGATTTAGTTATGGATCCATCCTTGCAGATTACAGATACTATACTCATACATACTGATTGTCTTCTCTGGGGCAGAAGCAACCTTCCAGCAAAATAATGTGATGTGTCACATGGCTAGAATTGACCAATAGTGGTTCGTAAAGCATGACCAAGACTTCAAAGTACTTACCCAACATCCTAATTTCCCAGACCTGAATCCACTCGAGAATCTATGGGAGTACCTTATTTGCTCTATAGATCCCTCACCACATATTTACCAGCAGCTGTCACATGCACTGTCCTCATGAGCCTATTTATTACTGCAGTCTGGGGCATATGCAATTGCATATTTTAGCCTTTTTTAACAACACTGCATATAAATGCATAAAAGTTGTAAATTTCAAGAATGCATATTTTAAGGGTTTTGATAATTTTAAGCATTTTACTATTACTTTACCAGAAAAATGTCCCCGACAACGCTAAAGCCAAACTTACCATTTACTCTTTACCTGAGCAGAAAGCCAAATAAATTCGTAAACGTACGTGTTTAACTATGTCCCAGGGTGCAAAAATGTAAGCGCTGCTGAATTATAGCCACTATTCTTATTTGAGAAACTGAAGATTTGATTCTATCACTGCTAGATTGACGTTAACCTTAGGTCAAATTAAAATAGACATTTACACAGGGTAAAATTCCATGTCATTAACTACCTACGGTAGACATGAGTGACAGTGTGTCAAGGATAAACTATCCGTAATAGACAATTCTCAAATTTTTATAAGCGCTGTCCAATAACCCCTCTAGCTCTGAAAATGACTTTTTTGGCACGTAAGTGCTACTGAATGGGAGAAGATAAAGCTTAACTGTTCAGAACATCATGAGACACAGTTAAAATGCCACAATAAAAACTGCACTTTATAAAACATATTATTTTGAGTATGAGTATATCGAATGTTTCTACTTGGCAGTTAATAATAGACCTATTTGTTTTAAAATGCAGAAGTATGGTTTTCAAGTAAGTTAAAAAATATTTAGGTGCATAGTTATTAATTATAGGTGCATGTTTATTCATTTTAAGTGCACATAAGCAATGCTGGTGACAAGTGGGAGTGAATCGGGCATTCTGCCCGAGTGGTAGTTTTTTAGGGGCAGCAAAATGGGATTATAAAAAATTAAGTCCTTTTGGGGCAGCATAATACCCAATGCTGATGGCCCTGCTTATAAATGCTTAGTTTGAAGTTTTTTAGTATACATATGCATGTATACTTTGCTGGTTTTTTTAGTGCATATAATCTGAACTCTACTTACAACATCACTCGATTATCACATCAGAGTTTATGAAGTTCCTAGAATGTCATTATAACCAAATTTAACTATAAATACAAATAAAATTTAACTAACATTAATTAAAATCCCAAACAAAGCAATATGCAATGACAAAGCTCAACAGCAAAAGATACCTTCATCAAGTCTTCTACTTCTGACAATTTCTGGGGTCGTTCTTTGAGAAAATTGTAAATTTTAAAAGCAAGGCTGACACCAGCACAATTTACAGCAACGTTCAGCTGACCAAATTTTGACTTTGTAACTTCCAATGCATTTTTGACATCAGCCTCCTTCCTAACCTACAATAAAAAATAAAATGATAATAACCTACACCTACAATAAAAGATAAAATGATAATCTACGAAATGCAACTGTTGATGACTTCTTTCCGGATTCTGTGAGGTGTGTGCCTTGTTGGAAAGTCGTTTTCTCTGTGTTTTAGGTCGCATGTTTTGGAGGTTAAGTGGCATTTTTTTTTTAAATGTGGGAAAATGTTTCTCGGACCTAATGGGTAACCTACGAGAAGACATGAATGAATGGTTGTTGGAAAAGTACGGTTTTTTTTAAGGGCAATTTATTGCTAAAAAAAAAAAATTTTTTTTTTGTGGAAGCAAGGGAAAAAGAATGTCAAGGGTTATGAAAAGTAAAGTAAAGCCAATCAAATCATGTGGCAATTGTACATGTGCATATTTTGCAATTGTTACATAAATTAATAGAATTTAAGAAAATACAAAATTATAAATTCTAATTGTAGACAATAACATAACTTTTACATTTGTACTGTGAGCATGCCACTCAAGCTATCCTTTCACCTACTTAATTAGGAACCACATACATAATAAACTTCTAAAAAACATTAGGTTACCTTGTGCCATAGGTTGGATGGTCATTATCCATATTTCATAGAGCGTATCATAAATTTCTCCCAGCTGATATTGTAGACATGGTTTAACTGTTTAAACACCAAACTAAGAATGGCATGTTACATTGATGTAATTTTTCACAGTTACGCTTCTTTAGAGCATGTATATGTGATCAAAGTTTAAAATTCTGAAAAAGAAAATTTTTTCTTGGTTTTCAGCTATGTTCCATTTTTGGAACATTGGCGCTTTGCACGAAGTTTCTACATATATTTGTCAACATTAAAAATAGAGTTTTTCACTTAAACGTTCTTTAATATCTTTTATTGCTTGATTTCTTCTATTTTAGATAATAATTACATCATTATAATATAATAATTAAATGTCATACCTGATTTTAGACATTCGGAGGGCAATTTGCATGAACAAATTAATTTCTATTTTTCATGGTATGAACGAAAACAACTTTAATGAATTTGTTTGCTGAACTGAAAACATTTTTTTGCGGTATTATTCTTGCATACAGCACATTGGCCTTGTGTCGTAAATACAATATAATGGCTATCAGATATTCTTGACTCATTTGGTACATGACTATGAGGTTCAGGGTGAATAGATAGACAGTCCTTCTGTTCCTTCTGTTGCAGAAAACTCATAGTTACTTGCCTTCGAAAGTCTAAATGGACATTTCTATTTCATGTAACTCGGAATATAAAATCCAGCTTGTGACAACTGCCATGTTTAAAGCATTGCTGAATAGTATGGAAAAGTTGCTACACATCGAGATAAAATTAAAAAAGAAGTTTTGAAATCAGATAATATCTTCAGGTCGCGCATGATCTCCAAAGTTCGAGAAATTAGCCATAAATTGACCTTTTTTTTAGAAAATTTTGAAAAGTGCCTTAAATTGGTTGGATTATCATGAAACTGCAGTTGTGACAGTAATTAGAAACTAGTTAACGTGAAATAATACTTTGATGGACGAGAATACCTCCAAAGGGAGCAGGTAATGCGTCGCTTTAGAATGAAAATGGGCCAAAATTATGAAAAAAACAAAACATCGTAGAAGCATTCATGATTTCAGAAAAATAGGTTAAGCAGATTGTTTGATTAACTATCACTGTGCAGCTCTTCGCCAGTTTGCTTCCACATTCAGTGAAAAGGAAAACGATCCACAACTCACCAGGGATGGTAGTCGCACTTCAAGTTCCACCCACACCCTTCCCAACCAATCAACCATATCTGGAAGTGGAAAATTACTATTCTTTTGATTTGATTTAGTTCCCCATTAACTGGATGTCGTTTTCAAATATTGACATTTGGCAGCGAGAAAGCAAAGTTGCTCTGATGAAACCATCTCTGCTGTCACCGCCACATACTTTGCTTGCTGCTTCTGTGATTAGTTTCACAGTAAGTTTAACCTCCTGAGTGTGACATGGAAATTCGTTTATGTTGAAAGTTGTTATCTGCTTGGAATGAATGAGGTCTAAGAGTTCTTTGGATATTTCAGATGCTAGAAGTGGAGGACAGGTAATTTTCGTTGATGACCAGATGATCAACCTTGTCTAGTCTTTTGCATTAAAATTAAAATCAGGAATGATGAACGCATGTAAGGATTTGCATTTCTCTAGTTTTCCCTGGCTTTTAAAATATGTCTCAAAGCAAACTCTCTGACATGCTGTCTTTCGTCTTTCACCATAGCCAGAAGAAGATTCTTAAGGTGGGCAAAGAAGGCATTGGATGCGATGGAACAAACACAAACACTGGGTGGAAAAATGAAGCCATTATGTTTATAGAACTTCACGCCAAAAAAGCAGATATCAACTTTCAACATAGACGAATTTCCATGTCACACTTAGGCAGGTAAATGTGCTGTGAAACTAATTACAGAAGGAGGGAGAAAAGTATGTGGCGGTGACAGCAGAAATGGTTTCATCAGAGCAACTTTGCTTTCTCGCTGTGAAATGACAATATTTGAAAACGAAGTCCTGTTCATGGGGAATCAAACCAAATCACAAGAGTAGTGATTTTCCACGTCCAGCTATAGTTGGTTTGGTTGGGAAGGACATAGGTGGAATTCACATGTGGCCACCTCCCTGTAGTGAGTTCGAGGTCGTTTTCCTTTACACTGAATGTGGAATGCAAACAGGCGAAGAGCTGCACAGCAATAGTTAATCACAACGTCTGCGTAACCTATTTTTCTACAGTCATGAACGCTTCTACGATGTTTCATTTTTTTCACAATTTTGGCCAATTTTCGTCTATTAAAGTATTATTTCCCGATAGCTTGTTTCTAATTACTGTCACAACTGAAGTTTCATGACAATTCAACCAATTTAAGGCACTATTCAAAAGTTTCTAAAAAAGGTCAATTTATGGCTAATTTCCCAAATTTTGGGGGTTCATGCGCGACCTGAAGATATTATCCGATTCCAAAACTTCTTTTTTCACTGTGTTTATCTCGAGAAAAAGCAACTTTTCCGCACTATTGCGTTTCGATTCGAGCAACTTTTGAAAATTCGACCCACCCTACTGAAAGATTCCACCACCATTTTTTGCTTCGTAGCTGTGGTCTCTAACTCCTTAAAAGTTTATCTAAAATGTCAACACCCCCCATTCCTTCATTGTATTTTCTGATAATGTGAGGTTGACAAATATCAGCTTTGCATTTGTTCGCATTTGAATATCTTTTAACAATTCCTAAGGGCTTATGCATGTAACAGTTTGATGCTACTGTAACTACAACATTATCATTCCAGTTGCATATATACACCGATCCGTAAGGGTGATAGTCAAACTTTCCTCTGCCTTTTTTAGCCAGTTCTACCTTAGATTTCAATGGACAATGGTCAGTGCAAAATTCACGAATTGTCCCCGTTGCTCGAATTCCCTGTTTTGACAGCTGGGAAATCAAATCATATGGTGTAAAAAAATTACCGAAATATATATCATTCTTTGAATTTTGATCAAGAACAACAGATAATAATTCGTTCACAACTCTCGATTTCAATTGCAGAACTGGTGGGGCTTCTTTTTTTCCAGTGTAAATTTCCATAGCATGGATATCATCGTTTGATGAACACCGCATCCATATCTTAAATCCAAATCTAATAAGTTTTCCTCTAATAAACATTTTGCAGCTATTACGACCATAGTAAGGTACCACTGATTCATCGATGCTTAATTTTTCATGTCAGATTCCAAACTGCTACAGGTTTTTAGATAACTCTTCATAAATAGGTGCTACTTTTCCAAGTTTGTCTTCTTTTCTTAATTAGATATTATCCATCAAATGGAAAAATTTCTTAATCTTTCTAAAGCAAATGCGGGGCATCATAGTTGGAACAACAGGAACAAATACATCTTCTGCAGTACTCCAGTACATGTCTTCAGTGGGGGACGGAATGGTATCCACTTAGAAGAAGTAGACCAAAAAATTGCAAAATATCTGTTTTTATGATATCAATTGATTCTCCTTTTTGCAGCGCATAAAGCTTTAGCATCATCGTCAGGTGTTTTCGTCAGGGTCAAAATTTTTAAAAATAAATTGGTGACATATCCACTAGATTTAGAAATTTCTGCAAAATTGTTTCGGTAGCTGTTGACTGAATTGGTTCTTTAAAATTAACTTATCGTTTCCACCAACCGTTATTTTTTGTTTTCTTTTATGTTTTTTACCTTTTTTTTTCAGCACTTCACATTAATTTTGTAGTGTTCAACTTGCATTTTTTGCCTACTTTTCCAATTTTATTATTTGAAGAATTGATTCCTGTATCACATGACATATTATCTTGGCAACTGTCATTTTTGTTATTGCAAATTACATCTACCGTTCCACAAACTTCACCTGGAATAATGGACTCTAAGGAATCTTTTACAATATCCTCTTCATCAGTAATATCCCCTGATTCATCAGGAAGTGGCTGACACACATCAACATCAGATAAATCTGAATCCGAAAGTGTTTCTAAACATACCACGGCGGCTTCTATTTTCAGAAATCTTTTCCCCATTCTGAAAAATTTGCCAGCAAATTTAAAACCTATGCCTTCCCTTTCTAGCTCACGAAAATAAATGGTTCAAATTGTTGTGATTGCGATTCAGGCGAAGTGAACTAGTGCACTGTAAATTAGGGGAAATAGAAAATCATTCCATGACCTTGATACTCTCTACCTACTTCCTTTATTTTCCTAGTTACTTATCTACACTCATATGGTGCTGTCGATAATTTCAATGTACACAAAAGGCGATGGCATAGAAGAAGAAACAAAACATGTGTCTGCATAATGGTTACTCTTTTCATCAAGAACCCTTGAAACGCCAATGTTCCAAAAAATGTAACATGTAGTTTCGAACTTATCTATCATTGTTATATTTAACTATAAAGAATTATCAGTATTATAGTATTATATATTAGAACATTTTTATATGCATATAAAATATTTTGCAATTCTCTGTCAAATTGGATTTTTGACAAATTAAATTTGAAACAGAAGCAAAAATGTAAAAAATGAGCAAAGTTCTAAATATCATTTTAAAAAAAAAATAATATGCGCAGAATTTAAAGGTTGAGATAAAAAAAATACTCCATGAAGACATTTATATACATGCAAAAAAGTGGAGTATTTCATATATTATTTATGTGCACAATATTCCGTCAAAGCTGATGTTCCGTTATTGAAACATTGGCAGGTAAACGATTAAGTTGACTAAAAACATGCTGTCGCAAAAATGCTAAAATGGGAAAAAAGTTGTAGCAAAATGCTAAAAAATATTAGTAGCTTTCGTTGTTCCAAGAACCCTATCCATGAAATTATTTATATCAACGATGCTTAACAGGTGCTGTTAAGAATTTTGAAGAGGAAACAAAAAGGAACAAGAAAAGATCGCTAAAGTGCAAAACAGATATTCTGGAATCGATGAATCCTGTTTTCAGAGAATAAACTGTAGTTAAAAATGTCTTTCGCGTTTTCGCGATGGGCAATAATTTTTTCTTCGCATTTTCGAGCAACTTGTCGCATTTTGCGAAAAATGCGACTGCAGCTTAAACCCTGGTTGTAGAGGCCTGGTTGCTTCAATTTTACTTTCCCATCGGATGTCAAAAGATTGCTTCAAGGGGGTCAGTACCTTTATCCCTGGAACGAACCATCCTCTGTCATGCTAGATCAGAGCCGACGAGAGGGAATGAAGTCTAGGGGGGCCCATGTTGGCAAGGACCTATGCTGTGGGGGCCGGCTGAAGTGAGCCTGGGTCCCGTGTTGGCTCTCGGCACCCGTGTCCTACATCTAATCTTGAACTGGATTTTCCATAAGGCTAGCTCATCAAACTTAATTCGCTAAATACCGTGAACAATAAGAAATCCACACAGTACTTCAGCTGTGTGTGGGCCATTCGGATGCCGGAGACCATAACCGATACCAGCACTCATGGTTGACTTTCAATTTCAGACAATTTCACTGAGAAACAATGCTTCCAAAGAATGGCAACACATGATCCTTTGTTTACGATGTATTTCTCCTAAAGAAAGCCAGCATATTACCCAGCTTGAAATGCACAGTTTCTTAGTTAATTTTAACTATCAAAGATCACTATATGCACTAAAAACACTGTTTCTCTATTTTATTATTTAGTGATGTTGGGTTTAAGATTGGTACGTTTTAGCCTTAAATCGGTATACAATTCTACATTTAACTTATTTCTATGTTTTATTAAGATGGAATTAACATGACTGAAACCAGCTTCAAACATGTGCAAGCTTGGAAAGGAAAGAGAAAATCCTGAAACGTTCAAAATGCTTACAATTACCTGCTTAACTACGATATTACAGATTTTAAATTAACCTTTTTTTTCGATTGACATCCCCCCAACCCAATCGATGGACTTTGAGGACTACTGATCTGAAAAGTTTTGTAAACTTACAGTGGTCAAATAACTACATATTTATTCTCCGTAACACCATTATCCCCAATTATGCAGACCTGTCCTGATCAATCCAAATAATTGATATTCTGCTCTATATACTTACATTCAAATCTCAAACTGCAAAACCATGTTTTTCCTTTTATAATTGAAAACTTACATCAGTTGGAACGAAGACACAATTATCTCCAAGTTCTTCAGCAACCTCTTCGCCCTTTGATGTTTTTAAATCACAGATAACAACACGAGAGCCATGCTGAAGAAATCGATCTGCGGTAGCTCTTCCCAAGCCGGAGGCACCACCTGTTATCAAGGTAACTAGCCCCTAAAAGACAAAAAGTTTCTAGGTGTCACTGCATAGCACATTACATATTGAATTTTCTTCCAGTGCTGCCAAAAAATGACTGGCAACAGGCAAAGTGACCGCTTGACAGCCACCATGTTGTTTACGGTGTTTTTTATAATTTTTGTGAATCAGTGAAGGGGTTGTGGGATGGGAGCGACAGGTATATGACATCAGAGTGTGTGACATCACAAGCCAATCTACTGAAATTTAGAATGATTCTGAAAGGACAGACAGAGAAGTAGGTAACATGTCATGCAGTAGCACCATGTTTTTAATTTAAGCAGTCAATCATCATCAAAAATGCGAATATGTACAAACAGAGTTCCCAATCATACTGGAGAAAAAAATTCTCAGACTTTTTCAGGTCTTTTCCTGACTTTTCTGGAAAATTCCCTGACCAATTACAAACTTTCGACTGAACTCTGGTTGCAGGAAAAATGGCTTTACATTCGTGGGAGATTTGGCTATTCAAAACAGAAGTTAAGTTTTTCCGGACACTTACAGGTTTAAAAAAAAAAAAAACTTTTTCCCCTTATCTTTAGGGACTATTTCAAATTCCCTGACAATTCTAGCTATCCCAGGAATGTAGGAACCCTGTACGAATATTTAAACAATTCCTTCCTATTTTTTAAACCAAATAACAAATACAATTTATCAAACATTTTTATTTATCATCGTTTTACAAACTAACAAGGGAACCCCTTTCGCTGTTCACTGCACTTAGAGATCAGACCTATAGGAGATGATAGTGCTTGACTTCCTGATAACGAATATTTAATAATTTGTCTATTACAAAAATATGACAATTTTTCATGAATATTTGAAATTAAAAATTACACTTTTTTCGCCAGGTTTGATATTTTTTAATCGCACTGTATATGAGCAAAAACAGGTTTGAAGTCTGTAAAATTATGAAGGATCATCTTATTTAACGCATAAAAATAAAAAATTATGTCTCAGCTAATTCAAACCGTGTAAAAAAATTAATATGAAAAATGAACTTTTAGAATAGATACTTGGCGAAATTGAGGACAATTTTGAAGGCTACTCCAGGTTTTCGTTCGAGGTAGTTATTTCGTATTATCGCAGCCCATGTCAAGTTTCTTTTACATTTCTTTTTCCAAAATATTATCTCATGAGGAAAAGAAACACATGAATATATGAGTATGAGTAAATGGAATGTATGAATATATGAGTATGAGTAAATGGAATGTATGAATATGTGAGTAAGAATAAATGAAATGTATGAATATATGAGTATCTATATATATATGAGATGTATGAATATATGTGTATGAATAATGAAAAGTTGCTATATTTACCCAACCTGGATGTGGTCATTGCATATCACATGCTGTTGCAACCATGGAATTTTTAAAAAAATTGCGATCAAGTTCTTGATCAGTTATTAACGACGGAAGCGTGTAGTATTTATTAACGACCAAATTCAAAACGGATGGAATTATGTTCACTATATTTTTCATTTTCTCACAAACGGAAACTCGTACAACTATATTGATTCTTAACACGTCAACAATCAACGCTTATTGGCGAGGATATCGATGACGAGCAGCGCACTAGATGTAGAAATGCCCAAAGAAAAACAAATACTTCCATAACAGTGGAAGGTCGTGGGTTCAGGCCCCACCGAAGGCAGAAATATTTATTTTCTTTCGAACGTTTCACCATCTAATCACGCCATACCATCGGCGTCGGTATCACTACGCCAATAAACGTTGATTGTTTGACATTGTTTAATTTAATCAGCGTAGTGTTCGATTTATATAAAATAAATAAAACTATATTGACGTTACACTTGCGGACGAGTTTATATAGCTAGTGGAATGCGAAACTTAAATGTCCCGCCAACTCTCCAAAATTGTCGCCAAATTCGCCAAATATCTATGCTAAAAGTTCATTTTTCATATTAATTTTTTTATACTGTTTAAATTAGCTGAGACATAATTTTTTATTTTTATCCGTTAAATACGATGATCCTTCATAATCTTACCGACTTCAAACCTGTTTTTGCTCACATACAGTGCGATTAAAAAATATCAAACCTGGCGAAAAAAGTGTCATTTTTGGACTTCAAATATTCATAAAAAATTGTCATATCATTTTAGCAGACAAATGATTACATACTTGTGATTAGGAAGTCAAGCACTATCATCTCCCATAGGTCTGATATCAAAGTGCAGTGAACAGCGAAAGAGGATCCCTTATAAAGATTAAGCACTTGTAAAATAACAAATGAAATATATCAATCAAGCTTTCAAAGGTATTGACAGCAATCCTTCATACTCCTAATGCAGAGGTCAAAATGAACTTTTTAACTCTTTAAGTCTCACAATGGCCATGTCTCTCTGATCCACAACGGTCTTAGTCGGCCGGCCAGGTAGTTAACTCTATTTCCCCCCCCCCCTCTCTCACATAAGGAGGGAGGAGATCTCTGGCATCATATACTAGGTACGTATCAAAGGCACGCAATAAAAGATTATACAAAATGCTCACCCTCATAAATAGGTTACTGATACAAATGCAACTAGCGGTTGACAGAAAAATTTGCTATTTTCGACAATGGCAGGAAATATTGATCAAAATTTTGTTAACCCAAAAGCCATGATGTGATATTAGGTGTAGGGAGTATATACACATGATTATTTGAAGTCATGATGTATAAGTCTCTCAATTTCCAAATAGGCTAGCCCCATTTTTCACTGATTATGACACCTATTTATTACGTCTGACACTATTTAATATGTAATTTTCCAGCGACCAAATTAAATAGCAACCAAATTAATCATTTCCTTATATACTTTAAACATTATCTTTGAATTTTGTATTTTTTTTTATTAATTGTGATTTTTTAAATGTCTGCAACATGTAAAGGAACATATATAAAATATTCTTTGAAAAAAAAAATCATCCATAAGGTAATATAAAAACCTCCTTGTCCCGATTGCTTTTATTCAAGGAGGAGGAACAGGACTTCTCAGATGGCCAATGTTTTAATTATCGAAACCCAAAAAAATGTCTTTTGCAGTAGCGTAGTTCAGGGGGGGGGGTGCCACAATTACCCTTTAAAAAACAAAATTTGCTTTGTTACCCCATTGATGGGGTGGCAATGACAGTCACTCACAACTGACGGCAAAATATCTAGCTATGCCACTGGTTGTTTGACGCTCCCCTGTATAAATTACAGATAATTTCTGCAGAGAGATAAGGTAATTCTTAGGGCAGAAATGGGAGAAGGGGTATAAAAATGATATAATGTAAAAGATTGCAAAGGTCGTGCTGCACTACATAAACATAGTTTTAAAAATTATATGGACGAAGGAGGAGGGGGGGGGTAAGCACATATTGTATGCATAAAATTCGAATTTCATTGAAATTATTAGATGTTTATTTTGCCACATTTTTGGTAATTTGGCCATCACCAACTGTTACCGTCCACCACATACATAGTAAAATTAACAGGTAAACTGTACATTACGTCCTTTTTTGCCAAAGCGACGCTGCATTGCCAAAACTGACACTGCACTCTAATTGGGACTTCTTCACAGACCACCAGTTGGGAACCACTGATCTATAATGAAAGTCAAGGATTCGGGAAACGAAATCGTTATAGACAGACTTCTCAGTATATATACAGGATTCAACAAATCACGGAGCACCGTACCCTCCTGCCAGTCCCACCAAGGAACCTAGTAGGAAAAAATTCCCTACTAGATAGCCAACTGCAAAAATATAGTCCCGGATGGCGAGCCTCGTATATATATTGTTTGATTTGATTGTTTTACGGCTCAAAGACTACAGTGGTCATGCTGCGCCGGGACCTACTGTTTTCCGAGGAATCCGAACCTCTTAAGGCCTAGGGAACCAAACCCCGGACTACAGTGAGCAGTGCGATCTTTATGAGATCTCTGAGTAAGCGTTCTTTTTGCACTGCTGGGAGTCGAACCCGGATTAGCCGCGCAATAGGAGAACGCGTTACCACACTGCGCCACCGCAGGGCCTATATTGTTTCACTATATTATTGTCATGCATAGCATTATACAATTGTGTATGCAAGGGGGGGTCGTAATCCCCCTTTGCGATGAAATTCAAAATTTTATAAATATATGGAGTTGTACCTCCGTAAACCCCCCCATTATAAACTTTCGGAATACACCTATGGTATTATATAGGTTACGGTAAACGTGATTAATCTGGTGATCATGTATAATTACCGGTGATTGTTCATAATCACCACTAAACTTAGTATATGTGATAAATTATTGACTATTTGTCAAATTTACCGGTTAGGTTATAAAATCTCCAACTCATAATGGCGAATGTGATAAAAGTCCATAACTTTTCAAAAATTTGTCTAGTTTGTGTAACTGCTTTGCTTCTATCGTGACGTAAACCACTGCTAGGTCAACAATTACAGGCAAAGAAAATGTTCGGAGGGTTGTTTTTTTTAAAAATATGCGGTTAACAATGATTTATCAAATACACTGTGCATGAAGATACTGATTCACTATATACTGATTCAGACAGCGCACATCGAATGTGATCGAAACGGCATGAGTCGCGAAACGACGAAAAGGGAGGTCTGGGGAGTGGGGGGCAAAAAAACTGTGCTGTATTCTACTGGCTTAATCAGTCAAGATATTTATCACATTCGCCATTACGAGTTGGGAATTATGTAAACTCACCGGTTAATTTCATAAATATTCAATAATTTATCACATTTACCAAGTTTAATGATTATGAATAATCACCAGTTTATTACATTTACCGTAACATATACATGCTTTAACTCCCTGAATTGACAACACATGTTAAATTATTATAAATTTTGTAATCCAAATAAGTTATTTGCCATAATATATAACGATATTATTAAATAATGATACTGTCGATAAAATAAATACATACTTTGAAACTTTTGTAGCACGCCATGCGGTTAAATTTTATTGTTTACCTTGTTGCTGTTGCCATAAAAAATTTTACAATTAGCAAGACAGTATTTCTGGGAATCGATACCTAAAAAATATTCTCAAAACATACATGATTTTAAGGAACACAACTGTTAGTAAAATAGTGACATCTGTTTATAACTATACTCTAGAGATCAGAAAAATATAACATTATGGGCAATTTACTGTTACGGACAAGGATGAAATACACGGCCATGTACAAAGAGGAATTTTGGGGTTACACCCCCTGATTTAAAAAAAAAAATTATTGTCTATAAAATCAAATTCCTTATGAGAGAAAATAAAATTTTCATTGATCTACTCGCTCTATTCTCACGAAACCTATGTTTTTGAAATCCTATGAACAAACCTGTTGAAATTAATAAACTCTGTCCCTGTCGTTGGGCGGCGAAAATTATCATTATAGGCAGTTTTCACTATGTCCTATATTCTCATAACAAAGATTGGGTAAAATTATATTCTTAATGATTGGATCAACTAATGTTGAAGAATGTTCGAGAATTTCGAAACAATCCATTTGAAAAGCTCAATTAAACTGGATTGCTTAACATAACGCAAACGCAGTGCTGTGAAAACAAATTCATTGCTCAAATGAATAAACGAATATGTTTATAAAATAGAGTGTAGCATCGTTCACGAAATTGGTCAGTGAAAAATTTTACATACAATGCATACTAGTAATGATAGGGGTCTTCAACCTTTTTCAGTCCAAGGGCCAATTACGTTTATTTATGTAGGCCCGCGGGCTACTACGCCTATCAGCATAATTAGGACTGAACAAAGTGGGTGCGATCCCCTCATATTGGATCAGCCTTTATTGATATTTTTTCCTTAAGTCTATATTAGTTTTGTGTGCCCACCCAAAAATATTTTCTGGATTCGCCTCTGAGACTAAATATATCATTTCAATGTAAATATAAATATTATTATAATACGTATGGAAGCAAAAAACATTTATAATGCTTTTAGTTAATATGTAAAGCGAAATCAAACCTTTTGGCGAGTTTTTTGGCACTGCTTATTTTTAACAATCCTGTCAATATCAGGTCTTATTTTTGATATTGCAATCCTAAGAGTGTTTCCAAGGTGGACGTCAGTTATTCTGGTCCTAACTTTTCATTTTATCAACTTCATTTTTGGAAACATCTGTTTTCAGGCGCATTGATGTACGCGGGGGGTGGGGGTGATGCAGGTTGTAATTTCCACTGCAACGAAATTTTGTGTATATTCATATGACCATATGGAGTTGTAGCTCTGTGACCATCCCATTGTAAGCCTGTAACCCCAACCTTTATCAACTTATGTCAACCTATGAGCAGACGCAAGTGCTCCAGAAAAACAACATTTTCAGAGCACCAGTTAGATGGTTGGGGAAACGTTCTTATTAACATATTTAGAATAGAATTAAATTAGTCCTAATTTGAATTTTTTTAAAATCACTGTTGCACTGCAAATCAATAAAACTGCCTCTAATGCCCATATGCGCCAGAAAACTAAAAAAAAACACAATTGAGGGGAAAACCGCATGTTACTTTGGTTCTATAGTGTTTTAAAATATTTATTACGAAATATGAAAATGACAACAGAATAAAATACAATGTTTATTTCAGATTCAAAGGGAGCAGGGACGTTATTTTTGTGTGAAACAATTTGTATTTTTTCATGAGCTGGCGGACCGCGGGTTGAAGACCCCTGCTGTAAGATGTTTAATTATGTGAAGGTGGGGGCAGTGGCGTAGATATAGAATTTGGGCCCCAATGCAGTCGCTGGTTGAGGGGGCACCTCCACTCCATACCAGGATACCAGAATTATGTTAGCCGGATTAGCAAGGGGCTACTAGAAACAATTTTTAACTTTCTAGTGAAAATCCCATACTGGGTCATACCAATGGTGTGGGAAATGAAGCAGTTGCCTGCCTAAGACGTAAAGTCACGGGACCGGAAAAAAAAAATTCTGTAGTATGTAGGTTACATGCAAAATAAATACATATATAAATTGCGCGATAAGAGATGACTGTATACGCAAATCGTTTTTCTTTGTCTCATCTTGAGAACTTTATAACTAAATTTATTTTCCTTGTGATAAAAATATTTATTTTATCACTGCATTTTATATTTATGATTTTTTTGCATTATTTTGTGTTTGTAGTTGCAATAAATATAGTACACGTCTATTCCATACAAAAAGTATATTACATAAGCTTAAATTGTAACAATAAAATACCTGTATATAATCGCCCTCAATCCCAATTTTCAATCAGTCCATTTTATATCAGGATTAAAATGAGAAATGTGCTGACGTATCAAGTATTCAACCTTTAATATTCACTCACAGTATGCAATTCTTTGATACATTAACTGTATTACACAACATTTTTTATGGTAATTTGCTTATAATTTTGTTTTACAATGCACGTTTCAATTTCGCATATTATGTTCATTATGTTCATTTTTTTTTTAATTGTTTAGTTGAAGACAAAGTTTTGTATGTAAAGTATACTAGGGTGCGCGAACGGATACAATGGGAGAAATGGGGTGATCACCTCCCATCTTGAGTCGAAATTACATCATGGAAAATGAAAAATACCCAACACTTGGCTAAAAAGAGAAATCGGAAACAAATTGCCTCCCCATTGAAAGATTTCTGGTCCGCTTTTGCTATGGCGTACGTATAACTCGTACCCTAACGTGTTTCCTAGATGCCAAGAAAATAGACTGATTCATAAACATTTTATTAGTTTTCAGAATGATTGCTCCTCGATGGAAAAAGAAAAGTATAAGGATTTCACTCCTCCAAGTTTCATTCTTTGTTAGCTTCCAGAAAGTTCTTTTTATTGAATTTGTGATTTTCAAGGACAAACTGCCTCACAAACTAAGTATCCTCGAGAAGTATTTTCCAATACAAATGGGAACTTAGGATACTTCTCTGGATATAGACCTCACAATGGATTACCATTTGTACTACACTTTTTTGTGAGTTTATCCATGAATGAATAAAGACGACATGAATGACATTTCGTTAGCCAGAACGCAACGTTACTATTAAATTTTATTAATTAATATTAATTATTATTAAATAAAGCAATAATTTTTATCAACGTTTTTTAGGCGTAGTAATATTAACGCCGATATTATGGCGTGGTTAGATGCAAGGGCGGCCGCTTGGGTGAGGACGCTAAACTAAAGTTTAAATTTTTTTAACTAACCCAATAGTAGAAAATCTCTTTAAAAAGAGACAAGTTTAGAGAAATTTTTAGAGACATCTTTAGAGAAATTTTTAGAGACTGTTGGCCACTTTTATAGGGCATATGTTCATCTGCGAAATTCCTCTGTTTTCGCCGGAGAGGGCACCAAAAAGCAATCCTTGCCAGGCCGCCCGGGTTCAAAATCAACCTCGAACCTCCCCTGGTTATATGGTTACACGTTCGCAGAGAAAACAAATGTTTTTTGAGTTCGGTGGGGCATGATCCCACGACCCCCCACTTGCCGGGCGGGAACTCTACCAAAGTAAAGCTAATATTACTACGCCTAAAGAACGTTGATAAAAATTGTTGATTAATTTGAAGAGAAATAATGTATCTTGATATCCAATGGGGTCTTGACCCCCCTGTGCACCTTTTCCTTCGCCACTGGCTAATTAATTAATTTCGAATAAAACCAGTAGTGAGGCGAACGTTTAGTGGAGGAGCACTAAAGTTAATACAAGTTTACTTGTATCCTTATCAACTTACTTACTTATAGTTTAAACTTAAACTCAACTTACTTACAGCTTACTTGTATCCAAATCAAGCCACATAAGTTATTTCAGTGCTTAAAAAATGTTTTGTATATAAATTTGTGTCTTGGTTTCTCTTTAGCAGATTCATCAATTATTTTTGCAGTATCTATTTCATCCAAAATTTTTTGTTCTAGGTATAATATGGCCATGTTGTTCAATCTGTCTTCTCCTATCGTACTCCTTAAATAGTTTGAAAGCGTTTTAAAACTGCAAAAAGATCTTTCACCTGTTGCATTTGATATTGGCATTGTTAAAAATATTTTCGAAATAATATCTACATTAGGAAAAGTTCCACTCTCTTTGTACACTTCGAACTATTATTCAATAGCACTTCTGGCTATTTATTTATCAACACTTCTGATTATTTATTTATCAGTTTCTTACGTTCTTATTATTTCTCATGTTTTAATAACATATATTAATATTCTTTTGCAAATGTTCTTGCAAACTTCCTTTATCATTTATAACTTTTTAATATCACTTGAGATATTATATCGGGCTTCCAAACATAAATTTTTTACCATCATTCATCTATATAATTATTATTTTTCATAAATTCTACAAAAATAGAATAAGTAGTATTTACAATTCGATTGGACACTTTATGTCCTGGTATGTACATCCAAGCGAGATAAATACTTACTGATAAATACTTCAATAATAATTATTAATAATAATAATAATTCACCAATAATCCCATTGATTATGCACCCCATGATGGAAAAACACTTTCTTTCCATTTTTTATTTATAAATATTATAATAATTAATTAATATTACTTATAAAATTCTATAATAAGGATTATATTTTTAAAATGATATTAATAATAGTTCGACGGGAGTTTTAGAAAAATTAATACAGTCGGAGCAGGACATAAACATCCTCTCCTCCTCGAAGATTTATCCAGAAGATCCGATTTTCGCGCGGAAATATTATTCAAATGACGATCCAATAATGCCCAATAACCTTTCAGCATTCTAGCGCTCAAATGTGTATGTACACACACAGGATAAGTATTAAGGCATGTGTTTAGAGGTTAAATCAAAGTCGTTCTTCTCAGCTTTTTATAAGAAAAATGGCGTTGTTGAGAACAGGGTTTCCGCCATTGAAATTTTATTTCATTTAATTCTAATTTTGTTTATTTAATTATACATGGCATGGCATGGGCGCCCATATGGGGGCAGAG
Organism: Dysdera silvatica; assembly: GCA_006491805.2. NCBI lineage: Eukaryota > Metazoa > Arthropoda > Arachnida > Araneae > Dysderidae > Dysdera > Dysdera silvatica. The sequence goes on from QLNU02015270.1 coordinate 34,488,177, forward strand.
AAGGGCTCGAGCCCCACCTAGCCGTTTAAAAATTTGATTCGCCCGAACCTGCTATGCATTTACTTTCAAAAGTTTTACAGTCACATTTTAAAATAAGGTACTTTTTAGCTCATTACTAATTGTCAAGCAGTATCAATTATTTTTGTAGCATTTTAGTATCTTGTACATTCACTAAAATTTTTGACAGTCTTGAGAAGAAAGTAATAATTTTTCTCAATCCCCCACCCCCAGAAGTACTCATATGGACGCACATAATACACGGTGAAACTAAAGTTATGACTAGAGCCCAGATTATATGCACTAAGAAACCAGCAAAATATGCACTGAGCCTCAAAATATCCACTTAAATTGAAGAAACATGTACTTAAAAGGAATAAATATGTACTTAACAATTTTTTAACGCTTTAAAATCTTATATCCCATGTTTTAAAACAAATAGATTTATTAACAGCCAAGTAGAAAAACTCGATATACATTAAATCATATGTTTTATATATCACAAATCCTATGACTGTATATCGCAATGTATCTCTCGTTGTTCTAAGCAGTTAAGCTTTATCTTCTATCATGTAATGATGTATGTCATTTTTATGGCCAAAAAGGTCCTTTCAGAGCTATAAAGAATATTGAACAGTACATACATTTTTGCTGGTTTTTATTACGAATAGTTTATCGATGATAGAACGATGTCTATCACTGAAGGAAAATGGTGTGGAAATTTAGAATAAGTGTTTGTTTTAATTTGACTTTCAATCAATTGCCAGCCAAGCACAGTAAAACTCAGCTTTGGTCTTCATAACAAGGATGGTGGCTATAATTCAGCTACGACAACATTTTGTCACCATAAGGCATAATTAAACGTGTACATTTACAAATTCCATTGCCTTTCCGCTCAGATAAGAAGTAAGAGGAAAGTTTAACTTTAGTATTGTGGTGAAATAAAATTCTTAAAATTACTAAAACCCTTAAAATATGCATTTATTCTGGAAATTCATGGTTTTTGTGCATTTATATTCAAAAACACTAAAAACAGCTAAAATATGTAATTGAATATATTACGGGATCTAGTTATAACAGTAGCATTTAATCGTTCTGCACTCATCTTTGCAATGGCGCACACGAAATATTCCCAAGGAGGGGACCCAGTAGTTCAAGGAATTTTTGATGGAAAAAATGGCCAAAGACCATATCAGTTACGGTTGTTTTTTATGTTCATTTATCATTATTAAATTGCTACTAATTTGACAGTGCAATATGCTTAAATGATTAAAAATGGTGGATTTTTTTGTACAATTTTACAATGGCCAGCTTTTGTTTTCCACAAAAGATCACTGTTTTAGTAATAGATTTAAAAGTAATCCTATTGTGCAAAACTTGCTTTTGCTTGCCCTCTGTCCACTACTTGATCTACGGAAGCCTTTTTTCCTTTTGCGACCTTTAAAAACTCATCGGCTTTGTGAACTGAATCCTTATGATAGAGAAAAGTTCTATGTTGGCTGAACTTCTTCAATGGCATTTTCTTCCAATTATTAAATTCTTTTGAAACAAGTTGATGTGTGGCTTGTGTCGATCTTAAACAGACTTAATGAGGTGAAAAGAGAACACACAAAATTTGCTATAGGCGCTGTCTTCTGCATTTAGGCAAGTTATGTTTACTCAGTTCAGAAGAGCAGAACTTCTGACTGTGGTGAGATTTTCCTTGACTTTATACAGCACTAATGATGGTCGTAGGAAAATTGCAATTTGCATATGATTCCCAAAGATTTTTTAGCACTGTTATCCTATCTTGAATGGTGAGGTTAGATTTCTTGACATAATTAAAAATATCTGCAGTCAGAATTTCCATTTCAACTGTTTTGGTCTACTTTTACCTCCTGGAAAGCATTTGAAGACAGCCCCTAGCCACTGCTGTTGCCTTACTCAACAGCAGTCTCATCAATGTCACAAGAGTTCAGGGAAACGTTGCTGGGATCGTCACTACTTTCAAAAAAAGAATTTCTGTTGGCGTAATAATTTTCCACTTTGTTAGCCCAAGGGGTGCGCGGGCCCCCAAGGTAGGTGCGCCAGAGCATGTTTGAACTAATATGATTTTTAATTAACTTTAATTTAAAAAAAAGAACGTTTTGTACTTATATACGTAAAATACGTGAATAATATTAAGTATTGCATCTTTCGCTTTTTGTGTTGTGGTAGTTTTTAACGGGGAATCTCTCAAGCTCAAGACCCCTGGAGGCTCTATTCTCTATTTATAAATAAGCATTTAATATTATAACAAACTTATAAATAAGTGCTCAATATTACAATAAAAATGTAAATAAGTATTATAATTTGCACTGTACATTGCATTCTAATTTCAAGAATTCACATGTGCTAAAAAATTAAAGAACCAAAATTTTACGTTTTGCGCAGAGAGGAGGATCCACGAGGCTAATCCAGAAAAACTCGAAATCAGGAGACAGTACAGTAATAAGAAGGCACTTTCCCCAAGTTAAAGATTCTTAAAACTGCCAAAAATTTAACATTTCTATTGCATCTTTCAGTGCATCACTTCATTTGACAGAGGCAAGCTATATTTTTTGAAGGAAGGAATTGGAACGATGACGTTTCCAACTTCCACTTTGGATTCCTTCTTTATGGGAACTTGTCGTTTCCTTCTAACCATCTTTTATGGTTATCCTAAGCCAGGGGTTTTCAACCCGCAGCCTGTCAACATGTTTTTGCAGATCACCAGTTCATAAAAAAAAAAAAAACAGTTTCACACAGAAATAATGCTCCCTCTGAGTCTGAAATCTATGTAGTAATATTTTATTCTGATAACATTTCGTAATAACTAACATAAAAAATGCTAAAGAATTAAAATAACATGTATTCTTCCCCCAACTGTGTTTTATGTTAGTTTTCTGGTGTATATGGGCGTTAGGGGTAGTTTTATTATATTGAGATACAGCACAACAGTGATTTTAAAATAAAATTCAACTTATGACTCATTGAATTCTATTCTAAATACATCGATAAGAACATCTTCCCAACCATCGGACTGCATGCTCTGAAAACGGTATCACTATTCGTGAGAACTTACGTCTGCAAAAAGCTCTTTTCAAAAATGAAGTTAGTAAAATCAAAATTTAGGACCAGATCTGATGTTAACCTTGAAAATACTCTTGGGGTTGCAACATCAAAAACAAGACTCGATAATGACGGGTTTGTTAAAAATAAGCAGTGACAAAAATCTCACTAAAAGGTTTGATTTCGCTTTATATATTAATAACTAAAAGTATTGTAAATGTTTTTTACTTCCATACGTATTTTACATTTTATTATATAAAGGGTTCAACGGGAAGTCTAAATGCGGCCAATAATTTTTGAAGAAAGACAGCTCTTGAAATGTAAGTTAGGTATTGGTATAGTAAAATGACTATCAAATGAGATGATTAACAGCAACAATTCTAGTGGCCAAGCGAGGAAGTTAAAAATTTTATTTCGAAAAATAAGGAAGACAGGAAAATATTTTCAATTAGAAAATTGTAGAGGATTTTTTATTTAGTAAGAAAAGATATATGGCTCATAGACAATATGCACATGTACTACCAAAAAGTGAGGGGTTCCGAAAATTTCAACGCACCACATTGATGCTTTCTGGCATTTTAAAAGTTAAGTTGAAGTTCTTATAGGAAAGAGATCATTTGATACAGCATGGTTTCCTTCCAATAAAAACTTCAACTTAATTTCTGAAATGCCAGAAAGCATCGATTGAAAGTAATGCACTGAAATTTTTTGGTAGAAGGTGAATATATTATGCATGATCCAAATACCTTTTCTTGCTAAATGAAGGATGCTCTACAACTTCCTAATTGAAAATATTTCTCTATCTTTATTATTTTTCGAGAAAAAAAAATTTAACTTCATCGATTCGCCACCAGGGGCGCTGCTGTTCATCTCATCTGATAGTGCATAGTCATTTTACTATATCAGTGCTTAACTTTCGTTGTGAGAGCTATCTTCGTTCTAAAGTTATTGGCCACATTCAGACTTTCCTAGGAACCCTGCATATTCAGTCTCAGGGACGGAACCAGAAAATATATTCATGTGGGTGCAAAAAACAAATATAGATGTAAGAAAAAAACGACAACAAACATGGATCCAGGGGAACACCTCATGCACCTGCCTTTATTTAGTCCTAATGTTGTTATTACAGTAGCGCAACTCAAGAGCCAACAAGAATAAGCAAAATTGGTCCTCGGACTGAAAAAAGTTTGAAGACCCCTTCCCTAGGTTCATTTATGATCTTTCATCTAGTTCTCAGGCTCTGCCCTCCCCATCCGATTTTTGAACACCGAGCTGTTTCTTTTACAGCCAATGCTCGCATAAAGCAAGTCAAAGAAAAACACAAGTTAGCTACACCATGTTTTATTATGAACTAAAAAAATGTATATGATTGAAGCACACATAAAAAAGATGTTCTTTATATGTGTTAACTATAATTCGTATCTTAATGCCGCATCTAATCGCAGAACTTCTCCGTTTAAGTATGGATTCTCAATAACACCTTGGACTAAATGAGCAAACTCTGCCGGATGGCCAAGTCCTTTGGGAAATGGAACAACTGAAGGCATGTAACGGCGGTATTTTTCTGGCAATGAACGGAAGAATGCTGTATCAAACAAACCTGCAAATTATAATATATATATCATTTCAATTATTATAATGTGTTTTTCAATTTATTTGAACAACAATTTTACAACAGAGTATAATGCCAAAATATATACTTTCATTATACGCATGCAAAAGAAATGTCACTATTTTTCCCTTCGAAGGGAAAAAAAATGAATTTTCCCCATTATTGGAGGAAGAGAAATGACAATTCTCCTTCTTTAGAAGAAAAGAGAAAATTTTCTCCTCTATTGAGTGCATATGTGTGCTGGCGGAGGGAGAAGAGGGGAGAGTATCCACAGTTGTACCATTCTGGAAGAACTGGTTCCCATCTGATTAGCAAAGTTGGGCAGCTTACAGCCATCTTTTGAGTGAGTGATCAATGGCGAGTTTCACACTGGGTTCACACATATAAAAAAAGAGCAACAGGCCAAGGTCTTCCACAGACTCCAAATACTAATCAGGGTTACTTATTTATCCAAATTCTGTTTCAAATTGCTCCGACTTTTCCAGAGCAAATCCAAACTGATTTCCAATCACTAATTACCGTAAACAACACACAAAGCATTAAAGGGGTCATAGGATCTTTCAAAATTTCAAAAAATTGATTTTCTTTTTTTTCTTTTATCACTTAAACAAAAAAAAAACAACCACTAGTAGAAGTATTTTCAAACAAACCGGAGCAAAATCTGTCCATTTTTAGACTCACAGTGATGAAAACAACAATATCACATTTCATTCAATTTTAAGTGCTCATAAAACTTTAAAGTGGATTTTCTAAAAATGTGTTTTTTTTTTAACTTGCCAACCGGTTATTATAATTGAATAAAATTTTCCAGAAAACTTTATTATATGGCACTTTATAACTGGTACCTGCTTTTTGTAATTTTTATTCATATGTTATTAAATGTGGACAAAATGGCCTTAAAAACATGCGTAAAAATCATATTTAAAGAAAAAAAAATATTCACAATTAATTTTTAAAGTTACTTTCATTTTTGAGGTAGAGTATGAGTATACAATATCTGTGAACAATTTGAGCCCATGAGTAACATCCCATCAGCAAAATTTAAGTTGTACTCCAGCACGCCATGAGGCATTAAATTCATAAATTATATTTAATGTTTTGTAAAATTAAGAAAAATATTTAGCATTTAAAATTATTTTTGGTTATGCTATATTTATGTAATAGATGGTTTGTAAATTGTTGATCAAAAAATTTTTTAATTAGATTTATATTTACTGAGAAAACTAAAGTTAAAAAACCATTATAAATTTCTCCATTTTGGGGAATCCAAAGGTTCTACGACCCTTTATTGATTTGTATAATTCATACTTATGGAATTTATATAATGAAAACAAGTTTCAAGACCATGAAATGTACTAACTCAAACCCCAAAGCCATTTATAATTAAATTACAGTGAATTTACAAATACAAAAGCTGTATTAAAAAGTGTATTTCTTTACACTAAAAACTTGCATTAATTAAATATTTACAGCAACATTTCCATTTGGCCCTTTTTGAGTTCATTATAAAAGAGTTTAACTATATAATCGCAAAGCTGATGCTTCATCTTCCATTCCATTTAAAATGTGTATGAATATAGACTATATAAAGGAAAGGAGATTGGTATGATCAAAATCCCTTACAGATTAGAAAATTTAGCCAAAAAAACGCTTTTTTCCTCTTCAGAATTTAGTTACATATTTGGCAAACATTTTCTCCTGAGAAATATATGACCTTAATAATTTTATATAAATTATATTAGTTTTAGTGCAAAAGGGTAATTTTTGGAAGAGGTTTAGTCAAAAGTACAAGTTTTTCAAAATTTTCAGTAGGCAATGTGGTACAAAAAGCACAGTTTAGGAAAATTATTTTAATAAGCTATTTATTATAACAATGAATTTCCAATTTCCCTGACTTGGGCCTTTACATTTTAAGTTTCTCAGACTTTTCTAGTCAGAAAAAACTTCCCTGACTTTTCCAGATTTTCTAGATCTACAGGCACTCGTTTTTTTTTTTGTTTTTTTTTGTTTTTTTATTAAGGGGGCAAAAATATTATTGTTTCCCCTACGCATGGAAGAGGAGCTTTCATTATTTGCTACAACAGAAAATTTTTCAAACCTGGAGCAATAGAACAACAGCGTATTCCTTCATCACATAATTCTCGGGCGAAGACTATGGTCATTGCGGCAATACTTCGACTACAAGCGGCAAAAGCCACATTACCAGTGCTTCCTTCATATCCAGATATACTCGACGTATTGATCACAACACCTTTCTGTCCATTTTCATCCATTTCGTTTTTAGAAAGTAGTCCACATGATAGCCTAACAACATTAAAGGTGCCTACAGTGTTTACCTGGAACAACAGAATTTTCCTCATCAATAATTACATTAAATTTTTTATAAAACAAGATATGGATTAACCAATTAAAAAACCGAAGACATATCTGTAATAAATTATTATAATAAAATACATAATACAAAACACACAATTATAATAACAAATGCTATCTGCTGAGTATTGTTATATATACCTGTATTTATCATATTGTTACCAATTATTAAATATTCTAATTTCATCACCTTTAACATGCTTGAGAAGTCATTTAAGGAATGAGGTTTTTGATGGGTAAAGTCATACGTTTTAGACATCAGGCTTTGACCAGCACAATTGACAACAACGTTTAACTTCTTAAATTTGGATTCTGCAACTTCCAATGCTTTTTTCACATCTTCTTCTGAAGTAACCTGAATGAAAACGATAACATTAAATCACAGTGCCAACACAACAGATAAGATGGGATTTCTTTACTGAAGGAGTTCGCCCTTTGACAAACACACAAGTAGGGCCTATCAGAGGGGGGGGGGCAGGAGGGGCTGCTGCCCCTGGCCTCACAATATTGGGGGTAATATTGTGAGGCCAGGTGGGTAAAACTCAACTTGGTAACTATAATATGCTAAATGTGTATTTGAAGGGCCTCTAAAATAGTTGCCGAGACTTCGCATTTTCTGTGAAAGGCCCTGTGCACAAGTAGAGTAAAACCTATGAATAATAGTCACCCATAAGACTTGGCAAAAGTGTTTGTCATTCAGAAGTTCAATATTATTTAAAAAAAAAAAGAAAAAAAAAATCACCACCACAAATCATCATTTTAAATATACTAATTTGCCAATTTAATTACCAATTTAATCTACGTTAAAACAGATAAGTGATTCCCCATCACTTTATCTTTTTTATAACAAATATTTTTTTCTAAAGAGATAATATTTGTTATTGTCCTGTACAACTCGCCATTACTTTGATTTAAAGTAAAGTTTTGGATCTTCAAACAAAATTGCAAAAACATAGAAATGTGTTTCGATATTAGAATATCATGGTCCCACACTCCAACTTCTTTTTCACTCATATTTTCTCGTAATTTCTTACATTTGGCTTAGCCAATGACAGGAATGTAATGTTACTAAGAAACAGTTGGGAGCTGAACAAATTACCTGTACATCAAGTAAATTTTACTTTGCAATGTTGATACTTTGGATTGCAAATAAATTTCAGAAGCACACTTGGGTAGCTGTTAAGTATTCTTAACAGCTACCAGTGATTTAACGCTAGATCAATGAGGACAAGAAAAACGCTCTCTTTCTCGAAATATAAGGATGTAAGATAGCATTACCCTTCTCAGAGGTCACACAATTGCCAAATAATGGTTAACACACAAAGCCACCGGGGCAAGTTTTTGTGAATTTTTGGTGTAGAATTTTATTACAATTAATAAAGTTAATATCCACGTATTTAGCTCATACTAAAGCTTTTTGGTATAGGATAAAAAAGAGACACTGTTCCCGTCCTGGAGTCAAATCAGGGTCACCCAGTCAAGCTCAGAGTGCCTTGACCGTTAGACACACGACGACAGGAACAACGCTCTCTTTCTCCGTATATAAGGATGTAAGATATTATTACCCTTCACAGGGATAACACAATTGCCAAATAATGGTCAACACACAATTGCCAAGTAATGGTCAACACACAAAGTCACTGGGGTGAGTTTTTTGTGGGGGATTTTCCCCTGCGGACCACACTTTGAAAGACACTGAGCTAAGTGTTACGGTACTCTGGGCTAAATAGAGGGACCCTAGCTTGATTCTAGGGTGATCTAGCTTGACTCTAGGACAGGGTCTCTTTTTCTCCTAAACAAAAAAGCTCTAGCTTGAACTTATATGTGGGTGTTGAAAATATTGAGCATACTCAATCGCTTAGAGGTTAAACTACTGAGGCATAAATTTTATGATTATTAGTTTGAGTACAATCAGAATACATTGTTAACTCCTTTCTTTTTAGACTATTATGACAAAAAAAAAAAACCAAACATGTGAAGAATCGGAAATTAATTTTTAAGGAATCTTTCTTTGTTTGTTTGTGAGTTTTATGGTTCAAGGACAGCAGGGATCATGTTGCTCTGAGACCTACAGTTTTCTGAGGGATCTTAACCTCTTAAGGCCTATAGAACCAAACCCTGGACTATGGTGAGTAGTTAATCAGCAAGGGTTTTTGATTTTTTTGGCACAAGCTGAGAGTGGAACATGGGGTAAACATACTATATGTGAAAGTGTTACCACTGCACTGAGAGCACCCCACCCCTTCTGAAACTTAGGCTTTCCTCTTAATACAATCATTCTTAATATTATTAAAGATATATGCAGGTATTTTACCATCATTTAGATCCTATATTATTTAGACTAATTAGCCTGTTCAGATACAATACTCACATCTGCGGGAGTAAAGACACAATTTTCTCCAATTTTCTTTGAAATATCTTGACCCCTGGAAGTCGGTAAGTCGCACAAGACGATTTTGGCTCCATGTTGAGCAAGTCGTTGGACTGTCGCCAAACCAAAGCCTGAAGCACCACCAGTCACAAGAGCAACCAAACCCTAACGGGGAGAATAGGCATTTGAATTTTTGCAAATGTAAGAGTCATTCCATGTCAAGTACCCTAATGACTTTTACCTTACTATTTTCTATCGCTTTCATTTTTAGTATACTAAAACTAGTAGCATATAACAGAAATTCTCATATCTCAATTTTTTTTTCCATCTCGTTTTTGAGTTATGGTGGTTTAACATTGCCAAAAATAGGGAATTTTGACCTTACCTGACTTCATTTAAATCTAAAAATCTCATCCCAGAATTGATATATTTTAAAACTAAAAATACCATTCTCTTCAGATTTTTATGGACTTTAATATGATATGTGGCATGATGGGTTACTTTTGAATTTTCAAATTAATATAAAAAATTAAAAATTCAATTAAAAAAATATGAAAAAAATTTCAAGGGATCACGATGGGATCATAGTTTTTAAAAATACTTTATTTATGCATCCATGTCCTAATATGATATATTTGAGGAAAAGCTCTATATTTAGGGATAATATTCCAAATAAATCCCGATAAAAGGAATTTTTTTCAAAAATCCTATTTTTACGAAAAAATTCCCTATTTTTGGCAATTTCAAACCATCATAACAAAACAAAATGAGGTAAAATTTTTTTTTTTTTTAAATTTTAGATTTAAACTCAGTTTAAGCCATTCAACAAGTGTATAAAATTTTAAGAAAATTAAAAAACATGAGGTAAAAACTCCACTCAAAATTGGATCACTTGACACTGACTGACCCATAATTGGTTTTAATTGCTTTCTACATAAAAATAAGAATATAAAATACATACACATATACAGGGTGGTTCTTAAATTATTGTCAAGGTTTCTGTGGCTTTTAATTGTCAAGTTAAAAATAACCTTTGTTTTTATGGAACAAGGGCTGAAAAGGTCATGCTGCACCAGAACCTGCAGTTTTCTAAGGAATTTAAACTTATTAATTTCTAGAGAACCAGTCCCTGGACTATAGTGAGCTGTTATGCGTTATTTATTTTGGTACCATCATGAGTAGAATTTGGGTTAGTGGCATGTCAGACAAGCTTATTACCACTCTAACACTGTAAGACCAAGTGGAAAAATGATTAACCTTTAGCTGGCATGGCTGGAAAACAGAAATTTGTTGTTTTGTGCATGGAAATATCGCTTCTTCCCTTCTCCCCCATACAAATCAACAATCAACCTAAATAACACTGGAAAGTGTCACTGCATGGGGTTAGGAGGGGAGTAGCTGCGCTTAAATACAAATAAACAATGCCAAATAACTTTAGTAGACATGTATTGTTCATTAGTGAAAGTTAAGAAACATACTGATAATCTAATAGCAGGTTGTTAACTTCCATACAAAGTGGTGAAGAGGAGGAAGAGAGGGAAAAGGTCCTATTTGTACAATAGGCCTTTATTTCATAACCCGCTTCATTATCACCTGTGATCAAGTCATTTGTACTACTAAACTAACCACTGACTGGGCAAGAAAATAAAAGGGGGAGGGAATAGCTGGGATAGGGGTTATCCCCGCCCCTGTTCTTTTAATCTACTGGGATATATCCTGTCCCACCTTCAAATTAAAGATTACGGATTAGGAAGAGTGAGAACAAGGTAAAATATAAAAAAAGGGTGCAACTGTACAACCCGTCACCTACTGAATTTTTTCCCAGTTGTCAAAAACTGATGGAAACGAACGTTATAACCTTCTGCCATGTTGGATCGGTAGTTTTCAAAAGCGTAACTGCAGTTCGTCACCCTCTTTTATCCCTTACTGAAATTGCTTGAAAATTACAGTAGCAGGGCTTGTGATGTCATACTTTCAGGCATTGTTCAATGCCATTTCCTGCTCACTTCACATTTATGTAGGCTGTGTTTTGTTCGTTGCAGCAAATCAACGTATGTTGGAATGATTGACCTTGCGTGTTTTTTTAAATTACGTTTGAAGGGGTTCTAATAAATGTTTTTATGTTCTGGTTTTGAATAGAAGTGTGGAGGTTTCAATGAGTGAGCATATTGCACATGTTTTGCCGACTGTGTTTAGGGAAGAGGAATATTCTATGCTCTGATTGCTTTCAACCTGATCTATGAGGGTGTGGCTTAAAGCGATGTTAAGGTTTACAGGTATATCTATATATATATATTAATCCAACATTTCACATATTTAGGCATAACTTGAAGTCTATCCAAATGGACAGCGAAGGGTTTACTACAAAGTGAGTGTATGGAGGTCTCGCCATACTTACCCTCCTTTGATACAGGTAAGAGTAATTTAGATTTTATTTGGATTCGGGCACTTCCGCCACAAGATGTCCACTGACTCAGGAAAATTACAATGCTAAAAAGAGACCTGTAAACAACATTTCCACCATGGCGACAAGCTACTTGCCCATTACCAGCCGTTTTTGGCAACACAAAAAAAAAATTCAATAGGTGACGATCTATGCTGTTTTACCGTTTTTGAAGTTTTTTGGCACTGTAATTTTTTCTGAATCAGTGGATGCCTTGTGTCCCCCTCAAAAAATTCAACAGAAATCATTAACAATAGTTTTAAGTGGACCATATACAATCGATACCGGTACTGATGTCTCATTACCAGCAACTTCATTATTTCTAAAAGTCTTGCTTCATTGCTTTTCAACCTTATAGATCAGCAGTTCTTTAACTTTCCTAGACCGCAGACCCCCTTCAGAGATCACTCGCCCTCGCAGACCCCCAAGAATTAACTCAAAGTTTAAAGCCCAGAATTTGCATCACACATATTTATTTCTAGTGTTTCATCACTAATTTTCACCATTTAAGGAAGGAATTTTTCGTTCCCTCATAATTTATTCTTAGCATTAAAGAGTAAATGCTCGTGTCTTAGTACTTTTCCGAACTTTTGTGGGGCACTGGGAGGATCTCGCGGACTCCCTGATATAATCCGGGGTTCGCAGACCACAGTTTAAGAACCACTGTTGTAGATCATTTAAAAATATATGTAAGGCTGAAAAGTAATGAAGCATAACTTTTTTTTAACAACTTTATTTCAGGTGGTGGCACTAGTACACATACTGTTCCATTTCGTTTTTAGTGAGAAGTGTTTCCAATACACTTGGCAACTTTGTCTTGGCTTGCCGCCATGTTGCTTACGTCTCAATACAGGCTCCGCCCCTTTCCTTCCTCCATCCTACACCCAGCCTTCACCCCTACCCCTCTAACTTCTTCTTCATGTTCTTTCGCCTCCCCTTCCCCTATCCATTTCTCCCGTTCCCTTTCCACCCCCTTCACCTCTTAACCTTTCCCGCTGTTGGCTTTCCTCTCTTTTCCTCCATCTCTTCCCCTCCTCCTGCTCCTTTTTCTCAGTGCAGCGAACAAAATAAAAACGGCATACTAACTTTTATTCCTTTTATCTGTCAGATAACTTCACCTCTTCAACTATTCCGTCATCCACGTTAGGCCTAGCATACCAGCACACCTTGCAAACCGGGCCCTTCTACTCCAAACCAAATAAACCTTCTCCCACAAACCAATCCAACAACATTCCTCTTCCCTTTCAACCGCAATTGAACAAAAAAATCCATATTGAAATGTTCCGACATCTTTCCAATCGCTACAACATTTTCATGACACTCAAAAGAATAACGAAGCAGCTTCAAAACGGCTTACCACCGCCACAGAGAAACACCGTATGATGCCCCACCTTGTGTGACATCACATGTTAAAATCACTGATGTCAAAACCCCACCTACAGCGATTTTCCTTCTCATTTCTAGGGGAAAATTGATCTTGTGGGACGGTATCTGTACTACCACCCGAGTGGTTCATAAATTACAATAACAATACAAGAAGTAATGATTATAGTAGAAAAAATATTGAAGAGATATTGTAAAGCACAAAATGGACATAACGATAACCACCATGAGAAAGTAATAACATAATATACATGAGGAAATAATAACATTATTATTATTGATCGCGTAAGATTAGTTTTAGATTTCAAATCTTACCTTTACACCCAGGATTCCCATGGCGATTGAAATAAGATTGGCGTTTAAAATACAAAAAGAAAGTGATTGTGAACACTTGTAGAGATCAAGTATATAACGATACAAATTTACGAATTAGTCGTTAATTCCTTAACAAAACACAAATTAATTTACGAGAATACCGACACTTCCACAGATCAAGTATATTACGACAAAAATAAATATAAAATACGAAGTAATGATTAAAACAAATAAATGCGATAAAGATTAAACAAATTAATCACTAATTAATATACACAAGTCAATTAACTATGACTAGTTAATTTAAGTCATGTGTATAAATAAATCGAATTTTTCTAGACATGTGAATATCTTTTATTGTCCAGATTTCTTGTGGAGGTTTGATTCCGAAGTATAATATATAGTCTTAACGATTCCATTGACGAAAATGATGCGAGATTTTGTAAAGTTAATTACTATTATGGGAAATGTAATATGTATGATTTCAATTTCAAATTTGTCACAGTTCACTGACCTTCTTTGAAAAAAATGGCCGAGGTCAATTGATTTCAACGGATTTTACCCGTATTGTCTTTTTCCGATTTTCGTAGCTTTGAATAGTAACTGCAACCTAGCTTCATCTCCGTTTACGGACTGACTGACCACATGGGTATGTTTATATACTTATGAATTACTGTTTATTATGATTTTAACTAATTAACGTTTCTTATTAATTTATTTTATGATTAATAAAATGTATTTAATTAATATAACGTCGTAATTCTTTAGTTTTATATGGAATATGGCGTATAATTATTGTTTAAGCACTATTTGGCGCATACAATGAAACGAGATCATATAATAATATTATATTATTATATGATCTCGTTTACAATCGCGCGTGATGTGAATTATAATTGAAAAAAATTAGATACGTGAAAAAACGCGCATAGTACATAAGATATAATGATGTATATCACTGGCGTACTTAGGTGAACCTGATGGAGATTTTTTTTTCGACCGTGACGGTTTATGCATGTTCACCTAACTGGTAACCTAGACCTTTTAAACTTTCTGTGTGTGCTAATGATGCATATATATAGTAAACCCTGCATAAAGTGACCACCTTTGGGACACTATACACAGGTAACCATGAAATTATTTTTAGCTAATATTGGCTTTTTCCATCTCATGATTTTTTATATCGGGTTTTGTTTGGTACATTTAATATATTACCTTCAATATGTTTTTACCATTTTAGCTTAAATTTATTTTTGTTTCATAACTATGTGCATGTTCTCGCCTTGATTGGTGCAGAATGACCCTTGTGCCATGAAAATGCAACCAACTATACACAGGTGGTCATGATATATGACGGATTTTGGTATAGGCAAAACTAAGTCCCTACCATTTTTCTTTTATAAAAACTGGTCGCTTTATTCAGACAGTAACATTACCAGGTTTTACTATATATATATATATACGCATTTAAGATGCATGTCTCACATGACTATGCTATGCTGGAATCGCTGGTTCTAGTCTGACGACTGAAATCAACCGGTAGGCTGTGTAGTCCAATTACAAGAAAGTAATACCCCTGTGACGGTTGTCATGCTGTAGAATTAAGGTTCGGATTCTGGTTAAACTATAGGTCTAGCTAGCATAGTGAACTTCAGAGTACTTCTTCCAAGATTCCATCATCATACTATGCATATGTCATGCCAAAAGGACCTCTATCTTGCAGTCAGTTGATGATCAGAAATCGGTCGGTTGATGATGAAAGAATGTAGTCACATTCGTAGCTGAATTAGCCACTACCATTGACCATGGGATCAAAGGGTTTAGTTCTATTGTACTGGGCAAGTAGCTGGCCTGTAGTCACTTTTAACATAACAAACACTCACATAGAGTAAAATTCCACACCATTATCTGCCAGTAGTAGATGTTGCTGATAGTTTATTGCAGATAGACTATCCATTATAAAACAACCCGCAAAATTTTATAAATACTATTTAATAACCTTAGTAGGAAAAACCTTTTGCTTTTATGAAAAAAATTTAAAGTCTTTATGATTAGAATTGCATTTTGTTTTTTAAATGTTATTTCCATGTATGAACTCTCAATTTTTTTAGCTAATCTAGGGGTTTGTAAAAGTGTGAGTCTATTGTAATGCAATATTGTCAGAGGTTAAGTTTATTAACATTGTCAGCAGTTGTTTTAGCGACCACATCCTACTTTCTTCACCGTTAATGACATTAATACATTTTAACTACAACAATATTATATTTTATTATTTATTAACTAGTAATTTGCAGTTAAAGGTTTAACAGCCGGTTTGCTGAATTGCAATCAGTTTATTAAGAGCTCAATTGTTCTGGTTAATGTGTAGCAAAAAATTAACAACTTGTTATTATTTTAAAAAATATGGTGACACTTGATCCATACTCGTCATTGACTGTGGATGCATAATAACCTTGCTTCATTTATATTATTTCTTGTTTTTGTTAGCGGAAAAAAAGACAGCTGTGAGAGGAATGCCAAAATCTGGAAGATTTTGGAAAACAGAAAAGAAAAAGTAAGACTTCTCAATCGTCTTTCTTGTAAATTTGAAACAGCTAGCTAGCAGGCCTTATTCAACTTGTGGCATGATTGATAAAATTAACATGTTATTTTTAACTTATAGGCTATAAACTTTGCATATACAGTTAAACTTGCTTATAACAAAGTTGTATTGAGCCGTGAAAGTAATCAATAAAATATGTAAACTTTGATATAGCTGATGGCATCATAAAGATCGTTATGACTGATGAATATTATGAAGTGCAAAGGCTTTAGGAAAACTTTAATATATCCGACTTTGATATAAGCAGATCCGACTATATATATTTGTGTGATATAAAAATAAACCTCCATTTTCAAGAGTTGTCCTGTGTCAAGCGGTTGCTTGATATGTATACATTATGCACAAAGGTAGTGCATAATCCAGAAACTTATGTTACCTTGTTTGTATAAATCAGAGCATGTATTCACTGTCCTGCTTCGTTGGAAAATTTTCTGTTGTCAAAATTTGTGGATGAGAAGTACATGATCTGAGTGTTGCTATGGTTTTTGTACACAAAAAAAATAAATAAATAAATAAATTTTTGCAAGGAGCAAAATTTGTGCTGTGGAAAGTAAATGAACAATATCTGAATGCATAGGCATAACTTGATGGTTAAGTATAGCATAAACTGGAGGTGGGAACAGAAAAAAACTCAAAATTGGGTGTAAAAAATATGATTTTGTCTCTATTCTAAAAAAACTGAGGGGTATGTGCCTCCAGTTCCCACCAGATTACGCCTATATCTGAATGAATGGTAAAATGTTGGTTTCAACCATTAGCGTGTGCAGAAAGTTCATATGGGGGTGGAAGCTACAACTCAATATATTTATTAGTATATATACAAAATATCATCACACTGGAAGATCTATGACTCCCATCACCTCCTGTACCATATGTCAGTGTCTTAAAAATGAGGACTGTGCAGCCTTAAAAGCAGTGCCATATTTCCCAATAGGCTATAGACTTGGGCTTCAAAATTTTGTGTATCGAGTCTGATATAACAAAATCAATATCATATGATGACACAATCAAATGTTTCACCAAGAAGAAAGCTAGATGACTTTAAATGTTTCTTCAGGTTTTCAAGTATGGCTCAAGTGAAACCATTGAAGTCATCGTGGAAGAAAAAAGTCCAACGAAGATTTGAAGAAAAGTCTTTAAAAAGCCACGTAGCCGAGATTAACGAGATGAAGAAAGAAAAAGAAGAGGTTCACTTTTTAAATTATATATTCTTTCATAAAATTTCCACATTAAGTTGTATTTTGTGAATATCATTATTTTTAATGATAATTTTGTCTCATCCAGTTGAGAAAAAAGCAGCGTGCAGCCAAAATTGAAAGGAAAAAGGAAAATGAGCGAAAAGCTGAGATCGTTCAAGTTGTAAGTAATTTTTTGTATTTATTATATTTCCTATTGTATGCAAGATTTTTATTGATTTTTACACAAAGTGTCTAATTTCATGATAACCTTGTTGAAACTTCAGTGATAATTTAAGGTAATGAATCGGATTTCAGTTGCATGGTCCTCAGACTTTTTTTACTCTAAGCCTAGTTTGAATCTCTATAAAGTGTAGAAGCTTGTCAGTTTATTATTAATTTGGAAAATCACATTCAATTCTCACCAAGTGTGCTATAAATTGAACAACTGCAGTACAGTATTAATTTTGCTTCCTGTGGTGGTTGAGTGGTTATGATTGCGACTTTTGTTCCCATTGAGCTTGATATAAATGTATCAGGGTTCCAAGATCACATTGAGTCACAAGTCCTTTCATAATCTTGAGACATAAGAAATACAAACAGTCAGTCATGGGATTGAAAAGACTAGCCAATTTTTCCCCTGATTTGTGTGATATGTCTAATAAATTTTAATAACGGCTCCAGATTTGTACCTTGGGTAAAGAGTGCATATGTACTCTAAGCTTCATATTTGTATGGAATTTTTCAACCACTATTTTTTTTAAGTTTCAATTGTAGTGTGCTTTTGACCTGAAAGTCTCAAAAGAAACGAAGGTGACCCACACCCCAGGTTGGTCTTGAACTAGTAACGTTGGAGTTACCACCCCACTGCTTTTCAAAGCTTTCACATCCTGATGTTTTCACTGAGATGAGTCATTCGTGGCCTTCTGACTGTACCTTTATTTGTTGCAAGGAATCTTTTCAGTTGAATAAAATGCTCATGGAGGGATTAATTACAGGAATTGTTCAAGTTACCGCCACTAGTGTAGTGAATTATTTTGTGCCCCTTTTTTTATTAAAATAAAGGGCCCAAAAGTAAAGTGAGGGCCCCCTTGTCTGCTTTTACTATATGGTGGCTATGCCCCTGGTTACTACCCAGGCCTGTAGCCAGGATGAAGGGACAAGACAAAGGGCATATGGGACACAGGGCAGCCGTGGATTATTGTATATAAATAGCTTGATGGGGCAACTGCGGTCATGTCCCTGCAAACCCCGTCTTTGCTACAGGCCTGTTACCACCTTAGCTTTGCCCACTAAACTGCTGAGACAAGGCGTTCTTGGTCTCTTGTTTTTGCTTTCATTTATCAGAGAGAATCTTTCCAATTGCACCTCAAGGCAGAACGTTTTGCAATTTTCTGCAACAAGCCTTCAGCTGATCTAAAATATTCTGCAGGAGGTGTATATCAGTGAAGGCTCGTGGTGAGATTTCATGGTGTGCACATGAAACCAATTCACCAAAACCTAAAGTTACCATAAATTTCTTTCTTATTTACTGAATGAGGTAAAAACCAGTTTCTTGAGGAGTATAGACCGTCAATTGATATGATGTTTTGGCGAATTAGCTTTCATGCGCACACCCTAAAATCTCGCCACGAGCTGCCACTAGTGTATATATTTATTATATACATTTTTAAATTCTATAAAATGTAAATTCCTTTTTTAATAGAAATGTAGAAAACATTTGCCGGACTGATTTTTTTCTTCTTTATTTTAAGACACACACACACAAAAAAAAAAATGCGAGTGTTCTGCAATGTGCATCTTATTTTTTAGCACATTCTGCTTTGGGGAAATTGAGTAAAAAAATGTGGAGGGATTAATTATAAGAATTATTTGAGTTACTTTTGTCACTAAACTAATTGATAGGAGGCAATCATGGCACTATGCTTGTGTGTTCATTTGTCAAAGACAATCTTCGTAATTCAATGGAGAAGTTGTGGGGGCGATTATTAAAAGAATCGTTTGAATTACCCCATCTTAATGCTTATTTTAATCGTATTTATTTTATTTTTTTTTGGCCACTAAATTACTGATGCTAGGCATTCATGACCTTGCTTGTTCTTGCATTTATCAGAGAGAATCTTCCCAATTCAATAGAGATTATGGAGGGATTAATTAAAGGAATTGTTTGCATTTTTTTCCACTCTTTTTTTCTAAGATGCTTATTGAAAGTAAGTTTCAGTCTGTGTCAAAAGTCACAGGTGCTAAGAAATTAATACATATAATTGATCTTCCTCCTTCAACCCCCTATTCAATTAGTAGAGACTTTATGTCAAATGGTTGTTCGAGAAGCTTAAATCATTTTTGGGACAAAGATTGACTTGATTCTAAACCAAAAATAGTGGGGAGTGGGTCGTTCAGAACTTTATTATTTGATTAGGAAGACCCTATTTTAAATTACAAGCTCTCACATCTGTATATTTCACTTTCATAACCCGTAAGACTGATACGAATTAAACCTCGAAATATAAAAGTCATTACATTGTAATTAAATTTCTATATTTTCCTCTTATTGAATGCAGACAGTAATATTAAGTATATTATAGATTATGTATTTATATGTGTGTGTTAGAATATTATCATTTAAATAAAATATAGTTTAAGTTCAATTTTTGTTATATTTTTTAGAGAATATATGAGTTGAGTAAAAATTTCTTTTTCAGATTCGAAACACAACAAAGATTAAGAGAATGTCTAAGAAAACGTTGAGGAAAATTGAGAAGCGGGATACAAATCCATAGAAAAACAAAATTGTATATTTATTTTTTGTACAAAGGCAAATAAAATTTGTTTTCCACATTTTATCGGTGCATGTTATCTGAAATCACACACTAAACTACAGTTTTGTTTCAATTATTGTAATTTAAAGAACACTTGACTATTTTCCCGAGCATTGTTTTTAAAACATAAGCTGCTTCTACTACCCAAACCTTATAACCCTAATCAAGGTATCATAAGAGTAATTAAGCAAGGGGGTGAAGATGGGAAGTGTAGCCACCAATGATATCCCAGATTCGAGGCTTGCACTGTGCAAAATCAACTCTCAGATTCGAAGCTTGCACTATGCAAAATCAACTGCCAGAGGTAGATTGGGGTTAGAAGTGGAGACAGTTGTCATCACTCAATGTGAACCAAAGCTAGCCAACGACTGGGTCATTGACTAGCTTCTTCCCAGTCGGTGGCACAGAACAACGTTCTGGGGCCAGCCAAGCCCCGTAAGGAGCAGGTGGAGATCAGCTTCAAGGTCCGAAGCAAGCAAGGAAAAAAACAACTCACTTGATCAAGGGGAGAAAATAATTCTCTCTCGATCATGAGATGAAACCAAGGCACCATTGATAAGGAGCGAGGAGAAAACACATTTCACCTCTGCAAGAGATAAAACCAGGATCTGACTTATCGTGACGAGCAGCCTATAGTTTTATGAGGAATTCTATTTTCTGTCCACTATGCATCAGTGAAAAAAGTATGTTTTGAGGGGAGCATACAAGAACACCCAGAGTCAAATCTGAATATATTATATTGTGGGAAAGCATATCACCAGTATTGGGCAATCACCCCCCCACACACGCACATCAAGGTTAAATAGGAAAATAAAGACGATGAAGAATATTTTATGTGTTGTTTGTTACGACTGTAATAAACTAAAATCTTACACCAAAGTCTCCAAGCCTTGGAGAAATGCAATCCAGACGTTTTTCCACGAATCTACAAGCTATTCGCCTTTCAAACTGCATTTTCAGTTGGTGTTGCTTCAGCAGAACATAATTTTTTATCGTTGAAGCGCTTTCAAACACAGATGTCAGAAGAGAGACTTTTAATATTTCCCACAGAGACATGATTGTTGATGTAAATAAAGCGATTGACAAATTTTCAAAAAAAAAAAAAATGGCTTAACTGCATTATAAACTTCAAGTTTTTTAAAAAGTCGCTTATTATAAAAATAGTAAAATAATTACGATGTTTTTGTAGTTTAAATTTAAACTTATTTTATTAATTACATTGTAAATTATCGTTTTGGTTATTGTGTATTCCTCTTTACTAGCTTATCCTTCTGCCATACTCAGGGGCGGAATGGGCCATTGACAGAATCTGGGGCGTTTTTGCATCTCAGCTGCCCAAATCAAGAATAATGATATTTCATTAATTACGTAACGTGCCATAACGCTCAACATGAAATGTCAACAATAAGTAGTTATTTGATATTTTTATTCAGAACGAAATATAATTATTTGTACCATATTCATGAGAACTCGTTGAATTGTAGATTTATAACATACTTCAAACTGAAGGTATATTATTATGAAATATATGATGCAGTATCTTGACCTTCGAACTTTTTTATGAATTCATATCTTTTGTTTAGAAAATTTGAAAACTGCATATTAGCAATAAAGTTATAAATTTTAACATGCACCAGTAATTCTGGCAAAAATATAAAAGCCCATCAAGCACTGGAATTTACATGGCAAGCATGACGTCTAGCTGTCTTCTCGGTAAAACATCTGATTATATCATCATATGGTATTATTTTGTTATATCATATACTGTTATTCACTGTTTATTTTTTTATATCTGATACCGTCTCGTGGTTTTGCCGCCCCAAGCAGAATGATAAAATGCCGCCCATACCAAATAAATATTTACTGTCATTTTAGAAAACATATTAGCAAAAAAAAAAAGCTTTGTAATTTGATTCCACCTTCAAAATTTTGCCGCCAGAGATCATAGCTTAGTATAACCTTTTGGGTAATACGCACCTGTCTTTTGGCGGCAAGAATTAAAAAATATCGATTTCATTTCTTATCAAATATTTTTACAATTGTAAATGTGAATTCACAAACAATGTGAAATGATGGTGACATATGAAATTAAGGCAAACTTCGTCTGCCCAAGTGCATTAACGACAAGTAAAAAAAGACCTTTGGCAAATGTATTTTGCATTTTCGAAAAGTATTTTAAAATACATTTTGCATTTTGTATCGAAAATACATATTTCTATGTATTTTGTATCGAAAATGTATATTTCTAAGTATTTTGTATTGAAAATACAAATTTCTAAGTATTTTGTATTGAAAATACAAATTTCTTAGCATTTTGTATCGAAAATACATATTTCTAAGTATTTTGTATCAGAAATACGTATTTCCAAGTATTTTACCTAGCTCTGACTAAACGTAGCAGAAACTTGTAAATCTTCGTCGATGAAAACAAGTTCGCTGACTTTCATATTTGTCATTCCTACTAATCTGAGAATGCCATCAAACCCTTCCCCATCATTATCTCCATGTTTTCGGGTTTATCAAGTGAAACAAAATGCTGCAATTCAAAAATATTTGAATTGCAGAATTTTTGATCGACAGTTGGACAGCCACTCCAACAGCACTTTGTCAAGTTCTTCATGTCCTATCTTCCAATGCTTCGTTTTGCTATGCAGTTTACGCTTCTAAAGGATTGTTGTCTATAAACTTCACTATTTTTTAAAATCTCATTTATCCATGACCTCCCACAAGTGTAAAGCGTTGCTGATTTTTTCACTTACAGTTTTTTTTACTATTCTAGGTAACTGATTTTCTCTTTTAGACCTAATTTTCTTGAAAAGCTTATCGTGGTTATAGGCTAGCGTTCAAGTAACGAAGTTAGGTTGATATAGGTATAGGCATAGAATTATATGGGCCTGTGTGGCCAGAGCCACCCCCCAACCCCAATAATTTGAAATAAATTGCAATTTTACATATACTGTAATGTATAAATGTACATAAAATGTGCTTGCTCCCCCACAATAATTTTGAAAATTTTACGCTGATGGATATAAGGCTGCTACATTTGAAAAGTAAAAAAGTCGGACAGTCACACTAGAATCTCTTTACGTAAAATACTTAGCGATAGATGGCATAATATTCACCATGTCTTAGCGAGCCTGTATAAGAGTAAACATGGCTGCCGTTATTCCTATGTCACCTTCCTCTCCATATGGGATCCCTATATGCCCTGAATACAATCGCTGTCTATCGGTAGATATTGGAGTTTCAACAGGAGACGGGGCATAGGCGTACGCAGAAAGTTCATAAGGGGGTTATAGGCTCAATGGGGGTTACAGAGCTACAACTCACATATTCCTACGTTAAAACTTGGCTGAGGTCTAACATGAGGAAAAACTGATTCGCTTTGTAATAATAAACGTGCATCATGATATCGACATCGATCAAGTGATAGAAAAGTTCGAACGAGGACGATCTGGCAAGCAAACGGAGATAAAAGTTTGCTTTGTAGACTAAGTGACTTCCTTGTAAATAAGTAATTTTTAAATTATTGCAGTAATTGCACAAACAATCAACAACAAAAAATAATTAACAAAGAATTATTTAAAAATTTAAAGAACCAATTTATGATTGTAGTTAATTTATATATCCTAAAGCATTTATAAGAAAGTGAAAATATACAGCAAAAAACTTGGTATCATGTTTTTCTTAGTTGCTCCCCCTCACCCAAGAGGGGCGCATGATTGGAAGTCTATTAATTCAAGTTGAAATTCCTTATGCGCGTTATCAACATTGCAGGAAAATTTTTGCAAAAAATGCAGCAAAGTTAATTTCCTCGTCTTCCTCGAATGAAGATTTCAAAGTTGGGAAATAGGCGAGATTTCCTGCTTGAAGTTGATCCTCCCAAAGCTGCAATTTTTTCATGAATGCTTGGACATTAGAGGCCATTCAAGTATTACGTAAGCACATTTCTTGCCATTTTGTACTCCCCCCCTCCCCCTTGTAAGAAAAAATAAGCAAATGCCTAACCTCTTCCCTTATGCTTACGTAAGACTTTGGTTATCTGTATTTATAAACATATATGTATTGTATATATATATTAGCAATTAAAAGTAAATTATATATATATTGTACACTAAAGACTGAAGTGCCAGAAAAATTGGCACACCTACCTAATATCGTGCAGCCCCCCTCCGTGCGCATGCAGAAGTGCCGCAACACGACGTGGCATGGACTCGACTAATGTCTGAAGGTATCCTGGAGACAATTCACACCAGGAATCCTGCAGGGCAGTCCACAAATCCATAGGAGTGCAAGATGGCGGAGATCTCTTCTGAACAGCACGTTGCAAGGCATCCCAGATATGCTCGATAATGTTCATGTCTGGCGATTTAGGTGGCCAATGGAAGTGTCTAAAGTCAGAAGAGTGTTCCTGGAGCCACTCGGTAGCAACTCTCGATGTGTGGGGTGTCGCATTATCATGCTGAAATTGTCCAAGTCCGTCGGAATGCACAATGGACATGAATGGGTGTAGGTGATCGGACATGATGCTTACGTACCTGTCACCTGTCAGAGTTGTCTCTAGACGTATCAGGGGTCCCATATCACGCCAACTGCACACGCCCCATACCATCACAGAAGCTCCACCAGCTTGAACAGTCCCCTGTTGACATGTAGGGTCCATGGATTCATGAGGTTGTCTCCATACCCGTACACGTCCATCCGCCTGATGCAATTGGAAACGAGACTCGTCAGACCAGGCAACGTGTTTCCAGTCATCAACAGTCCAATGGCGGTGTTGGCGGGCCCAGACGAGGCGTAAAGCTTTGTGCCGTGCAGTCAACAATGGTACACGAGTGGGCCTTCGGCTCCGAAAGCCCATATCAATGATGGTTCGTTGAACAGTTCGCACGCTGACACTTGTTGATGCCCCAGCATTGAAATCCGCGGCAATTTGAGGAAGTGTTGCACGTCTATCTCGTTTAACGATTCTCGTCAGTCGTCGAAGGTCCCGTTCTTTCAAGGTCTTTTTCCGGCCGCACCGCCCTCGGAGATTTGATGTTTTACCGGATTCCTGATATTCACGGTATACCCGTGAAATGGTCGTACGCGAAAATCCAAATTTTGTCGCTATCTCGGAGATGCTATGTCCCATCTCTCTTGTGCCGACTATAACGCCACGTTCAAAATCACTTAAATCTTGATAACCTGCCATTGTAGCGGCAAGAACCGATCTAACAGCTTTGCCAGACATCTCTTGTCTTATATAGGCGCTGCCGACCGCATCGCGTTACGCTGATTGGTTGCAAAGCTCCGTTATTTGCATACGCACGCCTGTACCAGTTTTTCTGGCACTTCAGTGTACATATATTAGTAAACTATATATATTGTACATATATTAGTAAGCTATATATATTATACATATGTTAGTAAACTATATATATATTATACATATATTAGTAAACTATATATATATTGTGCATGTATTATTAAACTATATATATATATTGTGCATGTATTAGTAAACTATATATATTGTACATATATTAGTAAACTATATACAGTGAAAACTGTCTTAGGCGGAACCTACATAAAGCGGAAACTTGCTCAACACGGAATTTTTTTGCGGTCCCTTCAAAAGTCAATGGTAGTTAATATTAGCTACGGAAACTCTCTAACGCGGAAACGGAAAGCACTATTTAGTCCCGTCAAAGCGGAAAATCGCCAGCAGGAAGGAAATTTTCTCAGCAGAAAAAGGAAAGAGGGTTGTAATACAATGCAAATAGCAAAGTGGGGGATGACGAACAAAAGACATTTTACAGATATAGAATGCCCTTGTCTACGTAGGCTGGGCCTACGCGGACAAGGGCATTCTGTATCTGTAAAAAAAAAAAAACCCTTTGAAACGAATATAGTTAATAATTTTCACCACCGGCATTAAGATGCGGCTTTCTACTTTTAAAACATGGCCACATAGTTCCCCATGATGTAAGATACAGTGGAAATGTACAAATGAAATAATTCATCAATCAACTTTTCCTTTATTTTTCAGACAACACCGTTTTTATTATTGTCCACTTCAGGGGCATCATCTGTAACCAAGCATGCCAACTTCAACCAAGACAAATTTTCCGCCTCAAACATTATTTTAATTATGTTAAAAATATTAACAGCTCTTGTAGTGTAGTGCATCGGTACTGACTGGAACAGCTCCTCGGTTATTTTAAGGTTCTCATCTACCCAGAGCCGTGGCCAGGTTGGGGCTATAGGAAGCTTAGCCCCACTGAAAATGCAGTCAGCCCCCCTGAAAAATATTTTTTTCTCAAAATCAAATATTGTAGAATTTTATTTTAAATTTTTTATTTTGTACGAAATTGTACATGACAATGGGAATTGTTCTTTGACGTTAAAAATGTATTCAAAATAGCTTTCTACCGTAGATCTTGTGTATGTAACGTGTTTTTTTATATACGTTTGAATCTTCATATACTTTATAACAGGGTTATCCAACATACGGCCCGTGGGCCACAATCCTATCTGCCAACAGCCTAATCCAGCCCGCAGACAACTGTTTGGGATAAACAAAAATGCTAGATTTTTTTTTTCAGAAATACAGAAAAACCTCGGGATAAGGATGAGGAAGATTTTAGAGAGGTATACCAAAATTGATGTTTTCAATGCAAAAATTGCGTCAAGAAATTTATTAACGTTAAATATATCAGTCTGCTTATATTTAGTATTATTAAATATATTAATGAAATATATCAAAACATTTACGAATTTTAAGCCCCCGTAACAAGAATAAAAAGAGCTAACTTGGCAACACCTGTACTGTCGTCAATTGCAAGTGAAAAATAAAGGAACCCTGTTATTTTCTGCTTTAGCTGCACTTTTACACTGTGACACACCCAAAATTTTCCAAATGGGGGGGGACTTAATTGTAAAGGAATTTTTGGTAGGAAAAAGTTGCTAGAAGCCCATAGCAATTACGGTTGTCTTTTCGTGTGCATTTATCATTATTAAATTACTAATAATTCTATAGTACAAGAAAAATAATTAGGAATAGTAGATTATGTTTATACAATGGCCAAATCACTATTTTCATAATAGGTTTAAGAATAACCTCACTCCGCAAAACTTGCTTTTGCTTGCCTCTATCCATTACTTAAGCCACAGCAGCGTTTTTTTCTTCCGTGATCTTTGTTCATTCATCATTATAAGAATGATATATAAAATTCTCCATAGGGCTGAAATCTGGAGAAATCGCAGTCCAGTTCATTATACAAATTTCATTCTTCAAAAACTTCTTTCAACAAGTAAAGTTTTTCGTTAACTATTCTAAAGAATTCTCTAAAAGTTCCATTATTGTGATTTGACTTTTATCAATCTCTTTCCTCCCCAGTTCAACGCAATATTTATTAATTATATTTGAGATTTTCTTAGTATTAATCATTATATTTATTATATAATCATTTTATTATTATAAAATCATTATTAATTTTCGATGTCTTTATCTTTGTTTTCGATTTTAATTTATTTGTTCCTAACATCCTGTTTAATATTATTCATTTTAATTATTATTTGTGTATGTATGATTCATATAATCCTTCCTCATAATATTGTTTTAAAACAATTTAGTTTTATGAATTTTTCAGTTTTGAACGAAAAAGTATTTTCAATTTTATTTCTAGAATTATACTACATTAATATAATAGTTAATATACACATACATTATTATACAGGGTGCTCACAAAAAGGGCCCTTGATTTCAAATAGTTACAAAATAAAAAGATATTTTAATATTATAAAAATTTTAATGGCAACAGATACACAAAAATTAAACATTTTCTTTTATTTTGTAAAAAAATCCTTTCGTTCGTGTAACAGCTACAAAGCAATGCTTTTCAAGATGGCGTTCACCCCACAATAATGCAGCTGGTGCGTTCTGGAATTTGTTGAAACAGAAAGTGTTGTGACTGTTCAAGGTGCTTTCAAATACAAATTTAATGTGAATCCGACTGCCAATAAGACGATTTTGAAGTGGTACATGAACTTTAGCAAGATGGAGCACCACAACACTGGCATCTCGACATCCGTGAATTTCTGAACAATCATCTGCAGAAAGGTATCACCGCAGCTATAAACTCGGTAACGCCGGATTTACTGCACACAGTGTGGAATCAGCTGGATTATCGCATTGACATTTGTCGAGTTATAGGAGGAATACACACCGAATGTTTATAACATAGACAAACATATAAAAATATATTATTTTTGTGTATCTGTTGCCACTAAAATTTTTAAAAGATTTCAAGAGCATTTTATTTTACAACTATATGAAATCAAGAACTTTTTTGTGGGCACCCTGTGTTTCAGAATCAATTAAATTATAATTAAATGTGATTTATTGCTCTTTTCTTTTCAATTGTTACGATTTATACTCCATATACATACGTAATATTATTCAATAATTTGTTTAACATGGTATTAAACGTAATATTATAGTCAAATTAAATAACTTCCATAAATTTGATACAACACTTACGAGAAACCGAAGGGCTAAATCTGAAACAGGTATTGCTGGGGGTGGGGGGTGGGGAGTGTTGTAGCAGCGATCGCAAGAACGTCGGTATCTTCATCGATCGCAAAACCAACGACACCATCTCCCTCACCATAACAAAATTTATTTTGTTTGGCGAAGCAAGATATTAGTTTTCTTTGCGTCACAAAAATTTAATCAACAGTAACAGTTTTATATTTTAGACATGACATTTTACTAAAATGTCATGTCTATCACCATTGTGACAATGTTATCACCATTAAAAAAATTCAAATGGTTCAAATTTTTACATAATACTATATATGATTCAAGAACAATTATTTGTCTAAATGTTGGAAAAAAAGTTGGAACCGAATGGAATAAAGTCAAAAAAATTAATATTCAATAAGCATGAACTGCAGCATTAAAAACAGTGTAGTAAATTGTCTGCCTAATGACGTGTCGGCGAAATGACGTGTCTGCGAAACGACCTGTCGGTGAAGTGATTGTTACCGAAATGAACCGATTCCCCAAAACGACGACTCCCCTAAAAAAGAATCTGACAAACTGAAGCTTATCAGTGAAAATGGCTGTCTAGGTTTTTCTCCCCATGTATCCTGAAATCTCAGATGCAAAGCTATATCCAATTTCAAAAAAATTTCAAACTATCTGCAAACGTGCTTTTTTACCTAGACAAAAACTGCGATATACTTGCAGGATCCAGCTCCCTTCCCTTCCATCCTCCCGATATATTTTTTTCTCTACTTACAAGGATAGATAACATGGTCTGAATATAAAGAGCACTTACATACTAAAAAGCACGTCAAACTTGTTTCACTGAAGAATTAAATTACAAATTTCTTAGCCCAGGCTCTAGAGGACCTCTCTGTCGAAGTGAAATCATGCGTCAACTCAATGCTTCATCCTACTCTATATCACGGATTTTTTAAATGAGGCCATAAATCTACATAAAATAATACTTTATTTTTATAATCATTTTGATATATATAGTGATAATAAAAATGCCTGCAAAAGGGTTGCTGGTATCTAACTGGAAGGAGACCCACACGCTGAACGTATGTGACGATGTGTGGAACCGGCCAGGCCAGTAACCTAGTGTCCTACCCCGCCTTCAAGTGGTGCAGGCTGAGCTTTCTATTTATGTGGCAAATTAATATTTGCTACACGGATAGAAAGGCGGAAGGGGAGGGCTAATTCACCAACCCGTCTAGCCAGCGTGGTGAAATTATGGCTAATTCCTCCATTATGTTGACACACCAGAAACCATGGCCCCTAGTCTCCAGGTGCTGGAGTGCTCCTGATCAAGGCAGCGGTCAGTGTGGCATGAAAGCAGGGGGTGCTAAGAATCACTGGAATGGCCCAGGCTGCCGTTTGTTATTGACCTTGGCTACGTTTAATGGACGATCCCTTGCTTCTGAAGCAAAACTTCAGGAATTGGAAGAAGAACTTGACAAGATCAAATGGGACATTGTAGGACTCAGTGAAGTTAGAAGAAAAGGTGAAGAGTTGGTGGAACTTAAAAGTGGACATTTGTTTTATTATAGAGGAACGGAAACTGGAAGAACAAGTGGTGTTGGCTTCTTAATCAACAAAAGAATTAAAGACTACCTTCTTGAAGTCGAAAGCACGTCAGATCGAGCAGCGAGGCTCGTTGTTCAACTAACCCAGCGATACCAACTTCAGATAGTACAGGTATATGCACCAACATCAAGCCATACCGACGAAGAGGTTGAAGAATTTTATGAAGAAATCAAAGAGTTACACACCAAAGGGAAACAACATATCAAGCTCATCATGGGGGATTTCAATGCAAGAATTGGACAACAGGAACAAGGAGAGACATCGGTTGGTAAATACGGATATGGGGAAAGGAATGAACGTGGCGATCAACTCATCGAATTTGCAGAAGCTGAAAATCTTAGCATCATGAATTCATTTTTTAAGAAGAAACCGCAAAGAAAATGGACATGGAAACACCCAAATGGGGGAACTAGTGAAATTGACTATATCCTGGCAAACAAGAAATCAATTATTGAAGATTGCAGTGTACTGAACAGATTTAATACTGGAAGTGATCATCGAATGGTGAGATGTAAAGTGCACTTAAATACTAAATTAGAACGACAGAAGCTCATTAGGAAACAAGTAAGTAAGAGGGTGGATTTAAAGAAATTAAAAGAAAATACCGAGGCATTCAAGTTGGAATTAAAAAATCGCTTTTCTGCACTGGAAGGACTTATTGATGAAAGTGATATCTCAGAAGCAAATGAAAACATTGTTAAGACAATAGTTGAAACTGCTGGGGAAATTGGTGGTGTAACCTGTAAAAAGCACAATAGCAAATTATCTGAGAAGACGAAACAGCTCATGAAAAGGCGAAGAGATATGAAGGTGGACAATCAAAATACCAGTTCCAGGATTGAGTACATAGAACTTTGTAAAACTCTGCGCAAAAGCATGAAAGAAGACATAAGAAAATTCAACTGTGAGCTAGTAAGGAAAGCCATTGAAAATAACAAGAGCCTTAGGGTTGTTAAAGGGAGTTTGTCTATTGGGAAGAAACACATCATTGCATTAAAAGGAGAGGATGGCACCGTAACAAGAAATAGGGAAGAAATACTTAGAAGAGTTGAAGAATTCTACAAAAATCTATACGAAAGTAACAGTGGATTAAACGAAGACATTGAAATAGTCGAAGGAACAGCTCCTAAAATCTTAAAAGAAGAAGTTTCATTTGCAATAAAAAGTATGAAGAAAGGAAGAGCCCCTGGTGATGATGGTATTACA
>QLNU02015270.1:34519761-34534799 GCA_006491805.2 Dysdera silvatica
GTTGTTCAAGTCGTAAAAAATGGAGAACGAGTACTTAAAGGATCGGAGATGAACTCTGTTGCTTTGATAGAAGAAGATGAAAACAATGGTGTTAGTGTTGTGGTGTCTAGGTAAGAAAATAAGTTCAACTTCTAACTCTATTTCAAATGAAGCTGGATACCGTATCGTATGACATACACGGGCGTACATAAGAAAGGCTAACGGTATTGAGACCTCCCCGCCATCAAATATAAATATACATTACATGCCCTCATTTTATATACAAAGTATATGTGTATCTAAAATTCGGCGCTATTACACAACACGCAACCCACTCGATTTTAATCTGTGTTTCCAAAACTGGCAATTGGATCTGGCGAAATTGGTCATAGACACAGTTAATCGCCATGTTGTTTACGCTGTTCTCGTCTGTTTTCTTCCATCTTCCAGTTCTAAAAAAATAAAAAACGAGTACTTATTCCATGGGATCGGATGTTTCTGGCAAAGTCGCTAGCCGCCATGACGTTTTTGGTAATCCTCTTCCTTCCCTCCCATACTTTTCATTAAACCCTCTCCTTCCCTCACATACTTTTAATTAATCCTCCTCCTCCTCTCCTGAAATTTTCATGATACTTCTTCCTCCTACCTTTCGTGAATCCTCCTCCAACTCGTATATTTCCGTGAATCATCTTTCTCCTTCCCCCCACTTATCGTTAATTTTCTTCCTCCTAGTCCTCTCCTTTTTAATGTATTAAAAAGTGGTTAATTATTGGTGGAACTGCAGAACACGCAACCCACTTCTTCGTCTATCCCCTTGGAAGTCGTTGGAAATTGTACTAGACCGTGTCACACACTGTTACGTGACATATATCTGTATGATGCTGTGAAAACTGGTTGGACACGCCATTTTACTATACATATTTTGTAACCTTTATTACACTAACACTAAATCCCACAATTATTATTTGTACATCCTACATTTTATGGTACTGAAAATTCCAGGAACAGCATTCGTGAAGTGTTTGTTATTTTATAGGGATGGCTTAATACATGGCATTGGCCTCGACAATGAGATCCGTGAAAAGTATAAAGATGCAGAGTTTGATGAAGAAATTGATGCTTCGGGAGAATGTGTTTTACCAGGTAAGAAAATTCCAATTTCTTGTGTTTTAAAATCGTTCTGCACTGTGCTGTTATTATTCATGTAATCTTTAAATGTTATAAAAATTATTTTAATTAGAAATATTCCAAAGCAATATTTTTACATTTTAATTAGGTTTCGTGGACCCGCATACGCATCCAGTGTGGGCTGGGGATAGGGTGAATGAATTTTTCATGAAAGTAAGTAAAATAATGGTACAACAGAAATGATTTTTTTATTTCATCCTAACCATGGATTTATGGAAGTCATTGTACAAAAACTTGCAGAAAAATAAATTTTCGGAAAATTGGTGGGGTATGATCCTAATTCTCTTGGTTGCTTTTAAGTTGCTCTAACTATCAAGCTACAGGTGACCTGTCCATTCCTTTCCTTGCGAGTGTATTTAACCTTTTGGTGATGGCGGGACAGGGGTTGTCCCATGAAATTATCGCCCGAAGTTCACGGAACATATTTGTACCATACAATGACCATACACTGCATTCCCCTTAGTCGCATCAATTTACAAAGATCCATGTGTTAGCTGCGGCATGGTGGGGGGGACGGATTCCGCATCGGCATAAAGGATAGATGGAATTTAAGGGAATAAAGAAGTTTTTAAAGGCAGAGTTATCAGTAACCATTTTGTTAAAATTTGCAAATGACCCACATCGCTTGACCGGAAAAAGTACAAGAGGAGGAAAAGCATTCAGTATATTTCAGCCGTGCAGAAGGAGAATTCACTCCTCGTACTTGCCATTACCTAAAGGTTAAAGCTTTTTCACCATGAACCAGTTATTCTTAGAAAACGGGCAATACTGTGACTGCGATTTAAACGGCAGCTGTGACCAATTTTTTGAATAAACGGCAATTGGAAATGTGTCATGCAAGGTTAAACAGTTTCTAAATAAATAAATTAAAAAAAAGTCATGTAACTAAGAGGGGTGGTGGAGATATTAAATGTAGAAAAATAGTTCTTGTACTTAACTATCACAGATAATAATTAAAGATATATCTGTCTAATGGAAGAAATATAAGGAAAAACATTGGCAATGATATTTATGTTCAATATTATTGAAAAATTTTCCCTATTTTTTGTTGCTTTAGTTGGCAGGTGCATCTTACATGGATATTCATAATGCTGGTGGTGGAATTCATTACACTGTTGAGCAAACGAGAAAGGCAACGGAGGTTGAATTGCTAAGTACGTTAACTGCAAGGTTTTCGGCGATGTTGAAAGGTGGAATAACGTTGCTCGAAGCAAAATCAGGGTACGGGCTAGACTTGGAGAGTGAAATCAAGCTGTTGAAGGTAATTGAAAAAGCCAAGCATAATGTTCCTATTGACGTTTCCACAACATTTTGCGGAGCTCATGCCATTCCCAGGTATGAAATCAACTAAATTCAACGTGTTCTTACATAATAAAATATTTTTTTTTAAAACTTAGTTCATTTGCAATATGCCACAATGAGACTAGGTGCAATACATGAGTTGCATAATTGTTAAAAGCATTCTTTTAAACCGAGAATTCCTGGTTTGAACCTCTGTAAGACAATAGTTTAAATATGTAGTCACTTATGAAGGTATGGTGGTATAATGCCATTTTAAGTCACACAAATTTCCTCTCGCATAACCCAGAGGTAGGTCCTGCAATATCATAATGGTAATGCATTTGTCTAATACGCTATTAATTCATGTATGCTGCTGTAGAATGACCCTTGCTGTCTTTGCACCCATAAAAATACAACTAATTTAACTAATTAGATATAGGGCAATATTTTTCTAATTGGAAAGTTTTTGTCAAAAGGCCCAAGAAATGGCCATATAAAAAGTTAAATTCTATGCCTTTGTACATATACTACCCACTGTAAAATAAATAATATATTCAATATCTTCACATAATTTGAATTTTTTCAAGAGTAGTTTTTTTTTTCTACAACTAAAAAGATATTTATGCTAACATTTATTCTGAATCACCCTGTATTTGTCCCACTGCTATACCGTGCTGAAAATTCCGGTTCCCAAAGTTAACACCTTCATTACCAGCCATGTGAACGGCCAAACAACATTACACCATACGTGGTATGCCTGGTAACGAAGTGGTTAAGAAGCTTAGAGTACAGACTGTTTTCAGGTGGGTGACCACTCGTAGTAAGCCTCATACTGTGGGCTTGAGGCTTGTATTTCTCATTAAACTATAATTACAGCTTATCAACCAGTGTGGTAAGCTTAAGGCCATCTCCTCCAAGATGATTTCATTATGTTATCTGTATGGAAGGCAGAGATACCCTATGTTTCAGTGGGGATAGGTAATGTTGTTGCTAATATACACACATATAATGTGCATGTAAGTATGTAAGCAGATTTGTTTATGATTTGAATTTCCTTTCAAAGAGTAAGCTTCTTTTTCCCCCCCTTCAGGGGCATGAAATCTCAGGAAGCCACAGAAGCAATAATTCATGATCACTTGCCAAGGATAAACGAGCTTATGGAGGCTGGGGAATTGACTGTGGAAAATATAGATGTGTTCTGCGAGGCTGGTATTTTTGACGTCGAACAGGCCTCTGCTATATTAAAAGCCGGGCGTGCTTATGGATTGAGGCTCAATTTTCATGGTGAAGAGCTGCATGCGCTCGGGTCGGCAGAGGTATAATTTATTGTGTTTTGATTAATTGATTAGAATTATGTGTTTTTCCAGTTGTGGCAGTTAACCAACAGTATGCCATGTTTTATTATAAGATATCGGCAAAGGAAAGGGTGTCAATGTTTCTCACAAAGTTGATGAAAGTTGTAGGTGATCGATGGTGACCAATCCTTTTTTTTTTGTTCGTTTGCATGTGCTATTTTTAGGTTTGTGCCATCAGTGTGCTCTGCTCAAACAATCCTTTCACCAAACTAATTAACTACCACATAATATAAATGTGTTTCTTAATAAAATATTAGGTTTCCATGTTCCACACAACACACCTCCATATGTCATGGGTTGGTCGCCACTGTTTTAGATTCAAGTTGTGATACTTGATCCCAGATGTCTATCTTGGATATAAAGCAGACATTATAACTTTTGCAATTGATGATTAAAAAAATACTTAGTATGCGACTGCATGGACCCCGCTCTCGCACATTACAGAGGGAGTGTAATGATCTTAGAAGGTGACTTGTAAATCATTCTCATGTGGTGAATATCATGGCAGAGCCATTCTCTTCAAGTGAATGAGTCCTATAATGGAATCATATTTAAAGTATGGACATGACAAATTCATTTCTTCTTCTTCTTCAGAAGAAGAAGAAAGATTTTACCCATCCAATTCGTATGTCACATGGAACGACTGAGAAAAACTGCATGTTTATAACAAGCCTGTGTACAGTATTTAAAAAGGTGTGTGTGTGTGTTTTGGGGGTTGGGGTTGATAGAAACAAAATTTTATTACAAGGAACAGCTAATAATTAAATGGGGGAGGGGGAGGGAGGTAACTTCTAAACTATCCTTTGTGCAGTATCTTAACCTGTAGTATATGTCTAGTATGTACAATATGTTTTTACAGTACAAATTCTACAAAGCATTTCTAATAGGCTGAAAACAAATACAATAGACTCAGAGGGACCTTAAAGGAATCCCACTGCGGAGATGTTTTATCAAATGGTTATTATATTGCAATGATCCATTATAAGTGTATTATACTTGCCTTGAATAATACAGTGAAATCTGACTATAATGCTATCTTTCCCTCTGATTCCTAGTATATTGTTACAGACAGATTCACTGTATTCTGGGAAA
Source organism: Dysdera silvatica (assembly GCA_006491805.2). Lineage (NCBI taxonomy): Eukaryota > Metazoa > Arthropoda > Arachnida > Araneae > Dysderidae > Dysdera > Dysdera silvatica. The sequence continues at coordinate 34,524,657 of QLNU02015270.1, forward strand.
ACAGAGCAGCCTTCAGCGGTTCATCATTCCCGATGACTAACTCACAAATTGAAAAAAAAAAATTTCACTGTATGAAATTTTGTGGATGAATGCTCTCCTACAGTGTCTTTGCTTTTATTACAGATGGGTGCAGGTCTTGGTGCTGAAGCCATAGCACACTTGGAGCGTGTGACTCCAGCTGGGATCCAAGCAATGGCAAAAGCTGGAACTATTGCAGTGTTGTTACCGACAACAGCGTACATCTTAAGAATATCACCTCCACCCGTCAGAGAAATGATAGAGGCAGGAGTCCCAGTTGCACTTGGTACAGATTTTAATCCAAATGCATTTTGCATTTCCATGGTACGTTATTTTTTTTAGTGTAAATTGCCACATATCAGTGACTAATTCGATTTGCTGACTAGTTTTGTAGTAACAAAATGGCGTTCTACCAGTCTTCCAAACATTTTAAATGGCTGCAGGTTTCATGCAGAAAGTGCCATTTCGACCTCTTAGTTTTGGGGCATAGTATTGTAACATGTAAATTAAATACTTTAGTGATTGGAACTTGTATTAGTGTTTCATCTAGAAAAAAATTCAGGCAGGGAACGTGACCTGTCAAGGGGCCTTTTTTTTGGCGCCCTAAATACATGGGTATTTACGATGAATAGCCGTGGTTATGTCGGTTTTACTGCAACTAACTTCATTAAACAATGTCTTAATTGATTTAATTCCTAATGCTGCTTACTTTAAATTTTTTAGTTGTTTTCGTTTGCAGGTAAACATTTTTTTTTTCCGAGGTACATATATGGGAAAGGCAAGGGAAAAATGCGATTGATTGCGATCTAGTGGTGGTGGTGGTTGGGGGGGTGGGGTGAGTAACGAAAAAGTTTTCAAAATTTTGGGTTGAAACACCCTATCTTGACTACTTTTTCTTCTCATTTCCAAAAATGCCATTTGTTGTTTGGTATCTTTAAAAATGAGTAAACTATAGCAATATTCAACAATAGACATACCTACATATTCATATACAAGATGCATCATAAATTTGTGCTAACTTTAAAAATTCATAATAAAATGAGTAATGCTCGGAAAAAATTTTGGTTTGCCCGAATATGATCAGAGGGACATTAGATTTTTTTCCAAGTATAAAAAAAATGATTCTAAAAGTAGCCGAAAGAGGAAGCTCATACGTTATACCGAGACGTTTTATGCAAATCAGGCAAACACAGACAGACAATGAAACAGATCACAATAACATGACACTGTGCATTTACTATTTTAAAGTAAAAGATGTTCAACATGACCACCACCACAAGGTATTAGGCAAGTGAGGCGTGTCACTACGCCTATTGCAGCTGAGTGTAGCATGTCGGCATCGATTCCACTGACGGTCCGTTGAATGGCATCTTTCAGTTTCATCAAAGTGGCAGGGGAGCCCCGGTACACACAAGATTTCAAGTATCCCCACAACCAAAAATCTTCCGGGGTCAAGTTTGCGAGCGGAGGATCACTTTCTAAACTTACAACCTTGACTTATCACTCGGTCTTCAGTGAAAACAGGAACGTCTTGACCGCACATGCAAAGTGGGGCAGGGCACCATCTTGCATAAAAGTGACGACAGGTAACGCATGTCTCCTGCAATGCAGGCAATAACGCGATCACGCAGTGCCGCAACATACCGCTCTGCAGTGGACTGTGCCAGGTTTTCCAGCCGCACACACAGGACAACACTTTTCAAAAAAGAAAGGGCCCATAATGAAAGACGCGGTGAATGATCGCGGGTGATCGCTTCATTTAAGTGGCAGACTATAATTGAGCGCAGACAGCCCATGCTCACCATGGTCTGCCACTTTGTAGACATTCTAAACTCCAGTTTCCAAAAACGTCGTACTAAATTCAGTATCCCATTCAATGAAATAGGGCTTTTTTGCGCCTTCAGTCTGTTCTCCGTGCGAAACTTTCGCGAATGCAATAGATGTGATTCACCATTCTTGTAGGTGCTTAACCACCAATCTCGCATCTGGTAACTATAGCATGCTGCCAAGTAATTTAATGACCTAATCCATTTCCAGCCAGGTGTTTTATTGCTAGCCTGATGTGCATAAAACATCTCAGTATGACGTGTGAGCGCCCTCTTTCAGTTACTTTTGAAATCATTTTTTTTTTTATACATGGAAAAATAATCCAATGTCCCTCTGATCATATTCGCGTAAAACGAAATTTTTTCCGAGCATTACTTCTTTTATTATGAATTTTTGAAGTTTGAACGAATTTATGATGCACCCTGTATATGGGGTGTTATATCCTTACGATTAAGTTATTTTATTTGGGTTTCCTTACACTATAAATGGAATACTAATTTTTTGTTTTCATTTTAAGTATATCTGTAAAAGTGCATAATAATTATGGATAAAAGTGAAAGTGAAATAAATTTTAATAAATCACAATTGCCAACTAATGAGGACATTATTCAGTGTATGATATCCACAACTGAAAGTGGAAATCATCTGTGAATATCGTGAAAGGTAGTTTAGCAAAGGAAATGACTGATATTTGGAATTCAAATGACTGCTGTCCAGCTTCTCATCTCGCTGTTAAAAAGAAATATGATGACTTATACAAAATATAGATGACTTATAGGCAAATGATAGACAAAAGGAAGAAAAACGAATGACAAATTCATGGCAAGTAGCTTTTGATATAATGTGTTGACCTTAGTACAGAACTGGAAAGGCATTTGATGAGGAATTTTATAATGGTCAGAAATCTTAGAATTTGTACAAAATTGACTACTGAATATATTTGCATGTCAAAAAGAAGAGGAACAACAACAACAACAAAAAAAAACACCTACTTGAAATAGCGAGAATTTCGAGACAAACTGGAACAATTCAAGAACTGCACAATCAGAAGAAATGGATACTTCAGCTGATATAAATACCATGGAACAAAAGGAAGATATCAATATCCATAGGTGTAGGCAGAAAGTTCGTAAGTGGGGGCGGGTATAGGCTCAATGAGGAGGGATTACAGTGATACAACTCATATATACCTGTGTTAAATATATAAAAATTGATTTCAATAGGGGGGTTACAATCCTCAAAACCATCCCTTGGCTATACCTATGTCCACATCGTTCCTCTTCGCCTTTATGAACTATTACAAGAAGATGAGTTCACATTCTGTTGAAACTGATACAAGTATGCGTGAACACCAAAGCTCTTGATGTCTGTAAAAACGTGAAATTAAATTGAAATTACCTCTACTATGATTGATGATGGCACACAAACACCGTGGCATTCAAAATATTATTGGCACATCCATAGTGTTAAGAAAGTATCAACTTGGAAATTCGCTGGTTGTTCCAAAGAAATTGATGAAAATATTTTAACTATTTATTGCACAGTTAATGGCTGAAACTCATTTGAGTACAAGGCAAGCCATTAAGGCTGTTCAAATTGTTTGTAACAAGCTGTTTGGACAGAAGTCTACACTGCCAAATGGTATGGAGCACCATTCTGAAGGATCAAAGCAAAAAACACTATGATACCCACTTACCAATGATCCATACCAGTTCTTAACAAAACATTGTTACTGAAGCACAACCTTTAATTGCATTGACAGCTGAACAGCAAATAGGCATGGCTGTCCTGTCTACAGATGATGTAGGGCAGATGCTTGATGGAGCATCTTGTGTATGTATTGGTAAAGTAATGGCATTGCCGTTGCATATTGAAAAAAACAAAAACAAAACCAGTGAGGATTTTACCATTACAACAGATAGCTAATGAAAAATAAAGCAATCTTGTAAAGTTACTGGATTATCGATTTCAAAGGCCTGAAGTTCTCACAAAATCAGAGAGAACAGGTTTATGGCAACAAATCAGGGCAACAATGTCTGATTTGGCAAGTGAAAATGAAGGGTTAGCTAAGGCAGTATCAGAACGTTTCGGGCTTACTTATGTTCCTGGTCAATTATTTTATATTGTACATACTGTTCTTGCTTGGGATGAATCAATGAAGTCTAATTTGTTCTATAGAAAAAAAAAAGTTGGATATGAGAAGGTGCTGTGAAACACAACTTACATATCATCAGATGGTGCACAGTATGTAGCTGTGATAGAAGGAATGAATGCTGAAACTTATTGGACTGGAACATTCACAAAAACTTTGCAGTAGATATTTCCAGTTTAAAGAATTTGTTGAAAGGGAAAAACAACTTAACTTTGTGAAGTGACACCTTCAGTTGATGATATTGGAGCCGTCGTAAGTGATTTAAAAGTGCCAGATAGCATAGAAAAATCCATACAAGGAACTTCATTATCATTGGAAAGTATGCCAGAAAATTGACTAGTTGCAATAGTATGGGATGAAGAGTGGAGTTTAAGACAAATTATTAGCAAATTCAATGAAGATACATATAAAATCCAGTACATGAAACGAGCTAATAAAAGTTCGAATGTGTATTGGCTGTGGTCCATAGAAGACGAAGTGTATGACACAAAAGCAGAGCAAATAGTGGTTCTACTTCCAATAATAGACATTTCTTCCAAAAGGACTATTATATTTGAGTTAGATAGTCATGCTTTACTTAATAATTAGCTGATGATTATTAAGAAACAGCTGCAAATTACATTTATCAGAAATAAAAATGTATATAAATGCTGTATTACACACTTTTTTTAATATTAAAATAGATGTAGTTCGGAATATTTTGATGAAATTTGCGCCAAATGACTTAGTTTTCCACCTAGTTTGTAATAAAGGGGTTCAAATTCAAAAAGCATGACTTACATATTTTGACCATTACAATACCCCCCCCCTCTTTTACTAACGGCAGGTGGTATAGCTTTCAGATTAAAAAATCCCAACTTCATACAAAATAATAATTAAATTAATATAACTATAATTTAGTTAAACATTATCCTATACTATATGACAAGTAAGAGTAATAAAATAGGGATGTAAAACATGCTTAATTTAGTGCTTAAAGACAAACAAATTGATTTTAACAAAAATTTGATCTCAAAAATACGTGGAACCGCTAACGTTTGTCGGAGTAGTCCATGGTTGAAAGTCTGCAAACCTGGCAACAGTGATTTGTTTACAAATATTCGCCAGCAATTTCATTTTGCCAAAACCATCAGTGTTATTACGAAAATGAAATGCTGAAGTACAAAATTTTTATAAATCAATAAATTTCGTCACGCGTTTTGGATTCTAACGTGAGAATTTAAATTATCGTAAGGGAAAGATGGCACATCATTTTCCAAGGGCTGGGAGGGATATTTGGGCAAAAGGACGGTCAAGTTGAAGGGCAGAGCGCTTAATAGGTTCGGCAAGGAATTGCACCTTTCTATTTCGCTTTAGATGAACCTCTATTTGTATACTTGTTAAAATACAGAATTTTTGCAATAAAGTAAGATAGGGTTTTTTAATTACACAATTATGCACGCTGGTTCGTTAAGAGTCTGAGTATTCTCTTTAACATATGGTAAAAGGGCTATAAACAACTGGTATCTATGTTTAAAATATTTTGACTGATGATTTTCGCAAACCAAGCCCAGTTCATCATTGGTTGTGTGTGAAGATTTTGTGGGTTGGTGCTGATACATCTCTTTAAAGCTTGTAGGACGAAAGCATTCCTTAAGCTCTCTGATCAGCTCACAGTGATACCGTGTCTGATATAAGAATAAGTTGGTTTTGGTAGGTGCTTAGTTGTTTTTTTTTACGTGTCAGTCCAGGGTCTGATTTCCCAGATGAAAAAGATTTAATCCCTCAGAAAAATTATGGGTCCTGACCAGACTCTGAGTAATCATAATCGAGTGATTATAATAGATTACATTTTCGCGTACTCACATCTGTAATTGTAATTGAATGTTTTGAAGTAGCTGTAATCTGCAATATAATCATAATCACACTTTTAAATTTCATTTAATCATAATCGTTTTTTGAAATTCTTAGGTAATTTGTAGTCGCCATGATTATAATCATAATCGAACTGATTATTTCTGATTGCGTGCATGTAATCATGTTTTTTTTATGTGTATTCATAATCCGACTATGGTAATGATGATCATATACTGATTGTAATCGTTCCTAAGTCTGGTTCTTACACAATATAACCTTAGTTGTTCCTGCACCTTAAAACAAATAATTAACCCAAACTTTATCTTTTATCTAAAACAGTCGTCACCAGCCTTGTGCTCACCAAAAATAGTATTTTAAAAATATTATACAAGCAAGGAAAAACTACAATAATATTCACTCAAGGTCTTGCATTTTTAAAGTTTAAGTGAAATTACTAAAGTCTTGGCACCAGCTAGTAAATATAGTATGTGTACGTATGTATGCATACATGGAGAGAGGGATACTCTCCCTTAGGGGCTGTCCATAAATGGTGTCACACTTTTTTTGAATATTTTTTACCCCCTGTCACAAAATGTTACACTTTACCAATCACCCTCCCTCCACGTCACATAATATAATGCATATGCATTACCTAAAGGGAGCCCTGTTGTCGCAGGAAAATGTGAGTTTTCGTGACGTTATAGTCTTGCGAACATTACACTTTCGGCTCCCGCAGATGCAAACAACATGTACCGATATTACTAATAATATAGCTGTTGTAAAATTGCTAGTTGTAATATAGCTCAATGGCAGCATGAAGAATTGCTTCCCTCAAGTCGATTTCAACGAGTGGGGTAACTCATACACAGTCCCATAGAACCGATGTTATATAAGTTAGTGTGCTTTACTTTCTTTTTTTTTTAAGCCAACACTTGTCAAGTCAAAACAAATCTAAAAATATGTTTTAAAATTTGCAGTGTTTGTGATATCACAGTTCTATTAACTACCCCCTCCCCCTTGTCACAACTTTATAAACCTCCCCCCCAGGCATGACATCATTTATGGACAGCCCCCTTAAGCACAGAAATTCAGGTGGCCGCTGATCTAGAAGGTTCATCGTAGCATTATTGCATCCAATTATATGGAGATTTGTGATTATTGTAACCTTCCGTAGTCCCAGTGAATCTGAGTAATAGCCCCATGATGACATAGTGTTAATATGCTCGACTATCATGCTATTACCCATATTTGAGTACCAATTATACCATGAAACAGGGTTTCCAGGTAACCTGGCATTGTCAGGGGAATTTTAAATTGTCCATAAAGTCAGAGGAAAAACAAAATTTTTTGGTTAAAGCTGAAAAAGTCAGGGAAAACTTTCCTAACCTGTGCTAGATAGTTAAATTTCATGCAAACTTGAGACTATTTTTCCCGAAACCCAAGTTGAATTCAAAGTTTCGTTTGCAGTCAGGTGGGAGATTTTGTCTGAAAAGTAACGGCAAAAAATTGGTAAAAGTCAGGGATTTTTTTTTCTCCACGTTGAGTTGGGACTCTGGCGGAATGCATGCTGTTTTTTGCCCACCGTAGTCCTGGGTTTGATTCCCTAAGCAACAATGGTTTGCATTCCATGGAAAACTGTGGGTCCTGATGTAGCATGACTGTAGCTACCCTTTTCCCCATAAGACATCAGTGGCGAAAATTTAGTGAGGCAGGAGTTAAGCCAATTCACCAAAATACATTAACCTACATATCGACTCATTCATTGACACCGGTTTCTTGGCGAATATAGACCATGATGTAACTTACTTTGGTGAATTAACTTAGTTCTGCCTCACTAAAATAGCGCCATGAGCCACCACTGTAAGACACAAGCAATCAATCCGGATAATTTAAATTGTGCAGTATTTTAAGATATTGTGTACACATTTCTGCATATATTGTTTGTATATTTCACTATTTACTGTTTGTATATTTCACTATATGCTGTTTGTATATTTCACTATATATTGTTTGCATATTTTATTATGCTATAGCCGCATGTAATGAACCTTGCTTGTGTCCAATTCCGCATGAGCATGGCAGAGGCTCTGACGGCTTCCACTATCAATGCCGCTGCCGTACTTGGTCGATCAGAGACACATGGGTCAATTGAAGTTGGGAAGCTAGCGGATATGATAGTAATTAAAGCACCTAGGTGAGTAGTATTGATATTTAAATTATTAATACAATATAAATTGTTATTAGTATTAAGGAAATTAATTTTCAATACTTAAACTGGAGCTCTTCAATCCATATACCACAAAGCTGGATATTATAGCCCAACTTATCACCAACATAATTGCAATGAAAGTGTTGGATTAGCAGAAGTTCATTTAGGTGGTTAAATGATGCTCCACTGTCCTTGCTGATGTCATAGGTTCAGCTGTGAGAAGAGTTTTCTTCCCCAACTCTCGATATATTGTGTAATTTGTGGTCAATTGACAACCAGTTTCATAACAATTGTGATGATCTTAGGAAGGGCAATAAAATTAGACTTTGTAATACAGTCGAACCTGTATATCTTAAGTCATCTATATTTCTCTGTAATTTCCTAAATTCAATGCGTATTTCCATGTATATCTCTCACATAATTTTCTCCCAAAACCTGCATATCTCGAATTATGGACTGATTTCAAATTTGAAGCCCATGACATCATGTGGGTGGTAGAATAGAAAAATAGTAGGTGCAAGTCTAAAATTTCTTGGAAATCTACGAAGGGACCACAACTCTCTTTGCGTTATTAGTGGGGACTGGGAACATCAGACAGTGGAGGGTTGGAGGGAGTGTGAATAATAAACAACTGGTCAGTTTTACTCTTCTTTTCTTGGAAACTGTTTCATTTAGCTTGCGAAATATGAGGGGACAGAGAAAGTAATTTTGTTGTACGTAGTAGTCTGTGAACTAGTTAAGTTCGTTTTGCGATATTAATAGATGTAAATGACGAGCATGAAAAGGAAGTTGAATGTTCTTTCGATTGAAGAAAGAATGAAAACCTTAATTTTTTTGGATATTGGCCAGGATGGATTTGCAGCTATTTCCAACTTTTGAAAATTGTCCAGTCAAAGAAAGTCGGGCTTCAGAAGCTATTAACAGACTATTTTTGTTAATGTGTCAACAGTTTTTTTTATCTATACCTATATCTTATTAATAAAATACGTTCAATAAGATCTGTGTATCTTGAAACCTCTATATCTTAGAATTTTTTCTTTTTCCTGAGAGATTCGAGGTAGACAGGGTTGACTGTATATGTATCAAAGAACTCTAGTTGAAACATAAACATGGGTCAGGCCATAGGCATAACTTTAGGGTTAAATATAGCGTAAATCGGGGGGATGGACAAAAAATGGATGGAAAAAATATGATTTGGTTTGGTTCTTAAAACTGGGTGGGGGGGTATAAATACCTCCTTCCCCCACTCCATCTGAGCCTGCGCGAGACTTCTTTAATCCCCTCAGTACCTTTGTTTAAAAACAACGAAAATTTAAAGTTCATTATTATTAATTATAGTGATATTTCTTTCAATAATGACTTTCTGTTTGGAAAGATAAAAGGAGACAAAACGCTAGACGGTGTACGGACTGGACAGAAACGACCGATGCTGACCGAAGTGAGCGAAACTTCTGCGCATGTGTGTGGACTCTGGTAAATGCTCTTAGGTACTAGTAATGCCGAAACACGATGTAAAATAGCTAGATCTTCTAGCATATAGTCGGTCGATAGCGGGAGTTCGTGGTTTTTAGCTGGTGTTGATTGGAATTAGTGGTTGGAGTTTGTGTTGTTTGTGTTTAGTTAGTGATTTGTTTGTGTTTTTCAGTTTTGTTGTATAGTTAGTGATTTATTTTTGGTTGGTGTTGATTTGATTTAGCGATTGGAATTAGCGGTTGGAGTTTGTGTTTAGTTAGTGATTTGTTTTGTGTTTTCCAGTTTTGGTGATTTATTATATATATATTGTATTATTATTATTTATACATTAATATAAACTTATAATAATATATATAATATTTATTAATTAATAATGATTTATTTAATTTTTCTGAATTTTTGTAATTATTATATTTTATTATATGTAATTATTATAATATATATATATTCTATATCTTGTTTGGAAAGCATTTGGAGAGACCATCCAGCAGTGGATAGATATTGGTTGATGATGATACTCTATAATAATATATTAATAATTAAAAACATAAGTAAAATCATTAATAACAATATACATTTAACAATTATTAAGAAAATTTAAAAAATTAAACAAAATAAATATAACATA